>JAHDVF020000890.1:752500-1339587 GCA_022606425.2 Lepidostoma basale | reverse complement strand
TGTAGAGGAAGCTAGAGAGGTACGTCAAGACAGATCAGTATGGCGGTCCATCCTCTCTGCCAACCCTGCAGTAAAACGGCGTGACGGTACTTTAGTTAGTTAGAGTTGTCTTTCATATAAATTACTTTAGCAGCATATTATATTTCGCAAATGAAGAAGATATGCAAAGATTAACCATTCTCCAATGAGAATAATTTTAAGGAGAAGCAGATGTGCCAGGATTAAAGTGATGCTGAAAGAGCTAGAAATTATGTCATTAAAATAAAATTGTTAATGGGAACACCTAAGTATTCTGAACAAAGATCAAAGTTAACCGGCACATTAATTGAAATCTCATAATTCCTTCTGCATAATAAAGCACCGAAAATGTTTGACGATGTTCTGGATGATGTCAGAAGAGGAAAGAAGTGAACAAATTCAGAAAATGAATTGTAACCATATAATATTATTATTATTATTTTGTTGAATTGCTCTTTACATCATTACAGCGCGAGCCAAATGTATGTAAGGGTATAGCTATCATATTGATTCTCATGACACGTGATAGGTGGCTTATCTATCGCCATTTTATTATCACGTGAAATCAGCATCAGACCAAAGACAGTGTGACAATCATACTGCCATCGCCGGGAATCGAACCCGGGACCTTTGGGGTGGCAGTCAAAGCACTTACCACTCGGCCGCGAAGGTCGTTACATATATGTAGATTATTATTTAAAAATTATAACGTTTTTCTTAATACACGGTTTTATGTACAAAATTACATTTTTTAATTAAAAAAACTAACTGACTAACAAACTAACCATCACGCCGTCTTACCGAAGGGGTAGGCAGAAAGAATGGACTGCCACACTTTTCTTTCCTGACATATTTCTCTCGCTTCCTTAACATTCATACATCGTTTCATGCCCGCGCGTCGATTTCTATGACTGCTCACGTGGCCGTCATTCAATATTTGATTTATTTGATCGTGCCATGTTTTCTTCGGTCTTCCTCTATTTCTAGTTCAATTTACATAATAAACATATGATTTTTTACCATTCTTTCTTCATTCATTCATTCCATGTGTCCAAACTGTCTTTAGATCCTTTAATTATTTTGTTCATAACACCATCATTCGCACCGCATTCACTTCTTATATTTTCATTCGACACTTTATCATACACAGAGTATCCACACATTCGTCTAGATCTCATTTCTACTGCATTTATTTTACTTTCACACTCTTTTTGCCAGTTCCATGCTTCGCTTCCATCGCCAGGAATCGGGACCTTTGGTGTGGCAGTCAAAGCACCAACCGATCTGCCACGAAGGTCGTCATATGCTTCTGTATTGGCAGAGTAATTTGTTTATCCTGATTGAAATTCTGAAGTATTAATGCCTTCAGCTTATGTTATTAATAAACTGAAAAATCTGTGTGTTAATTTTTGAGTGCTTGATTATCTCAACATATTTTTTTAATTTCAGAATGTGGCGACAACCTTTTTCTCTCCAAAATTGTACCTACAATCTTCGCAATGAAAATTGTCACCCACCGAACTATGTACGGTGTGCAATCGGTGCTGTTACCAGTATCAAAACAACGGTCTTGGCTCACGCTAGCGTCACGAAATCACGTCTAGGCAGTATCCAGTATTGATGAAGGGATCACAGGTGCGCCCAAGGTCTTCGACTCTTCAGGCTGTCAGTCCAGTCGGTGAGTTCCCTCGCTTTACTTTCCGAGTAGCAATACCATTACTCTCTGCAACGTAAAGGTTCTGATATCGTCCTCAGGGAAAGTAATAAAATTCGTAGATTTACTCACAATAAGCGGCCAGGACATAACACATAATAATTATTAATAATTTTTCAGTAACGCTATATAAATTAAATTTCGCGGGAGCGAAAAGAGAAGGATGGAGTGCCGCATCGGTTTAAGTGTGGCAGTCCATTCTTTCTGCCCACCCCTTCGAGGAGACGGCGTGATGGTTGGTTAGTTTGTGTATTCATTTTGTGGCATTAATAAAATTAGCCGGGTGGTGGTTTAGGGGATAGAACGCTTGGTTCCTGATCCATGGGACATGGGTTCAAGCCTAGACAAGACCAGATTCCGTCTTCATAATAATGAGCTATTTTCTGCTCAAATTGAATATTGTAGAATAAATTCTAATATCATTGATAAAAAAATTTCTAAGGCATTATTAATACATTTGATATGGAAAGGCGAAACATATCATTCCATCTAAAATATAATAAAACTCCCCCAGAATTCTGACGTTTTCATTCATATTAATTGATTAGGCTCAGTTTGAGAATCCCCTAGCAAGGCGATACAAATTTGTCACTTCTACTTATACTCGTATAATTTATTATATAAATTAGTCTTGGTGTCGAGAATGTATGAGGTATGCAATGATTTAATGATGAACGAAAGTCCAAGGTGATGGTTTTTGAAAGGGAAGAGCAAATGACAGTTTGTAACATAATTGTGAACGAAGGGAATTTTGAGCAGGTGAGTGAATTTGTGTATTTAGGTAGCATGCATTCACAGCGGATTGCAAACGGATAGTGACGTCGAAAGAATGGTTGGTGGGGGAAACAAAGTGAATGGAGCTAATAAAATATTTATTGGAAACAAGAATTTATCAATGAAAGCGAAAACGGCCGTTCACAATGGAGTTCTGGTCCCAACCCTAATGTATGGAAGCGAAGCATGGAACCGGCAGAAGAAGGATGAGAGCAGAATAAATGCAGTAGAGATGAGGTCCCTAAGAAGTATGTGTGGAAGAACGATATACGACAGAATCTCAAATGCTGATATAAGAAAGGAATGTAGAGCGGAAGAAGGTATTATGAACAAAATTATAAAAGGATCGCTGCGTTGGTTCGGACATATGGAGCGCATGGGTGAAGAAAGAATGGTTAAAAAAGTTTACGTTAACGATGTAAATGGAGTACGGAGTCGAGGTAGACCGAGGAAAACATGGCATGACCAAATTAATAAAAGTTTAAGGGTTGGTCATGCTAGAAGTCGGAAGAATCGACATGCGTGTATGACTCCCTATATGAATGTGGAGGAATCTAGAGATGTGTGCCAGGATAGAGTAGTGTGGCAGTCCATTCTCTCTGCCTACCCCTACGACGAAATGGCGTGATGGTTTATTGTTGTTGTTGTTAAATTAAATCCAAATAAAACCATTTAACATTCCTGTTTACTATAATATTAAAATATTGTGTAAATGAGTGTTTTAGTGTTTTAATTAAATAAAACAATGTTTTTTAACTACTTCCACTTTTTCTTCTATATACGCCATACTTTGTGTTGTTATGATGCTTTATTTCTCTTTTTCGTTTTTATAAACTTTGTATATACAACATTTATATTAAAAAAATAAAATTAGATAGACATGTTTCGGACAAACAGTCCTTCTTCAGTGATACAAATATTATAAAGATACATTTTTAAAAATATTATAAAATTGTTTACATGATCTGACAGATGTTATAAAATTTTTATAGATCATGTAAATAATTTTATAATATTTAAAAAATGAATCTTTATAGTATGTATCACTGAAGAAGGACTGTTTGTCCGAAACATGTCTATGTAATTTTATTTTTTTAATATAATTGTGGTATATACAAAGTATTATGTATAAAAAAGAAAAAGAGAAATAAAACTTCCACTTTTGTCTTTATTTCGACAGTGACCGGTTTCGCCAGTTATTATTTAAAACGAACGTTAATTTAAAATGACTTTTATTTAATTCTTATTTAAAATAACCGTCCACCAAGAGAATTCAGTAAAATAATTCAGTAAAAGTGTGCTAATATTATTTTTAAACATATCTTGTTGAGCTGCCGTTTGTTTTTCTTAAAGACCTTGCCAACAAGCGGGATCTTATCAAATTTCACTTTGTGCACGATGATGTAATTGTCGGGTGTGCGGATGTGGGGAAAAGGTTGAAGGCCACCGAAAGATGCCACGGGAGGACGGTCGCTCCACGCCCACCTATTAGTATGTAAATTTTGTTTAGGACCCTCCCTACTCCATTTTTCCGCATTTCCCAGCGATGAGAAAAGTTTACTTACGAATGCGCTGGGAAGCATCGTTCGTGCTGTCAGACTGCCGCTTATACGGGGATCAAAAACTAACTAACCATCACGCCGTTTCCTCATAGGGGTAGCTAGAGAGGACGGACCGCCACACTATCCTATTCTGACCTAACTCTCGCACCTCCTTTACATTCGCACACCTTGACATTATTATTATTTTGTTGAATCACTATTTGCATTATTGCAGCCAAGCCAAATCGATGTTTGTATTGATGTATTCCCCGGTAAAAAGTCGGCTAGAATATAGTTCCATTATTTGGTCACCGCATGGGATCCGATATTCTCTGATGATGGAGCGAGTGCAGAAAAAAATTCTGCGCTTTCTTTACCTCAGGGTACGCAGTTATTACCCGTGGCTCTTTCCGACTGAATTCTTGCAAGGTATGCTAAGCTACAATCATTGGAGAGAAGAAGAAATATCCACTTGGGAGTTCACTTCTTTCAGCTGATTGGCGGCCATATACAAAACTCGGATGTCCTGAGTGACGTAGGTCTATTTGTCCCTGATAATTACCTTCGTCAAAGACAGCACATATTGTTTTATTTGCCGCGCTGCAGAACCAACCTGCCATTGGTTATACCTGTGGATAGGGCAATCTTAATGCTTAATCGGTTCGCCTCGGAGGTCGACACACATTTTGTGATAGTGTAAGTTACTTCAGGTAAATGGTATAGCTATCATATTGATTTTCGTGAAATGTGATAAGTACAAATGTGATAGGCCAATAAAATGGCGATACTAATACACATGACAATAGGAGGCTAAAACTCTTCAAGAGTTGTAAGGCCATAGGCAGTGAAGTGAAGTGAGGAAACGTGGCACGTTCAAATAAATCAAATATAAAATGTCGGCCACACGAGGAGCCGGAGGAATCGACGTGCGTGCATAACACAATGTATGAATGTTGAGATAGCGTGAGAAGTATGTCAGGAAATAACAATGTGGCGATATGTCATTCTGCCTAGCTCTCCAGAGAAACAGTGTAATGGTTAGTTATTTAATTGGAAATGTAATTCATTTTAAAAAGCTTGTCGTTTAGTGATATTTTAAAATATAAAATCATTTTATACTGTTCAACCTGTTATTATAACTTCTTCTTCTTCTTAAAGTGTCCTGTTAGGTCCCCCCGACGTTGGCGATCACTCTGGTAAACTCTTCCCTATCCTGCGCTGTCCGGGATAGCTCCTCCACAGTTCCGATTCCCGTCCATTCCCTCACATTGCGCAGCCAAGAGATCTGCCTTCTCCCTGCTCCCCTGCGGCCCTCTATTTTTTCCTTCAAAATTAGATGCAGCAGGCGATATTTTTCTCCTCGTAGAACGTGAGATATGAAATCTTGCGGACTTTGATCAATGTCAGCAGCTCTCTATTTACTCCTGCACGATTCAGGACTTCTGTGTTCGTCACTCTGTCTGTCCATGGGATCCTGAACATTCATCGGTGAAGCCACATTTCAAATGCCTCTAACCGGTTCATTGTATTTACTTTTAATGGCCATGTCACACACCCATATAACAGAATAGACCACACATAACACCTTAACATCCTTAATATCATAATTATAACTAACGTTTTTAAATGTTTTACAAAAGCGTGTCGCTATTAGCGGATAGAGTGTACATACTACGGCAGTCAACCGTTGAAAAAACTGTTAAGACTCTTAAGAAAATTTGTTTCATCTATACATCGGGTGAAAATATGTCATAAACCCAAATAATCAAAAAAAAGCTCTAGTATATCTGTTGAAAATCTTGTCTCTTATATTACTTTTTACTATTTCAATTTCTACGCTTCTAAAGTCCGGCTCGAGATTTCCATTGTGTTCCTTTCATCTCTTTTATGTTTAAACTTCTCATGAATAAAAAAACCGTAGAAGTCTGGGATACAAAGAGTAATAGGGAAAGAAAGAAGACCTTGGCGAGTAGAGGATGAACTTTAGAAAAGGGTCTAATTCAGTTAATGAATCCACAGCTGATGACGAGGTGTGAAAATAAACCACAACTCATCGAAGTTTCTCTCTCGTAATTCAGGGATAACTTTTTGAAACTAGAAAATAATCTGTGACCATTTCTCACGTGTCATCTTCGTATTATCATCTCTGTAGTTGAGAATTCTCTACACACCCAAGATCTAAAAAAAAGTCTACATTACGCAATGTATGTTCATAACATAATCATACTTAAGTTGTACTCATATTAAATCAAATAAAAAAATAATAATAATACACTTTTATTATTTGTATTATATCTAAACCACTTTATTTGGTAACACCAACCGGTTTCGCTCCCGTCTGAGCTTTGTCAGGGTGAGAGAATAAACTTAACATAAAATCAGAGAACAACATATGAAGAGAGTAATGGAAAATGGAGGAGAGAAAGAGGGGTAGGAGAAAGTGTGCGCGAGGACGAATATAATGTTAGAACGGTGAGTAATAATCTAGTGAAAATTAAAATAAGAAATTCTCCATAATTTTTCCGTAATGATCATGACTCATCGTTCTAACATTCTATTCGTCCTTGCGCACACTTTCTCGTGATACATCAAAATTATTAAATTAATCAAATGATTTTACTGAAATCTCTTGATGGAAGCTCATTTTAAATAATAATTAAATAAAATAATGTTTTTTTTAAAACTACTTCTACTTTTGTCTTTATTTAGACAGCGAGCTTGGCGAAACCGGTCGCTGTCTAAATAAAGACAAAAGAAAAAGTAGTTAAAAAAAAAAAAACATCGTTTAATTTAATTATTATTCAAAATTATTAAATGTTTTTTTGTATTGTTTATTATTATATGCATCACAATTTATTTTAATGAGATAATCAAGACAACTGTTTCGCCAACCTTCCATACATTGGCATCATCGCTGTTGCAAACAATTATTTTATTTGTACACAACAGGTCATTTGAACTGAATTACTGTATACAATTTGTTTAAAGCTATTATATTGATTCACATGACATGTGGTAGGTAACTAATCTATTGCCATTTTATTGTCAAGTGAATTCTACACCAGATCAAAAACAGTGGTTCACACAATCACACTTCCATCGCTGGGAATCGAACCCGGGCCCTTCGGTATGGCAGTCAGAACTGTACCACTCTGCCACGAAGGTCGTCAAAACTGTTGTTTATAACATCTGATGATGCCAACATAGGTTGGCGTTCCATGGAGAGCTATGTATGATATCCTATTCGAGCTCATTCTTTCTACACGTTGATGCCAGTATCGCCGTCTTTGACATCCTCATCTGACCACATTTCGGACCTCGCAACCGCTGCAGCCTTATCCATATGTGACCTTACTTCTCTGGGGAGGTCATTAGAGCTGGTTACTTCGCTTCCGAGATATCTGAATTGGTCTACCTGTTTAATTTTTTCTTGGCGTACGGAGATTTCGCATTTTAGTTGGTTTCTAGAGAATGTCATACACTTCGTTTTTGAGATGGATATGATCATGTTGTATTTAGAGCAGGATTTATCAAATTTATCGGTATAATAACCGTGTTTCAAAATTAAAGATTAATAACTTAACGTTAAAAATACATCATGGTAATGCGCTAATAGATGAAAAATATTCAACAGTAAAAAAAACTTATATTTTAGTCTGCGCTGACTTCAGCGCACTTGAGCTTAAAAAACAAAACAAAAAAATAAACTGATTCAGTCAGAACAACTTGAGTACGACTTAATAATTTCACAGCGAGAAACTTTTTGTATTTTCACCCTAGACGGTGACTTGGTACCTCGTTTATCATAATTTACTGCGACCCGAAATCTTTGTTTGCAATAAAGTACACAAAAAATACGAAACCCCGCGTAAGAAAGGTCGCATTCAGTGACCCGAGAAATGGACCTGTATCATACGCGACGATTGCTTTTTGATTAAATGGGTATATTTTGGCGGTCGTGTATTTCGACGAGGGGTTTTTGGGAACGTATTCAATTTTCTTTTAGAATTCTTGAACCGTCTAAGACTAGAATTGTATAATAATACGAATAGAAATGAATATAACTTTATGACATAATTTCGTATTTAATGAACTGACAGCGAATTTTTTATTATCTTATTATGAAAAATGTATCATAGCTTAATATTGTCACATATAAAATATTTAAGTAGAGCAAAATATTTATCAAATGGGTCTGTTTTTATAAATTGGATGGAATTCAATTTTTTATGTGTTTAACCGTCGCGTTGCCACGTGGTCAATTGAGTTTCCACTGCCAATTTAAAGTTGATTTTCTTAAAACCTATGGACCCTAATATTATAAAAAAAAATTGTAATCCTCCATTGAAGTGTTCTTAATATTTTGTAATAAAAAAAAAATAAAAAAATTACTTCCTTCATCCCAAAAAAAAATATTTTCTAAGACTGCCCTCACCTTCATTCGTGTTAAGGTAGAATTTGTTTTGCTAATATTTACAACTTTATCAAAAGTGACAAATACTTACTCGCTGTTTTGAACGTATTATAAATTATATGTTTGGCCTTTTCTCATAGGTACGTAATAATACCGACTGTGGACGGAAACGCAGCACGCAACTTAATAATATCAGAACTGTGAAAATATTAACACTTTACCAAAAGGGACAAATATTAATACGTACTCGTTGTCTTGAACGTACTATACATTTTGCCTGGGTGCCTTTATCATACGTAAAATTATAGCGCCACGGCCGCGGCGCGGCGCGGCGGGGCGAGACAAGTTCATACTTGGTGACAGTTGCTCATATGCTGTGACGCATTCCATATCATAAATCGCATGGTTCCAGAAAAAAATTAATAATGATATGTTTTTCAAATAATCCATGTATGTTATAGATATCGATCTATTCCTAATAAAATTCCCTACAAGATGACATAAATTAAATTTTGATTCATCGAGTCATATGCTTGATATTTAGATAAAGCTAGCGGTAAACTGAATTTACCACATGGGAGCGAGCGTTTTGTTTTGAACACGGTACGTGAAGGGTTAATATTTTGATATAACATTGTTTTTTGTTTTGTTTTTTTTTCTCTCAAACAAGCAAACGAACAAACAAACCATCACGCTGTTTCTCCGCAGGGGTAGGCAGAGAGAATGGACCGCCACACTACTCTATCCTGGCAAAGCTCTCTAGATTCCTCCACATTCATACAACGAGTCATACACGCACGTCGATTCCTCCGACTTCTAACATGACCAACCTTTAAAATTTGATTAATTTGGTCATGCCATGTTTTCCTCGGTCTGCCTCGACTTCGTACCCAATTTACATCATTAACGTATACTTTATTAACCATTCTTTTTCCATCCATGCGCTCCATATGTCCGAACCAACGCAGCAATCCTTTCATAATTTTGTTCATAATACTATCTTCCGCTCTACATTCCTTTCTTATATCAGCATTTGAGATTCTGTCGTATATCGTTCTACCACACATACGTCTTAGGGACCTCATCTCTATCCTTCTTCTGCCAGTTCCATGCTTCGCTTCCATACATTAGGGTTGGGACCATAACTCCATTGTGAACGGCCGTTTTCGTTTTCATTGATAAATTATGTATTTTTTTTCTCACAAAACAATATAATGCAAAAAGTATTCCTCGTTCAAATATATTACTTTTAAATTAAATAAATGAGATCTCTTAGACGAATGTGTGAATACTCTGTGTATGATAGAGTGTCGAATGAAAATAAAAGAAGCGAATGCGGTACGGATGATGGTGTTATGAACAAAATAATAAAAGTATCATTAAGATGGTTTGGACATATGGAAAGAATGAATGAAGAAAGATAATCATTACCAGATAATCATTCGTCAGATAATCATTACCGATCTTTAAAGTAATCAACCTTTTATTTGGACTATCAATATTACTTAATTTTTAATACATACGAATGAAACATCCGTTTTAGGGAAGATTCATTGTTTTATATTATGTGAATGAGATGTTTCGCCTCTCCAAGGCTAATCCTCAAATGTCACATCACATTTGATAATCGGCCTTCTTAAGAACACCACGTCTGACAATTATTTTTGAAAGTTGTAAATATTATGTTTCCATGTTGAGAAACATTTAACATATTTTATTTCAATCTGTGTAGATATATAATAGTAGATGCATAATATGGCGAAATTTATTAGAATCAATAGATGGCGCTAGTGTTAGCGCCATCTATTGATTCTAATAAATTTCGCCATGTTATGATTCCAAATAATTTACATCTTTGTTTCTATTGAGATACAATTAATTCTTAATGATTGGATGTAGGTGCCAAATGAGCGGAGTGTCAGTAAGCTGTCTCTTGTATGCGGATGACGCTGTCCTACTTGCTGACAACGAGCATGAACTACAAGTCCTGGTGAATTGTATGTATAAGGTATGCATGCGAAATGATCTGATGATGAATGTTAATAAGTCCAAGGTAATGATTTTTGAAAAGGAAGAAACCATGACAGTCTGCAACATTAGCGTGAATGGTGAAAACTTGGAGCAAGTAGTTGAGTTTGACAAGTAGTTGTCTTAATGACGCCCCCCCCCCCCAACTAAGGGAAGGTGACCCCTACAGAAAAACCCATCAGAGAAGGCAACGGGAAACCACTCTGATTATCATTCCCAGGATATCACTATGGCGAGAGCCTTTGCCGGAGTGATTGCCAACGTCAGGGGGACCTGATACGGCACGCGAAGAAGAAGAAGCCCGTAATGGGTAAAATCCAGTATTTGTATACGTGTAAAGACGTGTTTTAAAATCATTAATAGTGTGACTAATAGATTAGTTTTTAAAATGCCATTTCGTTGTTGTTTATTTAAAGGTGACGTAAACAGTATTAATGAATGTAAACAGTATTAGTGTACTGTGAAAGAAAACAGTATTCATTGATTACTACCACGTCGACTACTAACGATCATTTACGGGCACCCTGTGCAGTTATGGGCCATTCATTAGGGGATGTAACATACACTAAATAATTTAATCAAACGGAGTATAAAACAAGAACATACTTTTACTATTTATGAATTAATGATTAATAATTAATTATTTTTATATCCCTTTTTCTTTCTTAGATACTTTGTATATACAACACTTATATTTAAAAAAAATACATAGACATCTTTCGGACAATCAGTCCTTCTTCAGTGATATATATTATAAAGATACATTTTAAAATTGTTTATATGATCTGACAGATGTTATGGAAAATAAAACTAATTATTAAAGAAAAATATATAACATGACGATTTCTATTAGCAAAACGATATCAAAAGAGCCGCTTAGATGTAAACTGATCATCGATAACACACCCATTGAGCACGTCATGCGATTCAATTTCCTAGGTGTAGAGATATAGAGCCACAGTGACTTATATGACGAAGTGCAAGCACAAACCAACAAAGCGACAGCCGTGGCTGACTGCTTGCGCGACACCATATAGGGAGGAACAAATACATGCTAACCGAAAGTAAAGTCAAGACATACAAGGCATGCGTCCGCCCCATCATGACGTATGGAATAGAGGTCAGAGCCGATAAAGAGATCGGATCAGAAATGAAACGCTGAGGTCTGTCTGTGGTGTTGAGGACATAGTGAGATGAGGAGGGGGGAGAAGGGGCTTTTGGAGAGACCACGTGGACCGCATAGAGAATACAAGAATTGCAGAAATTGTTTAAGATGAAAACCCAAGCAGCAAGAGAATACCAGGAAGGCCGCCAAAAAGATGGAGAGATGGCTGGACAACACCATTCCAGGATAACTAAACTAAGAGGAAGAAAAATACTCATTATTATTACTATTATTATTATTAGTATTATTATTATAAGTACTATTATTATTATTATTATTATTATTATTATTATTATTGTTATTATTATTATTATTATTATTATTATTATTATTATTATAAGTATTATTATTATTATTATTATTATTATTATTATTATTATTTGTATTATTTTGTTGAATCGCTCTTTACATCATGACAGCATGCGCACAGTAAAGGGTATTATAGCTATCATAGTGATTTTCGTGACATGTGATAGATAGCTATTGCCATTTTATTGTCGCGTGAATTCTACACCAGACCAAAGACAGTGTGATAATCACACTGCCCTCACCGGGTATCGAACCCGGAACCTTCGGGGTGGCAGTCAATGCACTTACCACTCGCGCACGAATGTCGTTATGGGAGGTTGCACTCTAATTTATTTTTTTTATAATCAAACCATCAATGGAATGGAGTGATTGCACATTTTCATATGCTCAAACAAAGTTCTTAGGAATATATTTTCATCAATTCTACCGCACACATAAACATAGACGGCTTCGATTCAAATACCCATTGGAATGGAGCACCACTTTGGATGCATGGAATTTCCGATGCGGCGCGCTTGGACTGTGACAGCTCGAGATAAAAGTGTGAGCACAGCCGGCAATGGGGCGCATCCGAATCGACATCTGAGCGCAATCATCTTCCGCATTGTCTACAAGCCCCGGGTCACAAAGCAAACTGCAGCGGAACTAAATTGAATTTTCCATCTCAAATGGCGCGGCGCAAATCACCGCCGACTGAAAAAAATACTCTTTTATGAATGATAGAATTTTAAACGTATTAAATATTAAAAAATGACATTTAATTTATTTAAAGTTTGTTTTACGGGAATCTAAAACTCCATAATAAATCAATAATATAAATAAAAATGAAATTTCAAATCCGCTATCCAAATAGCGATAATAAAATTTAAAATCCATTGTATTCAATACAAACCTCCAAGAATACCTGTAATACCAATATTTAAATTCAGAAAATTTTACATAAATATTTGAAGATTGTTTTTATATAGAATCATGTTTACCACCCCTGATCTGTATGTATATAAAGAACTAAGTTTACAATAGTGTCACCAGTCTGTCGACGCCAGCGAGCCTGGCGAAACCGGTCGCTGTCTACATAAAGACAAAAGTGGAAGTAGTTAAAAAACATCGTTTTATTTAATTATTAAATAAAAATGTTATAAAGAATTAATTGTATCTCAATAGAGACGAAGATATAAATTATTTGGAAACAGAATATGGTGGTCGAGGCGTTTACAGGACTAATGACCCTGTCATTGGTTAGGTTAAGCGATCGCTTTATGTAGTACAACATCCCCCATTCCACCATTCTTACGAACACCACGTCTGACAATTATTTTTGAAAGTTGTATATATATTACCATGTTGAGAAACATTTCACATATGTTAGTTTAAACTACACTAGTGCCATCTATTGAGAAAAGATGTAAACATTTAGCAGAAAATCTTTATTAATGTAATGTAAAAGGCTATCAACCCAATTATCACATATTACTAGACAACGCCTGGAGAACACAAAGCCTACAAGTATTTGAATACATTAAAAAAAACAAAAAAATAGTATTTTGTTGTTTCTTGAACAACGATGTAAAACTCTATATTAAATAATTAATACAAATTAAAACGTCAGTTTTCTTGAAGTTTTATTATATTCAAACGTAATCAAGGCAAAACATAAATTTCCAAATAATGAAATCTTTTTCTATTTTTTAAATTTAGTGAAAATCTACTAATATTTGTGTATTCCACCGGTTTCGGCAGCTCGCAGCTTCTGGTGACCAGATTATGGTTTTCATTATTTACAATGTACTAATACCATGAAATTTCAAATAAGAAAATTAACATATCATTCCAATAAAATATAATTAAACTTTATTTACTGTTAAATTTACAACACTGTTATAATATATTATATTTTTTATTATTCACTTTTAGAAAATGTCGCGACAGCAGTTTCACCAACCGATGTTGGCATCATCACATGTAATAAACACCTGATGATGTCAGGTTGCCTGATGATAACATTTAAAAAAAATGCATAGTGAAAAAATGTGGTACGTAATTCTGAGAATTTTTTTTCGGACCCACGCTGGAGGATAGGACTTACAGAATCAAAAGAAATCTTGAATTTGAAGTACTGATTAACCAGGAAATAGTAGTGAGATTCTCATCGTCTACGGTTGGCTGGCCATGTAGAAAAAATGCTAGAGGGTAGGTGCTCATGCATGCTCACATCGAGAGAATATGTGGGAAATGTATAGGATTTATTCTCTGAACTGGTAGAGTTTCCAAGAATCCACATGTTTTGCGAATTTCGTATAACTCATTGGTCCGGAGCCGGCTCGAGTGTGGCTCGGTGATATGGAGTCCCCACGAGGCGAGATACTCGCTCACGTTAGAGAGGGTTTAGAAGAGA
Source organism: Lepidostoma basale (assembly GCA_022606425.2). Classification (NCBI taxonomy): domain Eukaryota; kingdom Metazoa; phylum Arthropoda; class Insecta; order Trichoptera; family Lepidostomatidae; genus Lepidostoma; species Lepidostoma basale. The sequence continues at coordinate 1,325,229 of JAHDVF020000890.1, read as the reverse complement.
TTTCTGATATATCTCATGAAGGAGTTTGGTAGCTATCCCTGGCTTTATCCCACTGCATTCCTCTTGGGCATGCTGGGGACCAATAGTTTACACATAAGAAGGCATGGGTACACACTTACTCATTTCTTCAGACTTATCAGGAGATTCCTTGAGAATTCCGTCATCTTGGAGGCTATCCATCTTTTTGTTCCGGATGGTTTTCTTCGACAGCGTCAGCACAGACTGTTTTATATCCCAGCATGCAGAACCAACCTGCCTCTGGTGATGTCGGTGGGGAGAGCAATCAAACTGCTGAACATGATCGCTTCGGAGATCGATGTTTTTCATACTCGTGAAAGTACATTCAGAAGACAAATACTCTTGACTTTGGAGAGTATCTTGTATTCCTAATGTCGAACTATCGCTCATGCGTTCCTGGTATTATATATTTATTATATGTTACCTGTTCTCAAAAGATGTCTTAAACTATAAAAAAAATTTGCAATATCTTTTGAGAAAATAAACTAATTTGATTGATTTCACACAAAAAAATTATATCCAGATTTGTGCCCCGCGAAAAGAGAACAAGAGGCAGAACAAGGAAAATATAAGCGGATTGCGTGTAAGAAGATTGGGAAAAAATGGAAGGAGGTGTGGAATGGTGATAGATGGCCACGAACATAAGGCATTGGAGGATGCTAAGTCCCACTTGGGATGTAGCGCCGAGAAGAAGTACTAGATATTATAACAGTGTTGATAATATTACAGTTAATAATGTTGAAGTATCATTAAACAAAAGCCTATCCAAAAAAGCTAAGATGGCAGTGCACAATGGTGTTCTTGTGCCAACCCTTATGTATGGAAGTGAAGCATGGAACTGGCAAAAGAAGGATGAAAGTAGAATAAATGCAGTAGAAATGAGATCTCTAAGACGAATGTGGCAAATCTGTTTATGATAGAGTGACAAATGCAAGTATAAGAAGTGAATGTGGTGCGAATGAAAGTGTTATGAACAAAATAAGGAAAGGGTCATTAAGATGGTTTGGACACATGGAAAGAATGAGTGAAGACAGAATGGTAAAGAAGGTATATGTAAACGGCGTGAACGGAGCTAGAAATAGAGGAAGGCCGAGGAAAACGCGGCACGATCAAATCAATCAAATATTGAATGTCGGTCACGTGAGGAGTCGGAAAATCGACGTGCGTGCATGACAAGATGTATGAATGTAGAGGAAGCGAGAGGCGTATGTCAGGACAGAACAGTGTGGCGTTCCATTCTTTCTGCCTACCCCTCCGGGGAGACGGCGTGATGGTAAGTTAGTTAGTTAGTTTTAAGTATCATAGTGTTTCGGCCAAAACAATCAACTATTTTATAATTATTATATTAATTAGATGTTTTGATTCATATTAATTATTTAATGTGGAGTTTTACATCGTTATTTAGGAACAATAAAATAAATAAGATTTTGGTTGTGTAAGTAAATTCATTATAATTAACAACATTTTGAATGTATACAAATTCTTGTTCTGGATTTTACCCATTGTGGATAATTTATTTTTTATTTTTTATAAGGATTAATTGTATCTCAATAAAGACGAAGATGTGAATTGTTTTTCTGGGAACAGAATGTGGTGGCCGAGGCGTTTACAGGACTTATGACCTGTCATTGTTTGGGTTGAGCGATCGCTTTATGTTTAACAACATTCCCAATTCCACCCTTCTTATGACCACCACCACATCTGACAAATTTTTGGAACTTGTGTATATGCTAGCATCCTGCGCTTATCTTTACATATTTTAGTTCACTCTACACTAGCGTCATCTATTAAGATTGAGAAGCATTAAGCAGAAAATCTTTATTAATGCAATGTGAAAGTCTCTGTAAATCATACAGTACTAGATTACGCCTGGAGATGTCTCTACAATTTTTAAGCCTACTTGGACCAGTTATTTTATACAGCGTTTTGAATGTATACAAATTATTGTAGACAAATACTGGATTTTACCCATAGCGGATAATTAAAAAAAAAATTAAAAGGATTAATTTTATCTCAATAGAGACGAAGATGTAAATTGTTTTTCTGGAACAGAAAACTTATTATAATTGAATCGGCAGTTTAACAATGAGAGGAATTGTATATCCATTGTGAGCTCAAATGCATTTATTTTTGAATACTCACACAAATTTTTTGGCAATGTGGTTGTGGGAGAAAGCCAATTCGAACATCCTATACATTGTGTTTAATGCGGCTTGTATTTAACTTTTGAGGTCTTTAAAAACACAAACCTAGAGTTATTTTCTTTTTATTTAAAGTTTCTTGACAAATATAATTTTTTTTCTCTGCAGCTTTGCAGAGATGGGCGTCTCATAGCCCATTTATTTTGATTACTTCTATTTTCAACAGCGTCAGCATAGACTGTTTTATCTCACAACATGCAGAACTAACCTGCCTCTGGTGATGCCGGCAGGGAGATCATTTAAACTCCTAAACATGATCACTTCGATGATCGACTTCTTTCATATTTATGAAAGTTACATTCAGAAGAAAAATTCTCTTGGCTTTGGCTCTAAAGTAGAACCATCTCTCGTGCGTTCCTGGTATTTTATCTGTTCTCAAATATTAGGTCCTTACATATGAAATTGGCGTTTTGCCGTACTGGCAACTTTGATCTCAAATATCTTCTCTTTGGTTAGAAATTCCAAATTCAAATTTATACAGCTATTTACTCAAATATTTGTGTTTCGAAAATTATAAATCATTTGTTTTTTCCTCAATTGCTTTTTCTTTGCGTCACTCAGTTTACAAAATGAAAAACTTGAAATATCGCGTTATTTACGAGTACGAGTTCCACCGTGGCACCAGTGCTGCAGAAACGGCTCGAAGGATTAATGATGTGTATGGCGACGGTGCCGCAAAAGAAAACACAGTGCGTTTTTGGTTCCAACGTTTTCGTTCTGGAAATTTTGACCTGCAGAACAAGCCCCGTGGACGGCCGGAGACCAAAGTTGATAATGAAGAATTGAAGGCTATTGTGGAAGCGGATCCATCGCAAACCACGTCCGAGTTAGCTGCAGGCTGCGGTGTTAGTGATAAAACTGTTTTAATCCACTTGAAGCAAATTGGGAAGGTGAAAAAGCTTGAAAGGTGGGTACCTCACGAATTGAGTGAAGCAAATCAACAAACGCGCGTTGACTGCTGCGTTGTATTACTCAACCGGCACAATAATGAAGGGATTTTGAATCGAATCATTACCTGTGATGAAAAGTGGATCCTGTATGATAATCGGAAGCGCTCATCGCAATGGCTGAACCCTGCCGAACCAGCCAAACCATGCCCCAAGCGAAAATTGACTCCAAAAAAGTTACTTGTGAGCGTTTGGTGGACTAGTGCTGGTGTCGTTCACTGCAGCTTTCTTAAATCTGGCCAGACGATTACGGCAGATGTCTATTGTCAGCAACTGCAAACCATGATGGAAAAGCTAGCTGCTAAACAACCGAGGCTGGTTAATCGCTCTAGGCCACTGCTGCTTCATGATAACGCTAGACCACACACTGCACAACAGACGGCTACCAAATTAGAAGAGCTTCAATTGGAATGTCTAAGACATCCACCGTACTCTCCGGACCTTGCCCCAACAGATTACTATTTTTTTCGAAATTTGGATAACTTCTTGCAAGGGAAAAAATTCAACTCCGATGGGGCAGTCCAAGCCGACTTCAAAGATTTTATTGATTCCCGTCCGAATGGTTTTTTTAGTAAAGGAATCGATGAACCACCTATGAGATTAAATTAATTGTTAAATTTTTATTGATTGTTTTATACATCAATCCATGAACTGTTTTTATTGCTTTTCTGTTTATGTGGTAACAAAACCTGGACCTGGATACATGAAATACTGGATAATTGGAAAACCTAGTAAATTGTCCAACGTAGGCCTGGTCCCTTGAAATCCCAATTATCTAGGTTCCACTGTATATATATACATATACTCGTATAATTAAAGAAAGCATTTGCCTCTTTGATCGTCTGTTTATTTTCAATGGTGATCAAGATATAACAAATTGTCAATCAGCCGTATTTACAAGGAGTATTTCGACATCGTAATTAGTTCTGACTGGATTCGAACCGTGGAGATATTTTGATCCTCTGCCAACCACCTGTTTCTATTGTGCTGTCACGATAACGCCATTTCATGTAGGATTGCGTATGAATTGGCATTGATGAACAAGTGATGATTCATAAATGATGTATTCATTTGAATATTCCATTAATCGTACCATAAACTTTACACTCCTTTTTGTAATAACTGATTATAATTTATAGTTATATTATTAAAATTAGGACCACTGGCTGTACCCAACTAATTTATTACTGGGTATGTTGGACTACCAATCATTGGAAATTAGACGAATTATCCATTTACATAGGTGTTCATATTTTTTTACCGATTCGTGGTCGAATATATAACTCAGATATTTTGAATGACTTGACATTGTTTGTCCCTGACAATTATCTGCGACAAAGGCAAAATAGATTATTTCACCTGCCACTGTGTAGAACCAATTTACCTAAGGTAATGCCCGTGGGCAGGGCAATAATACTTCTAAACCGCATCTCTTCGGATGTGGATTAAATGTGGCCTAGATACCCTTTTGCTTTTTTTTTCTGGAATGGTGCATTCTCCAGCTAATGTAAGTCCTGCGTGGATGGGGGCTTTTGAGATGTGGTCCTATAGAATACTATTAGGAATTTCCTGGAGAGACCACACCACGAATGAGGAAGTTCTTCAAGGAATCGAAAGAGGAAGACACCTGCTCAGGACCTTGTCCGAAAGACATGCAAGATGGATCGGCCATGTAATACGTCAAGAAGGTCTCTTGCATGCCATAATGGAGGGTATGACCAAGGGGACAAACTCTAGGGGACGCCCACGCCGAGAGTACCTGGAAGACCTGTTGGTGGACGTGCGCTGCTCATCATATGCAAATTTCAAAAGAGCCGCACAAGACAGGGAAGAATGGAAGGGAATAAATTGCTGCAAACCAATCCCAGGATTGAAACTTTCTAACTAACTATAATAAGTAACTAACAAACCATAACGCCGTTTCCCCGCAAGGATAGGTAGAGAGAATGGACCACCACACTTCTATATCCTCACATAACTCTCTAGGTTCCTCCACATTCATACAGCGAGTCATACACGCACGTCGATTCTTCCGGCTTCTAACATGACTAACCTTCAAAATTTGATTAATTTGCTCATGCCATGTTTTCCTCGGTCTACCTCGACTCCATACTTCATTTACATCGTTAACGTGTATTTTTTTACCCGTTCTTTCTTCACCCGTGCGCTCCATATGTCCGAACCAACGCAACAATCCTTTCATAATTTTATGCATAATACCTTCTTTCGCTCTACATTCCTTTCTAATATCAGCATTTGAGATTCGGTCGTACATCGTTCTACCACACATACGTCTTAACCTTTCTTCTGCCAGTTCCATGCTTCGCTTCCATACATAAGGGTTGACACCAAAACTACATTGTGAACGGCCATTTTCTCTTTCATTGATAAACTCTTGTTTCCAATAACTAATTTAAATCTCCATTCACTTGTTACCCGCACCAACCCTACTTTCAACATCACTGTGCTGTGATATTAAAATAAGGAACGAAGGAATGAATATGATTGATGATTCGGCCATCCGCTATGAACATGCTACCTAAATACACAAATTCCCTCACCTGCTCCAAATTCTCTTCGTTCACACTTATGTTACAAACTGCCATTTGCTCTTCCTTTTCAAAAACTAACACCTTTGACTTACCACAAAATTTTGCGTAGTATTATGATAAACTGTCTGAGCTGCAAACGTAGCTAACCGCACTTCGAGACCGTTTTTTTACTGCTAATGAAGCCAGCCGCTCAATAGGGGTTAAATGAAAGCGAATGTAAAATGAAAGTAACTCACTCACACTTGTGTAAGTGTAATGTTAGATGAAACAGGGTATAACGTTTGTTGATGTACTTAAGATAATAATACAATGGGACAGAGACACCTGCCAAGAGCGGTTCAATCATCAAGTATCAAAAGTTTGCTTCCGCATTCAAGAGTCGTCTGTCGCTCCTCGGCTCCACTAATGATCCATTATTTAATTTAATATGTATAGGGACTTACTATAGCTTTGTAATTTAAAGATCTAATGGACTGCTTATAAATAAATGAACAAGAAAACAATTATTATATTTTATATCATCTAACTAACTCATGTATGGAAGTGAAGCTTGGAGCTGGCAAAATGAGGATGAAAGCAGGATAAACGCCGTAGAAATGAGATCACTAAGAATAATGTACGGGAAAACGTTGTATGATAGAATACCGAACGATGAAATAAGAAAGAAATGTAAGGCAGATGACTGCATCATGGATAAAATTAAAAAAGGATCCCTGAGATGGTTTGGACATATGGAACGAATGGATGAGAGTAGAATGGTTAAAAAGTTGTACACAAGCAGCGTGAATGGAAAAAGAGCCGAGGACGACAAAGGAAAACATGGCATGACCCTAATTAATCAGTTACTAAAAGGCGGCCACATTCGAAGTCGGAATGATCGACGTGCGTGCATGGTACGATGTATGAATGTAGATGAAGCCCGAGAGGTATGCCAGGACAGGCCATTGTGGCGATCCATCCTCTCTGCTTACCCTTCCGTGGAAATGACGTGATGGTTAGTTAATAGTCTCTTTGAAAAAATACTAACATCAAGGATTTATATCAATGATATTAGAATTTATTTTACAATCTTCAATGTGAGCAGAAAATAGCTCATTATTATGAAGAAGGAACCTGGTCGTGTCCAGGCTTGAACCCATGCCCCCTGGATCAGGAGCCAAGCGTTCTATCCCCTAAACCACCACCCGGTTGCCTAGGCGATAGATAGGGACATAGTTGGTTAGTTTATTAAATACAAAATGAAAATGTTTAAAAATATATATATTAATGCCACACCACCAATTAAGTGCTTCAAAGAATGTTTTAATGCAAAATATTTTGAAAAATGTCGAGAGTGCAATGCAGTGAATTTAAAATTAAATGTTGAAGTTACTCAAGTTGATTAATAAATTTGAATATCGAACACAACGATGGGAAAGCTTGTTAGCTTAATGTTTGTCCACGAGACAAAAGAGCACTCTACGGTACAAAGGATAGCAATTTGGGTGTACGTGATTTTATTTTATCAATATGTATCAAAACACAGTTAATCAATGTAATGAATAAATAAAATAAAATAATAGGACAAGTCAACAAAGCCTCGACAATATCAGGTTGTCTCAAGGAGACCATTTGGAAGAATAAGTATATGAGAACTGACAGTAAGGTCAGAATATACAAAACCTGCGTGAGGCCTACGAGTACTGACATACTGCCTCGTATACTGACATAAAGCATTGAGACCTGAGTGGATACTACAAAACGAAGGCTAAAGAGCGGATGGCAGAGATGAGGACGCTGAGGATGATAGCAGGAAAGACTCTTCGAGGAACACGGCTATCCGCGAAATCTGCTAGGTCGAAAATATCGTAAAATTATTTTCAATGGGCAACATTGCCAGAATGGGAAAGATTAGTTTGATTATTAATTAAGGGTAGATTATTGTCAAGAGATAATCAAATGATTTTACTGAAATCTCTTGATGGAAGTTCATTTTAAGTTTAGACCCGGGGATTTTTTGTGAAGCATTTTCAGGCCAGATTCTTTAAGATATGTGTGGTTCGTCTCTAACAGATGATTGGAGAACTCAGAGAAACCTATACTATTAAGGCATCTGCGATGTTCCTTCACCCTTACATTTACATTTCTAGCGGTTTTACCCACATAAAAGACATCACAATGTCAATTTGTAAACAAGAAAAAGGATGAGAGCAAAATAAATGCGGTAGAGATGAGGTCCCTTAGACGTATGTGTGGTAGAACGATATACGACAGAATCTCAAATGCTGATATAAGAAAGGAATGTAGAGCGGAAGAAGGTATTATGAACAAAATTTATGAAAGTTCGGACATATGGAGCGCATGGATGGAGAAAGAATGGTTAAAAAAGTATATGTTAATGATGTAATTGGAGTACGGAGTCAAGGCAGACCGAGGAAAACATGGTATCACCAAATTAATCAAAATTTAAAGGTTGGTCATGTAAGAAGTCGGAAAAATCAACGTGCGTGTATGACTCACTGTATGAATGTGGAGAAATCTAGAGAGGTGCGCCAGGATAGAGTAGTGTGGCGATCCATTTTCTCGGCAAAAAACAAAAAAAAAAAAAAATTTTTTTAGCCACTGGTAGATCTATAGATCACGACCCTCACTAATGAGGAAATGAAGAAAGAAGAAGAAGAAGGCGGGAAATTCATAAATCAATATATAAGAATAAAAAAGTAAAAAATATATAAATATTAATTGCAACAGATATCAATTGGGCGACGAATTGCATACGTTAATTATGTAATTGCTAAATATCGATTCCGAAACTAATCAAGTGTGAAGTATAGAGGGTTACTTACAGGGTTGGAATAAGATCATGGAAAAAGGTGATAAAAAACAATGTTATTCTTATCAACCAACAGACTCATTGTAACTACGTCTTCTTTACGTTCTTCTTTAAATTATTCTAAATATGTGATCTGGTTTTTAAACGAGATTTATCCTTTTGGGATATGGAACTCTAGCTATCTCCCTTTCTTTTTGACGATCTTCCTGGCAGACGATGTCCACGGCTATATTGAGGGGAAATCATCATGGGGAATCACAATCTAATCACAAGGGAATTTCTTGCATCACCGTGGTCTCTCCAGTACTTCCGTCTAAAAATCCTTTCAAAATTTAACCCATTGATATGTCTATTGTTATCTCCCTAGTACTAGCCAAGTTAACTTACACATGTTATATATAATTCTAGGTTCTTGCACTCAGTTTGTAATAATTTTGGTTTGTTTATATCGTTTGTTATTTTATTGGATGAAGGTGTTAGTCTTCGATACATGTTGAGAAAAATAATCTTAAAAGTGAAAAAAAAACAGTGTTTTAAATCATAAAAATTCGTAATATGGAATTCCACAGTTTTAATGCCTTAAGTTTATCTGAAATTGAAATAACTCTCTAGTTTCCACCAAATTCACACAGCAAGTCATGCACGAACGTCGATTCTTCCGTCTTTAAACATGGCCAACAATTAAAATGTGATTAATCTCCATTCCATTGTTTACGTATATTTTGTAATATTTTATAATATCTTTTATAATATTTTAGCCATTATTTAATCGATGTCGCACTCCATCCTTCTCTTTTCGCCCCACTGGGAGATGCGGTATGATGGGTTGCGAGCCTCATCGCAAGCAATAGGCTCCCTTTATTCCACTCTACATTCCTGTATAATATTAGCATTTGAAATTCTTTAATTATTTTAAAAATTATGAAGACGTCATATTTTGCTTTGCTAGGATATTGATATAGAATTGAATATTGAGATTCAAATCATTGTTCAAGTAACAATTAACAAGCTATATCTACGCTAACAAACACAAAAGTATTAAATATGTATATTTATTGTTTCTTGAATAATTTTTTTGTTAATTTGATTATATTTTATGGGAATGACACGTTTCATCTTTCTAAGGCATTTGATTATAATTTAAAAAGGCAAAACATTTAACACCTATAAATTATAATACAACTTCTAATAAACAGACATTTTCATTCGTATTAACTAAAAATGTATTATTATAAAATATTTTCTATTTTTTTTTTAGATATCTTATATGATTATTATTAAACAGATTCGGTTTTGTTTGAAATTAGTGAAACGTGACAACATTCAGATGGAAAATAATTAATATCGCGTGTTGAAGTTGATTTTCAATTCACCCAATGATTTTGTCAAGCGGTACACGTGGGGAGGCACATCATAAATATGAAATCATAATTGAATTCTGATAATCAGCACTCTCACATTATGTATAGGTCAAATTTAGAGTCAATTCATGCTCTTGAGGGGTGATTTTAAATAATTTAGCATCCATACCCTTCACACTCTCTACTCCGCAAGGACGAAAACCAGGAAGAGACACCGCCACAATTACACACGATAAACACTATAAATATGAATTAATATGAAAGCAAAGCATGGGTCTGGCAGAAAAAGGTCTGGCAAGAATAAATGTGGAGGTGATGAGGTCCCTTAGACGAAAGCATCGTAAAACTATGTACAATATAATGTAAAGTACTGATTTTGTCTTTATTTCCTAGCGAAACCGGTCGCTGTCGAAATAAAGACAAAAGTGGAAGTCGTTAAAAAATCATCATTTTATTTATTTATTATTTAAACAGTTAATAATGTTGAAATATCAAAGTGTTTCGCAAAAACAATGGTTTATCTAAATATATATTAGGTGTATAACTTTGCTTCCGCCATTTTTTCCCGAAATTCGAGGCTTTATCGTAAAAAACTGGTTAATCGTTTATGATTCAAAGTATTGTCCATCGCTGGCCACCTTCTCCCATCTTTCGGGTAGCATACGAATCCCGCGTTGAAAAAACTGGTCATCTTTTGAAGCGATCCACGAATCGCTCCAATTTTTTACTTCTTCATAAGATCGGAAGTGCTGGTCAGCTAGGCCATGTGCCATTGATCGAAACAAGTGATAGTCCGAGGGAACAACGTCTGGAGAATACGGCGGGTGGGGTAGGACTTCCCATTTCAAAGTTTCCAAGTATGTCTTGACCACTTTCGCAATATGGGGTCGAGCATTGTCATGCTGTAAAATCACTTTATCATGTCTTTCGTTGTATTGCGGCCGTTTGTCTTTCAATGCTCGGCTCAAACGCATTAATTGCATTCGATAACGATCGCCTGTGATTGTTTCAGTCGGTTTTAACAACTCATAATACACTCCGCCGAGCTGGTCCCACCAAATACTGAGCATAATCTTGGAACCGTGAATATTCGGTTTGGCCGTCGACGTGGAAGCATGGCTGGGATTTGCCCATGAATAAATAATTAATGTATATTCGAAGAATTGTTGAATTTGTTGACGAGATAACGTCATGATATACGTATAGTGCCTATCAGTCCATCCGATATGCTTATCCCCGCCGAGATTTAGCTAGATTTATAAAAAGTATTGTATTTATTGTTTATTCAACAATGATGTAAAATTCCATATTAAATAATGAAAACGAACGAAAATATATGTTTTATAGACGTTTAATGTTAAAAATATTACTTTCGTCTTTGCTGAAGTATTATAAAATTCTTAAATGCAAACCGAGTGGTGGTCTAGGTGGACAGAATTCGCGAAAGTACGTTCAGAAGACAAATACTCTTGAATTGAGAGTATTTTGTATTCCTAATGTCCCACCACCTCTCATGTGTTCCTGGTATTATATATTTTTTACATTTTACCTGTTCTCAATAGATGCCTTAAACCTTAATTGTTGTTTATAATATCTTTTGAGAAAATAAACTGATTTGATTTGATTTGATTTAAACTGCATAATAATATATGCAATCTTCATATTGGATATTTTATATTAAATTCTAATACTATTGATTTAAATCCTCGGTGAGTCCTTAAAAAAATATTACACCTTAACGTATCATTCGCATAAAAAAAAACTGCTGTATAATTCACAATTTTTTCTTATCAATTATTTACTAAATTTTCATAATAGGCACTCACTTTGTGGTTAGATATTTAAAAAATATAAACTCAATTAACAAAAATTGTATTTAACCATGGTATGATTATTATAATTAATACCAACTAGTTTCACTAGATGAAGCTTGGGTCCGAGCGAAACTAGTTGGCATCAATTATAATAACCATACCGTGGTTAAATACAAAGTTTTATTTTTTGTTTTATTTTTTTAATTATTTACCCACCCATAAAATATTCACGGAAGTAAAGATTTTCTATCCCTTATAAACTTGGTTCACTGTACAATCGTAATTAGTAATCAGTTTTAACTTGTAATTTATTTTTCACGAACGATAAAAATTTCACAATAATTCACCTTTTGTTTTCTACACTATTTGTTATACAACAATAATCAGAACAAAATTTGAAATACAAAATTTGAAATTGATTTTTTATCCAGAACAAAGTTTCTGGATAAAAAATCCAGAAACGTCCAACGGACCTGCGCATGAGCATTCCGAATTACTTTCGGAGATAATCCAAGTATTCTCGTACTCCTTCTTGATGACATTCAGTTTTCGCCTATTTATATTATCTTCTTCTTCTTCTTCACTTTTAGTAGACTCAGGAGTCTGTTATTTCAGGCGGGTCCTCTTGTGATGCTGAAATCCAGCTTTCTCTCCACCGTTTCGGGGGTCTCCCTGGTCGGCGTTGTCCGTTTGGCGTTCCATGGAGGTATGTATGGTATTCTATTTGAGCTCATTCTTTCTACATGTTGATGCCAGTATCGCCGTCTTTGACGTTCCCATCTGACCACATCTTCGATCTTGCAGATTTCTCGGATTGCTGTATTCCTAACTCGATCACGTAGGGTTTTGCTAGCTATAGCGCGGAGTGTCTCTCGGTTGTCCTGAGCATGCTCTTTGTCTTGACAGTATCTGCCCTCGATTCAATGCCATATGTGAGGATTGATCGCACACAGGTCTTATAAATGTCGCACACAGGTCGCACACAGGTCTTATAAATATTAAATATGTCATATGGAGAAACAAAAACATTTATATTATGATGATTTAAAATTGGTATTTGCTGTTGCAAAAATACCGTATTCCATGTATTTAAATAATTTACGAACAATGCTTCTCTTTTTGAAATGATTCAAATTGATGTGACGTTGCCAGACCGAGGAACAAAACAAAAACTTACTTGTGAATTTAAACATTTCTCTCACTTGCCAGTAGAGAAATAACAAACTTCAAATACTTAACACTGCCAATTATTTTTGTGCACTAAAAATGACACTGCATATACAGGGGCGTAGCTGTTATGTTAGATTGAAAACAATATTTTTATTTATTAACCAATTTATTTTGAATTAACCAATTTATTTTGAATGAGTTGGGCCAACCGGTTTCACTCTGTAGCCAACTTCTTCAGAGCTACACACAAACTATGTTTTAAGAAAGAAGATGTCTAGAAGGCAATGAAAAAAAGTGTTTCGTGCATGACACTATGTACGAATGTAGAGGAATCGAGAGAAGTATGTCAGGACAGAACAGTGTGGCGGTCCATTATTTTTGCCTACCCCTCCAAAGAAACGGCGTGATGGTTAGTTAGTTAGGTTTTTATTATACTAATTAACTTACTAACCATCACGCCGTTTCTCCGGAGGGGTAAGCAGAGAAGATGGATCACCACATTGTTCTATCCTGGCATAATTCTTACGCCTCTTTTATGCCAAAGCCAAGCCATTTTACGCCATGCTTCCCAGATAAACAGATTAGGTAACTAGCTCTAATTTCTCACCGCACTTATGTCACAATCCGTCATACATTCTTTTCAAATACCATAACTTTAGACTTTGATAGGTCATCACAAGGTCATACTTATTGCATACTTCATACATTTTTGAAACTAGGACTTGTAGTTCGTCTATGCTGTCAGCGATTAAAACAGCATATATCTGCATATAGCAAACAGCTGATGGGCATATCTCGTTTTTATTATAATTACTATAAATTTTTTTTAATATTTTCACTGAACTGGTTAAAATGAACAATCTTTTAAAGGACCATTAAACGTAATTTATTTTACAGAATTGCTCAATACGAGCGGGATAACATGCAGCATGCATGGAGGAACCGAGAGATCTGGCCTTGGGCCAGTAAGATTTGAATTCTTTCCAAAACTAAAATTTTATCTTAACTCCTCGGCAAACTAAATTCTGCTTCAATCAATGCAACTCGCCACTTTTTAAAGAATATCGTATATATGGAGCATGCCAACTGATGTTTTTATCTATTTAAATGTCTGAAATCTTTAATTTTGTTTTGTTTTGTGTCTATAAAGTTCTACGCCTTCTATTACAACACAGAAATACATGCCATTTAAACCTCATGACCAAGTATATAAAAGTTTAAAGGTCGGTCATGTAAGAAATCGAAAGAATCGATGTGCGTGTATGACTCGCTGTATGAATGTTGAGGAAGCTATAGAGGTGTGTCAGGATAAAGCAGTGTAGCGGTCCATTCTCTGTGCTACCCTTTCAATGAAACGGCGTAATGGTTTATTGTTGTTGTTGTTGTTGTTAAACTTCGCTCAGTTTAAGATTTCGGATATTACATAATAAATGTTTATTAATTAATACGAATGAAAACTTCAGTTTTCTAGAAGTTTTGTTAGATTTTATGGAAATGACATGTTTCGCCCTTCTAAGGCATTATCAAATGTGATAACGCCTTAGAAGGGTAAACATGTCATTCCCATAAAATATAATAAAACTTCCAGAAAACTGACGTCTTCATTTGTATTAATTATTTAATATGGAGTTTTACATTATTATTAAATAAACAGTAAATATATTTTTATTAATTGATTGTTTTAACCCCTAATTTCATGGTGTAATCAATTTCGTACAAACCCAAACAATCCACTAATATATTGATTGAATATTTGATTTTCATAGATATTTTATTGTACGCTACACTCTTTATTCCCATCTACCTATTAAGACACATCGCAATTGGCACTAGTTTACATAAAACAAACAACTTGATAATATACAGTAAGTTAAATCTTTTAGAACACAAAAGGCTTAATCAACATGAATACGAAATAAAAACGCTTTTACATTTAAAAAAAAGTTTATCAGGTCAACGGCACACAGTTTAAACTTGTTTTTTTAATAATGTTTAATAAGAGGCCCTTAGGACATGCGTGTGGTAGAACGATGTACGACAGAATTTCAAATATAAAAATGAAATGTAGAGTGGAAGAAGGTATTATGAATAAAATTATGAAAGGATCGCTGCGTTGGTTCGGACATATGGAGCTTATGGATAGAGAAATAATGCTTAAGAAAGTATGCGTTAACGATGTGAATGGAGTATTGAGTCGTAGGAGGCCGAAGGAAAACTTCG
The DNA here is from genome assembly GCA_022606425.2 of Lepidostoma basale. NCBI lineage: Eukaryota > Metazoa > Arthropoda > Insecta > Trichoptera > Lepidostomatidae > Lepidostoma > Lepidostoma basale. Next base: position 1,310,134 of record JAHDVF020000890.1, on the reverse strand, counting down.
CATGTCCAAATTATTCTAATATAAGGTCGGCCGTCGCGGAAGTCTGTAGATCGATGTGCGTGTTTGACTTGCTGTACGAATGTGGAGGAAGCTAGAAGGCGTGTCTGGATCAAGAAGGCCTTTAACTCTCTCAGTCTACCCCTCCGGGGAAACAGCGTGACGGTTTGTTGTTTTACCAGAATTGTACTATTTTCACTAATGTCGCAGATTATTGTTTATTTTGTTTAATTCTTTGTTTTATTTTAATTACTTTTTAAAAACAGCATTTCGCATTTCGCAATAAAGGGAAGGTAGACGCTGACATCACCAACATAATAAATACTGAATGGATGAAGTGGTGAGAGTTATCGGGAGTTCCTCGGTCTACCTCGACTCCGTACTACATTTAGTACGGAGTCAAGGTTGACCGAGGAAAACATGGCATGACCGAATTAATCAAATTTTAAAGGTTGGTCATCCTAGAAGTCGGAAGAACCGAGTTGTGTGATTGTGGAGGAAGCTAGAGAGGTGTGTCAGGATAGAGAAGTGTGGCGGCCCATTCTCTCTGCCTTCCCCTGCGGAGAAAAGGCGTGACGGTTTGTTTGTACATAATAAACGTCTGTTTTCTAGAAGTTTTATTACAATTTATGTAAATGACATGTTTTGCTTGTCTAAGGTATTCTCAAATTTGTTTTTTTTTTGTTTATTTCAGTGGTTTCAACCGGCTACACCCATGCATATGTTATCATAAAGAGTGTCACACACCAGACGTGGTAATGGGTGTACGAGAGGAATGCTTCTACCCATTACTCTTACAAAATGTCACTGTGCGCAGCAGCCAGGCTATCTGATGACTGACGACCACTTGTTACAGATGCGGTTATTATATCTGGACCATATTCCAACGGTAATTCTTTATTTAAATTATTGCATTGTTTTATATATCATTGTTGAATTTAGTGCAATTTAAAAAAACACTGCTTTAGTTTCACATTCAACGATCCAGTTTAACAACGATTAAAAACACAGTTTTTTCTGGTTTTATTTTATTTTCTCCATCCATGCGCTCCATATATCCGAACAAACGCAGCGATCCTTTCATAATTTTGTTCATAATACCTTCTTCCGCTCTACATTCCTTTCTTATATCAGCATTTAAAATTCTGTCATATATCGTTCTAGCACACATACGTCTTAGGGATCTCATCTCTACCGCATTTATTCTGCTCTCATCCTTCTTCTGCCAGTTCCATGCTTCTGAACTGAACTGCCGTTTTCGCTTTCATTAATAAATTATTGTTTCCATCTATCTTTAAAGCTATGGAATATGCTAAGGTTAAAAAAGTATACGTTAATGATGTAAATGGAGTACGGAGTCGAGGCAGACCGAGGAAAACATGGCATGACCAAATTAATCAAATTTTAAAAGTTGGTTATGTTAGAAGTTGGAAGAATCGACGTGCGTGTATGACTCGCTTTATTAATGTGGAGAAAGCTAGAGAGATTGCCAGGATAGAGTAGTGTGGCGGTCCATTCTCTTTGAATACCCCTGCGGGGACACGGCGCGATGGTTTGTTTGTTTGCTTCTTTTATTTTCCTATACAAGTTTTGTAATGTTTTTTCCATTCGTCATCGAGATAACGGCATTAACTGTTATATTTTGATCTCTAGATGATGAAGGTATAAAACGTTGAAAACATGTCTCGAAACATTATCTCAAATGTGGAAAAGAAAGATATTTTAAATGTTAAATGTTTATTTTGAAATATTGTTATTAAAAACTAACTAACTAACTAACCATCACGCCGTCTCCCCGGAGGGGTAGGCAGAAAGAATGGAACGCCACACTGTTCTGTCTTGACATACTTCTCTCGTTTCCGTTACATTCATACATCTTATCATGCACGCACGTCGATTTCTCCGACTCATCCGACATCCAATATTTGATTGATTTGATCATGCCACGTTTTCCTCGGCCTTCCTCTATTTCTATCTCCGTTCACGTCGTTTGCATAATATACCGTCTTTACTATACTGTCTTAATTCATTCATTCCATGTTTCCAAACCATCTTAATGACCCTTTCCTTATTTTGCTCATAACACTTTCATTCGCACCACATTCACTTCTTATAATTGCATTTGTTACTCTATTATATACAAATTTGCCACACATTCGTCTTAGAGATTCATTTCTATATTGTTATTAGGTACATATCAGTTTCAGAGATCAATTTTATAAAAAAATCGTTAAATAACTTATAAAATTACCAAAGAAGTAGGCAGAGAGGTAGGCACTCCACCGAATGGCACCAGCCTATATGTATATTACCTATAGCCCTTACTTGCGGCAATCTACGCTTCGATCAGTAAACTCCTCGGCAAAAGGAAGATTAGTAGAGCCAAAGTGCATAACCCGAACAAATTTTGGAGATGGTGCTTTCACAGTGGCAAGTCCGTCCGCATGGAATATACTTCCTGCATGCCTCAGATGCATTGACAGTCCGACTGATTTTAAATCTCACCTAAAAACCCACCATTTAAAAAAATCGCATAAAATATAAACAACGGTTATCTGATTGCTGGTGTCAGATGCAGCTTTCATAAGTAAAACTATTGTCAAAGCGCTAAAGCGCTTTCTTGAGCTTTTCACGAAAATGGCGCTATACAAATACTTTGTTTATACAACACTTACAATTAAAAAAAAATTACATAGACATGTTTCAGACAACCAGTCCTTCACCAGTAATACATATTATATAGATACATATTTAAAATATTATAAAATTGTTTACATGATCTGACAGATGCTATTTTTTTTAAGAAATTGTAATTATTATTGGAACCTTTTTTCTATTTTAATTTATTCACTTGCCCCTTCCACACTAATGAACGAATATTAACTTATACGACTCCTCGGATTATCATTTAAAATTAGAATTATTTATAATAGTAACAAGAAAAATAATCTAAATTGTAAAATAAGTGTTTAAATATATGAAAGAAAAGTTAGTTTTAAGAAAAGTTCAATATTGAATTCATTCAAAACACTTAGAGAGAGATAATTTAAAAGAAAAAAAGTGGAATTTGACATATTTGTACTCGAAAATATCACATTGACACATTTTTTGTTAAATGTAATGAGTTTATTATATAAATACACGAAATATTCTGTAAACAGTAATAACTTAAACCGATTTTAACACCTTGGCACTATGTTAAGCTGACAGTATATCTGGCAACATTTCAATTTCTTTTAATCCTCGGCATTGCAGTGACGAAAGATTACTTCAATCAGTATTATACACTGGAATTATTAAGCCAAATGTTTGTATGAGATTAATCTTCAGCAAAAGATTATTGTGTAAATTAATTGGTACTGATATTATATAGGGTGTTTTTTTTATAGGTATACAATATAACAAACCATCACGCCGTTTCTCCGCAGGGGTGGGCACAGAGAATGGACCGCCACACTACTCTATCCCATTCATACAGCGAGTCATGCACGCACGTCGATTCTTCCGGCTTCTGACATGACCAAACTTTTAAATTGTGATTAATTTGGTCGTGCCATGTATTCCTCAGTTTACTTCGACTCCGTGCTCCATTTACATTGTTAACGTATACTTTTTTAGCCATTCTCTCTTCACCCATGCGCTCCATATGTCCGAACCAACGCAGCGATCCTTTCATAATTTTGTTCATAATACCTTTTTTCGCTCTACATTCCTTTTTAATATCAGCATTTGAGATTTTGTCGTATATCGTTCTACCACACATACGTCTTAAGGAAGTAATCTCTATCGCATTTATTGCGCTCTCATCTTTCTTTTGCAAGTTCCATGCTTCGCTTCCATACATAAGTGTTGGGACCAGAACTCCATTGTGAAAGGTCACTTATTCAAAATTAAAAAAAAACAAATTAAAATAATGTTAATGTCTATGATATTGGCTTTATTTAATAGATAAATTTATGCCATTATTTTTTAAATATGATTTTGGCCATATGAGCGCCACGGCTAGTTTGAATGAAGCGCAATCGTGATGTCCAATTTTCGACAATTGTCGTCTTTGTGGATGCCTAATATCCACTAGAGTGTACGTGGTGCGAAAACGATCCATGGTCTTCCGATTAACTTGCTCGGGTGGACGATTTTGTCGACCGTAAAATGGACGTGGTGCACGAAAAGTTTGGCGAACCGACCCATGATTTTCAAAGCAAATTTGCAAGCGCTGTTCTGACGTCAGTCTATTCGTGGTAAAATTGCAAAATGTATTTATAACTAATCAATTGTCAACTGTCAAATTGACAGTCGGTAAAAACAATGTTCCTAGTTTAAAAACCGAACCTTTAAAAAAAACACTCTACGATTGATACGATTTATTGGGAGTGTGTCTGTTAAGACATTTAAGCGGAACAGGTACGAAAATTCAAATATCTAGGTGTGGACTTGTGTGGGGAAACCGGATCTATCATGTGAGGGTTGGGTAAAGTAAATAAGACTGTAGTCGCCTCAGGATGTTTAAAAAATCTTCTTTTTCGATGCGTAGGCCTTGTGGCCTATTTCTTAAGAGGAATTGGCCTCCTGCGAGGTCAACTCCAGGCTGTCGGTCCATCTCTTTGGTGGTCTTCCCGGGGATCGTTTGACTTGGTGTTGGCCGTGCAACACAATGAAAGGGAGTCTGAATGGTTTCATTCTCCTTACGTGTGCATACTAGTATTTTCTATTTTACTTAATATACAAATAAAAACGACTAAACGTCATGTTATCAAAAAGCTTTAATATATTTTATGGAAATGTCATGTTTCACATTTAAGGCAAACTATCAAAAACATTTGATAATGCCTTAGACAGGGAACATGTGATTACTATAAATTATAATAAAACAGAAAACAGACATAATAATCATGTGTGGTAGAACGATGTACGACAGAATCTCAAATGCTGATATTAGGAAGGAGTGTAGAGCGAAAGAAGGTATTATGAACAAAATTATGAAAGGTTCGCTTCGTTGGTTCGGACATATGGAGCGCATGGGTGAAGAAAGAATGGTTAAAAAAGTATGCGTTAACAATGTAAATGGAGTAAGGAGTCGAGGTAGACCGAGGAAAACATGGCATGACCAAATTAATCAAATATTAAAAGTTGGTCATGTCAGAAACCGGAAGAATCGACGTGCGTGTATGACTCGATGTATGAATGTGGAGGAAGCTAGAGAGGTGTGCCAGGATAGAGTAGTGTGGCGGTCCATTCTCTCTGCCTACCCCTGCGGGGAAACGGCGTGATGGTTTGTTGTTGTTGTTGACATAATAATGAAAGGATCATTAAGATGGTTTGGACATATGGAAATAATGAATGAAGAAAGAATGGTAAAAAAATTATATGTTAATGATGTAAATGGAACCAGAAACAGAGGAAGACCGAGAAAAACGTGGCACGATCAAATAAATCAAATATTGAATGTCGGCCATGTGAGGAGTCAGAGAAATCGACGCGCGTGCATGACACGATGTATGAATGTTGAGGAATCGATAGAAATATGTCAGGAAAGAAAAGTGTGGAGGTCTATTCTTTCTGCCTACCCCTTCGGGGAGACGGCGTGATGGTAAGTTAGTTAGTTACTTCAGAAAACAGACGTTTTTAATCGTATTAAGAATTCCACAGTGTTGATGGCTTCATTTTATCAAAAATTCAAAAGTTATTTAATTTAATTTTAGTTTGCAATTATATTTTTATACACCATCTGCTCAAAAGTTTAGTATTAATAATATTTCTAAATTCTGAAAACGAAAACAGAGTAAGTAACTACTAACCCAGTTAAAAGAAGAAAAAAACTCCCTGAAATTTTAAAAACATAAATCTTTTGTTCGATTTTCATTCTTTCAAAATTATGTTCTCAATTTAAAGTTCTTATCTCGAGTTTTCTCTCTGACGTGTTTGAAAATGGAACATAAATTTTGTTTGTATTTACATTTGACATCGAGAACAAATTTTCATATCTTAATTACATCGCCTAATAAAGTAAACAAACTACTTTGCAAAAATGTTCACACTGTTAGTAAGTTTTGTTAAAGAATATTTTTTATGAAAGTTTCCTTTTTACACCGTGCGTTCAGTTTGCTCTCAACTAGACTCGAGTACTTTCTTCGTGACATTACGAACTTAATGGTCCGTGATGTGCGATGACATTTTCTTCGCCACAAACGTTACGTCGTATCTGGTGAAAAGGTTTATAGGATTTTAGGCTTTAATTCATAGAGGTGTTAGGGATTGATTTTGCTTGGCTGGGACTTTGGCTATGCATAGATAAGTAATCTAGCTCCTATTTAAATAGCACCAGATTGTTCAACCACAAGCAGAATCAGAAATGGCTGAAAGTACAGGGTGGACGGAATGAAATTGAACTTATATTATTTAGACTGAATAATTTAAAAAATAATTTATTAATTAATGTAGTTATTCTTTCTTGAACAATGATATAAATGTATTTAATATTGAGATACGAATGAAAAAGTATGTTTTCTATTCTAATTATTCTTCTTCTTCCTCAGCCTATTCCCATCCACTCCTGGACAAAGACCTCCTCCATTCGCTTCCATGTCACTTGTCCTGTGCAGACTGCATCCAGGTTATTCGGACGTGCCTGTTCAGATCATCCTTTCACCATAGTTGCGGTCGCTTTGCACTTCTCTTTGCCGTCCACGGTCTCCAAGTCAGCAGTCTTCTTGTCCACTTTTCGTCTGAGCTTCTGGCTACGTGACTTGCCCATTGCCATTTTAGAATCACCATCCGGTGGATGATGTCAGTGACCTTTGTTTTTTCTCTCACCGTATCGTTTCTGACTCTGTCTCTTAGGCTTATTCCTAACATGGCTCTTTGGGTCTTCGGGTCTTTATTATTGGTTTTCTATTATTTTATTATAATAAATTACACTCGGTTTTCTATTAGTTTATTATAATTTATTGAACGTTTCGCCTTTCAAGGCTTTATCAAGTATTTGTCATTGTTATCAAAGTTCAACATTTGAGATACTTCCTCAGAAAGGCGAAACATGTCATTCCCATCAATTATTATAAAACGTCTAAAAACAGACGTTTTTATTAGTATTAATTTTATGCACACAACACTTCCCGTAAGTTTACTTGTAGAATTATTAAATACATTCATCTTATATGTCCACCCCTTCGACACGGCTTCGTATTTAGCTAGTTTTTTTTAATAAAGGGATATCAATTAATACATAACGTTATCTTTAAAAATGTAAATATTTATTTTACAAATTTAAAATATACAGGCATACTAGACGAAATTCGTTCCTAATAACAAAATAATTGAAACTCGTGAAATCGAACTATCGAGTTTTTCATTAAGAGCGCTAAAACTTTGAAATAAAATGCAACAATATGTCTCAGTGATATTACCACATTTAGTTTTTAATTTTAAAGACAAGTTAATGACATTATGTGTGAAATATGATTTTGGTCAAAAAGCTGCCAAAGCTTTGCTGCAGGTGGTGTATCCTAGTGATCAAAGGGTTTTTCAATAGGGATACTCGAACTTTGACAGCGTATAGCGGCCAATTTAGTAAAGCGATTGCTGTCAAATTCGACAAGAATACTTATTAAGCCTTGACACTTTATCGCAGAACGCTACACGCTTCAACAACGCGTTGAAATTGTTAAAATGTGTGATCAAAAACAGTGCTCTAATTTATTGCATTCTTGTCCGTCCGTATTGTGGACTCTGCAGAATGGCCATGAATCCCATAAATTGGCGAACAGAGCACTGATAGTGTAGCATTGCAGATGAAATGTCAAAACTTAATAAGTCATTGCGTAGATTTTCACGGTTGGCAGCAATATGTTTGATGTGTTTTTGGGTAACACCGTGTGATAACTCCTTCTCGACCGACGTTTCGGAGATCGTTGCAGTCTCCATCTTCAGGGTAATGACTGCAACGATCTCCGAAACGTCGGTCGAGAAGGAGTTATCACACGGTGTTACCCAAAAACACATCAAACATACTTAATAAGTCGTTTTCGTCAAAGATTACAGCTATTGCTTTACCAAATTGACCGCTACACCCTGTAAAATTTTGAGCGTCCCTATTGGAAAAACCTTTTTGACCACATGGATACACCACCTGTAGCAAAACCACGCTAGCCATTTGGCTTAAATTATATTCCATACATAATGTCATTGAATGTCTTACTTACTTCCTATGGCCATACAACTCTTGAAGAGTTTTAGCCTCCTTGATGATTTTGCGCCAAGCTCCTCGATCCTGCGCCTTTTGCTCCGAGCAGTCCGATTCACCCAACCTAGCCAGGTTACCCAGGACTTTGTCCATTAGGCGCTGTTTAGGACTTCCTAGAGGTCTTACTTCAGTCGGTCTAGACGCGTACAGGGTCTTGATTGCTCTGGTCTCTTCGGCTCGACATACGTGCCCATTCCATGCTAGGCGACCGGCTCTGACGGTGCCCGTTATAAGGGGCTGCTGGGTCATCGTACGGATCTCTTGGTTGGTCCTAGGCCTCCAAGTTTCCACTGCAACACCGGGTCTGGGTCCCAGGATAATTCTGAGTATTCTATTCTCAAACCAGTAGATTCTTTGTTGTTGTTTTAGAGTCATTGTCCATGACTCAGAACCATATGTCACCACTGGCTTGATGATGGCATTATAAATGCGCAACTGGTGTTTCTGGACAGAAGCTTGGACTTTAGGAACGTTCGCAAAGAAACTGTAGCCAGTCATTGAATGTCCTTGATTTTTTTTTTAAATGAGGCAAAATCACTTTGACAAGTTGTTTTATTTCATTTAAAAGTTTGAGCGCTTTAAATGAAAAACGCTATTTAAGTACACAATACAAAAAATGTATATTTTTTAAACATACGAGTAGAACGATCAAATCAGGACGCTAGATATTTGAAAAAGGAACGCTTAGAAAAAAATAACGAGATATTCAGTCAAGACGCCGAATAGTTATAAGAATGGGCCTTCACTGTTGGAGTGAATAAGGAAAAAGGAAACTTTGACTAGAATTAGATTCGTTAGCGTTACCATATTTGAAGTTCACTTTTTCAGAACTTCAAAAAATCACTACGCTCTTTCCCCGGAAGGGTAAGCAGATAGAATGAAACACCGAACTACTCTATCTTAGCACATCTATCAAGACCAGCGGTTCCCAAAGTGGTCCGTACCCCCAGGGGTCTCTGGGATCATTCAGGGGGTCCTTGGAAAATTAAAAAAAAGTCGACAATGAAAAATATTCATGAAAAACCCTAATTTTGTTGACCTTTATTTTTATTTTTTCCTCGTTTGTGAAATCGAATCACAAATGAGAAAAAAAGGTCGACAACGAATTCCAGAATATTTTTTCAATTGGCCTAATTTTGTTCTGTGTCAGCTTCAAAAACTCATTTTATATTATAGTTATAGATGAATTAAAAAAAAAACAATATTACGTGGATTCAATGTGGTAGTCATGGCAGGAGCTATAAATTACTACACTGAAGGTCCGGGGTTTGATTTGGGGCGATGACATTATTACAATTTCTTTGGTCTTGTGTAGAATTTACGTGACAATAAAAAAGGCAATAGATTACTACCTATCACATGTCATGAGAATAAATACTTAAATAAGCTGTATTCAAATAATTAGGTTCAAATAACCTGCTGTATACAAATGTGGAAAACAACGGGAAACTACCACATTAAATGTTACACTTTCCTGCAAGCTAATCCCTAGGATTGAAACTAGCGAAGCGATAAATTAGATCCCATTGTTATAGCAGAGCAAGGGGGCATATATTATTTTATGCCCCAAATTGCCGCACAGAGGCCCTTCGAAGTTCTCCTGTATTGAAAGCGATTCGTCTTTTAAATGAGGTTGCAAAAGAGATAGACCTCTTTGGATGCAATTATGGCGAATTCGTAAATACCCTTATGATAAAGGCAGCAAACAAATAACTGGCTTTTCCTATTTATAAGGTTCTATGTATATTTCCTTTGATATTATTTTTTTTCACCCTTTACATCGATTTGGCTCACGCTGTAATGATGTATGGAGTTTTTTCAACAAAATAATAATAATAATAATAATAATTTAAAGTGCTTTTTAGACATGTTTCTATTGTCTTCACGTTCCAAACTTAATAACATTTTTTCTACTTCCAGGCAATATGAAATTATTTACGGCTATGAGTATATAAGTAATAGTTTGTATCATTTCATTGATTAGGTTTTTAGACAGCCAAGGATTACAACTATTACAAACATATCTCTTTTATAATGAGTTTTAAATCTCTTTCTTTCTGGAGAATAGGAAACATAACGGATATTGCCAGACTTCAAAGACAACAAAATAAAAAACACAAAGTGAAGGCAAATATAAAAGAAACTCAATTAACTGTTTGTTAACTTATTGAACGCTAAGGCATTACCACTCTGGAATTCCATAGTAATAACTGTTTTAATCCACTTGAAGCAAATTGGGAGGTGAAAAAGCTTGAAAGGTGGGTACCTCACGAATTGAGTGAAGCAAATCAACAAACGCGCGTTGACTGCTGCGTTGCATTACTCAACCGGCACAATAATGAAGGGATTTTGAATCGAATCATTACCTGTGATGAAAAGTGGATCCTGTATGATAATCGGAAGCGCTCATCGCAATGGCTGAACCCTGCCGAACCAGCCAAACCATGCCCCAAGCGAAAATTGACTCCAAAAAAGTTACTTGTGAGCGTTTGGTGGACTAGTGCTGGTGTCGTTCACTACAGCTTTCTTAAATCTGGCCAGATGATTACGGCAGATGTCTATTGTCAGCAACTGCAAACCATGATGGAAAAGCTAGCTGCTAAATAACCGAGGCTGGTTAATCGCTCTAGGCCACTGCTGCTTCATGATAACGCTAGACCACACACTGCACAACAGACGGCTACCAAATTAGAAGAGCTTCAATTGGAATGTCTAAGACATCCACCGTACTCTCCGGACCTTGCCCCAACAGATTACTATTTTTTTCGAAAATTTGGATAACTTCTTGCAAGGGAAAAAATTCAATTCCGATGGGGCAGTCCAAACCGACTTCAAAGATTTTATTGATTCCCGTCCGAATGTTTTTTTTAGTAAAGGGATCGATGAACTACCTATGAGATGGCAAAAGTGCATAGATAGCAATGGTACACACTTTGATTAAATAAATATATTATATTTAAAAAAAATCAACTTTATGTTCCTCCCATACAAAACGCCAATTTCATATGTAAGGACCTAATATAATACTTTATTTACTGCCTCTTTTGGGTGTTGATTTTTACTTCCTTAATTTGAGAAGAGCCTTATTTTATGACGATTGTTTACTGCTGATGGGTATACAGTTTTGTCTGAGTAGTATGAATTTGCCAAATAAAGGATTTTATTTTAAAATAATTTAAAATTGACTTGCTCACATATTTTATTTAACTGTAGTAATAACATAACTGTTAATGCAAAAACTTTGTTTTATAACACCTGATGATGTCAACATTGGTTGATGAAACAGCTGTCGTAAAATAAATACAATTGTGATATAAAACAATGTTTTTGCATTAACAGTTATAAAAAAATATTTTAAAACACGACATGTTTCGGAGGATATAATAAAAACTAAATAAAGAAAATCTAATATAAAAACGCATTTAAAATTCGATACAATAATTCAAATTTGAAAATTAACCTAGGCTATTTGTTATAAGTACTAATATATATTTTTTAAAGAATAAGAACTATTAATAATAATACATGATATTTATATAAAATAATATAAAAAAATGTAATTAAAAAAAAAAACATTTGAAAAGACATAATTGATATAGAAATTAATAAATGATTAATTTGCATTCGATTGGGAATGGGAGCTTGGAAGATTATATGTAGACAAAGTATTTAAGGAGAAAGGAGTAAAAGGAGTAATCTGATTATTAATTATGTTTTCACCCAATTTCACTGACTTGAGGATTTCAAAATTTTCAAGATTGTTAAATTTTTGCTATTGTTAACTATTATTTTTCATCATCATCATTTTTATCGAAAGTATGGTCAAATTCAATACAATGGTTAGCCATCTCAGAAAAAAATATTATATTATAGTATGTTTGGAGAAAGCTTGTTTGTGTTCGTTGATACGTGTTTTAAAAGTCCGTCCTGTTTTGCCTAATTTTAATTAATTAAATGTTTAATCATAATTCAGAACTAACTAAACTAACTTACCATCACGCCGTCTCCCCGGAGGGGTAGGCAGAAAGAATGGAACGCCACACTGTTCTGTCCTGACATACGTCTCTCGCTTCCTCTACATTCATACATCTTGTCATGCACGCACGTCGATTTTTCCGACTCCTCACGTGGCCGACATACAATATTTGATTGATTTGATCGTGCCACGTTTTCCTCGGCCTTCCTCTATTTCTAGCTCCGTTCACGCCGTTTACATATACCTTCTTTACCATTCTGTCTTCACTCATTCTTTCCATGTGTCCAAACCATCTTAATGACCCTTTCCTTATTTTGTTCATAACACTTTCATTCGCACCACATTCACTTCTTATACTTGCATTTGTCACTCTATCATATACAGATTTGCCACACATTCGTCTTAGAGATCTCATTACTACTGCATTTATTCTACTTTCATCCTTCTTTTGCCAGTTCCATGCTTCACTTCCATACATAAGGGTCGGCACAAGAACACCATTGTGCACTGCCATCTTGACTTTTTTGGATAGGCTTTTGTTTGCGATGACAACTTTAAGTGCACCATTTATTCTGTTGCCTGCCCCAACCCTTCTTTAAATATCCTTCTCCACCCTCCCATCCTTTGTAAACATACTTGTAAACATAATAATTAATTAGATGATTTTACACGGTCCACCCATTACACCAGATGATAGTCATCTTTCAGAAACGATTCGAATACAGGTGTCCCTAAGTGCAATGTCCGAACTGGCTAGAAGCAATTTAGTTACTACGTCAGCGTTGTTACTCCCCACCCACCTTTTGTGGACTCTACAAGCCCTTACAAATCTAGGTTATCCTTGGTTAATTTCATGAATATCTATACATTTGTAGTACTACATAATATTAACATTACGTCACCTGAGTGTAAGAGGGTTCCAACTAACAAAATTTAACATTTGGCTTTTTTTCGTGAAAAGGGTTCTTACTAACCTTATCTATACGTACAATTAAAAAAAAATGTAATAGTATCGTCATTTTGATGTTACGAAAATAATCAAGTTCCATCTGATCATTCAAAATACACGATTCACTGAAGAAGGATTCATTTAAACTTATAACTTTATTATTCCAACTGTTGCCAGACAAAATTTACACATTTCTCGGTAAAAAAATCTCTGGAAATTGGAACAAAACCCTTTTATTCCAAGATACACACCCGAAACCACCAAAACTTTGACTTCATTTTTCTCAGCTTTTTACTTTTGTCAGTTGGAACCTTCTTACTCTCAGGTGACGATTATGAAACTGATCTTTAAAAATTTGTACCTATTGTAAACAAGAAAAACAAAAAGAGCTGAAAGGGTTGGATGTAGGTGCTAAAATGAGCGGAGTGTCAGTATGCTGGCTATTGTATGCTAACCAACTAACTAACTAACCGCAGTGGCGGTACTTCCATAGAAGCCCAGAAGCCCAGCTTGCGTAAGAAATTTTGAATCAAAACCTCTTCTGGCTTACAGAGTTTCAACTCTTGTGGCTATTCCTCTTACGTCTAGTGGGAGCATTGTTGGAAGGTGATTTGGTGGGTTGTTGATTTATGCGGGGGCATGATTACTTAGATTTGGGGGTTTTGATTAAAATTTCATACGCAAGCCGGGCTTCTGAGCTTCTATGGGAGTACCGCCACTAACTAACCATCACACCGTCTCCCCGAAAGGGTAGGCAGAAAGAATGGACTGCCACACTTTAATCGACGCGGCACTCCATCCTTCTCTCTTTTCGCCCCCGCGAGAGACGCGGTGTGATGGGTTGCGAACCTCATTGCCACCAATAGGCATCTCCCGCGCACACTTCGATTGTTTAACGTCTACACAATAAATCAAAAACAAATTATATAAAATACAATGTACAATGATATAATTTTTTTTTTAACTCATAATGTTCTTTTCGATGGTGCACTTGTCATTGGAAAAAAATAAACATGTATTTTTACAACTGTCAAAAATTCTTTTTATAAACGAAAAACCTTGTATAATTTTAACATCAAAACAGTGAAAACGTAATGTGTGTCACAAATAACTATCATAAAGTGGGGCAGTAATCAAATTGACCAAAACAATTCATTTATACACGAAATATCTCCAAATTTACGGGAGCACCACATGAACCAAACCAAATTTTCAAAATTGTATGCAGAAAATATAAATAAGACGAATGTGTAGAAAATCTGTGTACGGTAGAGTATCGAATGAAAATATAAGAAGTGAATGCAGTGCAAACGAAAGCGTTAAAAAAAATATAAACGTTATAAACAAGCGTTATAAACAAAATGATGAAATCATCATTAAGATGGCTTGGACACATATAAAAAATTAACAAATAAATAATGGTATAAGTTAACGACGTAAACAGAAATTTAAAGAAAAGAAGACCGAGGAAAACGTGGCACGATTAAATAAGTGAAATATTGTATATCGGCTACGTAAAGAGTCGGCGAAACCGACGTGCGTACATGACACGATGTATACATGTTGAGAAAGCGAGAGAAGTATGTCAGGAAAGAACTCTGTGGCGGTCTATTATTTCTGCTTACCATTTCGGAGAGACGGAGTGATGTTTAGTTAGTAGAAAATTACATTGGCCGATAACAATGGAGTTTTAATCATTTTGTACGGAAGCAAAGCATGAAACCAGCAGAATATGTGCTTGTGAAGATTTTTGATTGTGTGAAAACAGTGTTTTAAATATAAACATTAAATAATATAGGAGTATCATGATGTTTCGCCCAAAACAGTTGATAATCTTAAAAACATATTTTTACAATTTTTTAATAATTTAAAACACTGTTTTTTTCCACTTTTGAGTTTATTTTTCTCGACACGTTTTGAAGGCTTACACCTTCATCATCGTGAGAACCAAATAATCTAACCAAAATTATTACAAAACTAGTTTAAGAACCTAGAAACATATATAGTAATTGTAGTAAGTCCCTTTACTAAATCAATAGTTTTGGAGCAATAAAACACCCTCAACTCAAAACTTAATCAAAAAAATCTTTTCAAAATTGAACCCATTGATATTCCAATTGTTATGGCCCTGGTTCTCTGCTTAAGATAACTAACAAATGTTTTTAGGTTCTTGCACTAATTTTGTATTATGAAATTGTCATTATGAAATTCCAGTGTTAACGCCTTAAGTTTATCTAAAATTGTTTATTTTTAACAAATTAAATAATTTGAAACTAAAATTAAATAACTTTGTATTTGTATCACAATTGTATTTTATTTTACGCGACAGATGTTTCATTAACCTATGTTGACATCATCATATGAAATTATTCAAATTGACAGGAACAAATACACATAAATATTCGAAAAATCACGAAAATTTGACATTTGATATATTATTGTAACACCTGATGATGTCAACATGTTGATGAAACAGCTGTCGCGTAAAATTAAATACAATTGTGATACATAAACAAAGTTATTTAATTTAACAGTTGAAAATGTAAAGGTATCGTAGTGTTTCGGCCAAAACAATGGACTATTATATTAAATAATCAAACATTGTTAACAATTTACGCTTGAAAATGCTGCCAATTTTCCATTTTAGTGATTAAAATTCTGGATAATTCTAGAGAAACTCTAGGCAGGTGGAAATCAGATTATCTGACGGAGGGAGTACGTCTCCAACTGGAGCAAGACGATGCTGTGGGGTGGAGAACAATTCAATTGACTTGTCAGTCAATTAACCGCTCCGAGCATTAAATGCTGAAAAGAAAGTGGAAACTAGAATTAGAAAAACACAGATAAACTAGACCTAGAAAACAAAAAGATAAATATACTCGTATCTTTACGTTGGTGTATATATTTACTATCTACTATATTCGCCATTACTTTTTATTGCGAATTCACATTTGAATATCTTTCAAAACCATTGTGTGTTCACAATACTATTAAATTAATAAAGTGTTGTGAAAATACGATTTATTTTTTTAATATAATTCAAATAAACTAGAATTTTATATATCATCATTTTAAATTAAATGTCATTCTACGCAACAACGTGTATTAATAGCGATATCTTTTAGAAAATAATACATATATTAAATCTAAATATATTTTAAAACTGTTAAATTAAATAACTTTGTTTTTGTATCACAATTGTATTTTATTTTACGCGACAGCTGTTTCATCAGCCTATGTTGAAATCATCAGGTGTTACAATAATATATCAAATGTTAAATTTTCGTGATTTTTCGAATCTTTATGTGTATTTGTGTATTTGGTACCTAACTAAATTTCAGCAAAATTTTTAAAATTATATCAAAAAAATTATTCAAATTGACATAGGAACAAATACTATAATTTTCTCCTGTAAATAGTAACTAACCATTCTCTTAATTACAATAATTAGGTACCTAACTCAACCCCAGCAAGAACTTAATAATTATATCAAAGAAATTAGTCAAATTGACATAGGAACAAATACACATAAAGATTCGAAAAATCACGAAAATTTTACATTTGATATATAATATTATTGTAACACCTGATGATGTCAACATAGGTTGATGAAACAGCTGCCGCGTAAAATAAAATACAATTGTGATACAAAAACAAAGTTATTTAATTTAACAGTTTTAAAATATATTTTTATTTAATATATGTATTATTATTTTCTAAAAGATATCGCTATTAATACACGTTGTTGCGTAGAATAACCTCAATAGAGACGAAGATTTTAAATTGTTTTAATAGAACAGAATATGGTGGCCGAGGCGCTTTCAGATGATCTTAATAGATGACGCTAGTGTAGAGTGAACTAAAACATGTGAAGATAAGTGCAGCATTCTAGCATATATACATCTTCCAAAAAAATGTCAGACGTGGAGGTTGTAAGAAGGGCGGAATGGGAAATGTTGTTAAACATAAAGCGATCGCTCACACCAACCAATGACAGGTCATGTGTCCTGTAAGCGCTTCGGCCACCATATTCTGTTCCCAGAAAACAATTTACAAATTCGTCTTTATTGAGATATAATTAATCTTTATAAAAAATATATATTTTTCTCCCCAGTTAACCGTCGCGTTGCCATGTGGTCAATTGAGTTTCCACTGCCAATTTAAAGTTGATTTTCTTAAAACCTATGGACCCTAATATTTAAAAAAAAATTCTAATCCTCCATTGAAGTGTTCTTAATATTTCGTAATAAAAAAAAAGCAAAAAATTACTTCCTTTCCTTTCCTTTTTTAAGACTGCCCTCACCTTCATTCGTGTTAAGGTAGAATTTGTTTTGCTAATATTTACAACTTTATCAAAAGTGACAAATACTTACTCGCTGTTTTGAACGTATTATAAATTATATGTTTGGCCTTTTCTCATAGGTACGTAATAATACCGACTGTGGACGGAAACGCAGCACGCAACTTAATAATATCAGAACTGTGAAAATATTAACACTTTACCAAAAGGGACAAATATTAATACGTACTCGTTGTCTTGAACGTACTATACATTTTGCCTAGGTGCCTTTATCATACGTAAAATTATAGCGCCACGGCGCGCGGCGCGCGCGGCGGGGCGAGACAAGTTCATACTTGGTGTCAGTTGCTCATATGCTGTGTCGCATTCTATATCAGAAATCGCATGGTTCCAGAAAAAAATTAATAATGATATGTTTTTCAAATAATCCATGTACCTACTCGTATGTTATAGATATCGATCTATTCCTAATGAAATTCCCTACAAGATGACATAAATTAAATTTTGATTCATCGAGTCATATGCTTGATATTTAGATAAAGTTAGCGGTAAACTGAATTGACCACATGGGAGCGAGCGTTTTGTTTTGAACACGGTACGTTAAGGGTTAAAAAACTGATTTGATTTGATTATTAAATTATTCGAATTTTAAAAGTCGACGTACATGTTTGACTCGCTGTTTGAATGTGGAGAAAGATAGAGAAGTGTGTCACAATATAGATGTGTGGTGGTCTATTTTCTCTGTCTAGCCTTGTGGCGAAACGGAGTGATAGTTTTGTTGTTTGTTGTTGTTATTAGTTAATTTAGTATTCATTATAATTGTGTGATCCGTTGATTGATGCTGCTTCCATATTAGTGAGTATGTACGAACTCATTTTAGTATTTTAATTAACTTCTCCCTCAAACGTAGACATGGATATGTCTGTAAACATAATACTAATTGAGTCTCATGGGAGTTATATTGTATCCATTTTAACAGACAAAACTTCCGCAATGTAATTATAGCGGCGGTTTATATTTTATTTGCTTATTTACATAATTACATATTAGATTATTAAATAAACACATTAAAACGCTGAATTTAAACACGATTTATATCGTACTCTCTATAATGAAGCTACGATATCTTCGAAACATGTAAATAAATTAAAATAATATTTGAAACAACGGTATTGTAATTAATAAAGGAATCAGAATTATAAACAAACAAACAAACGATTACGCCGTTTCACCGCAGGGGTAGGCAGAGAGAATGGATCGCACTACTCTAACCTGGCAAACCTCTCTAGCTTCCTCCGCATTCATACAACGAGTCATACACGCACGTCGATTCCTCCGACTTCTAACATGACCAACCTTTAAAATTTGATTAATTTGGTCATGCCATGTTTTCCTAGGTCTGCCTCGACTCCGTACTCCATTTACATCATTAACGAATACTTTCTTAACCATTCTTTCTCCATCCATGCGTTCCATATGTCCGAACCAACACAGCGATCCTTTCGTAATTTTGTTCATAATACCTTCCTCCGCTCTACATTCCTTTCTTACATCAGCATTTGAGGTTCTGTCGTATATATGTCAGACATCTGTCAAAACTGACCACATTCATGAAAAATAAATAAAAATATTTTAAATGCTGTTGTGTCCGAAACAAATTTGGTTTTTATTTTATTTATTTTAATAAAGTGTGTGTTGTACATTAAAAAAGAAACATACGTATAAGTAAAAATGATTAGAATAGCATAGTTTTAATGACATCAGGATTCATTTTGTTTACGAAATAGTGTAACAACAAAGTATGCGAGTACAAACAGTGTTAAATTATTTTTATTAATATTAATTTTAGTAATATTTATATAAAGAACCTTATATTGTATATCATTTGTATGGAGTTCAATGACTGCAAGTCGCTACTTGTGAATACTGTCGCAAGTAAAGCATTTTGCCTTCCTTTTCTCGTATATTATGTTCAAATCTCATATCCGGCACTGAATGTATGAAGCTGGTATTATTTCCACATGGGTATAATTCATGTCGGTTTGCTATCCAAGAAAAATTGTGGGATTTTCTTTGAAAATGTACACTATCATTAAAAAAAACGAATTTCTCTACATTTCATGAAATTTATGAAAAATTGTATTTTTTTACGTTTACATAACTAAAAAACTAACTAACCATCATGCCATCTCCCCGAAAGAATGGACTGCCACACTTTTCTTTCCTGACGTATTTCCCTCACTTCCTCAACATTCATACATCGTGTCATGCACGCGCGTCGATTCCTCTGACTCCTCGCATGGCCGACATTCAATATTTGATTTATTTGATCGTGCGACGTTTTCCTCGGTCTTCTTGTATTTCTGGTTCCATTTACATCGTTATCATATAATTTTTTTACCATTTTTTCATGTGTCTAAACCATATTAATGATATTTTCATTATTTTGTTCATAACACCGTCATTCGAACCACGTAAGGAATGAATACCTGAGGGATAGCTTTAAGGTTGCCACAATAACCGACAAGATGAGAAAATCTCGACTCCGGTGGTACAGATATGTGTTGCAAAGAGACAGGGAAAATATTGTCTAAAAGCCCTCAGCATTCCTACAAAACCAAATGGAAGAGGCCATCTGGTGAAAGGCCATCTGGTGAGAGGCAATATGGTGGACCAAGATTTATATATGTTACTATCTGAAGAAATGAGTAAGTGTGAACCCTTCTTCTTCTGCTGCTTTATTTAGGAATGTGTTCTGTTATTTCTCGTAGCCTGTTCCTGGGATGCAGATGTCCAACTATCTCGCCATCTTTTAGGTGGTCTTCCTTCAGGTCGATTTCCTGTTGGTACTTTATTTGCGACTATATTTATCACTCTTTCAGAACATGCTCTTTCCACATGATCTCTCCAGTAGCGTCTTTTCAGTCTTCCCCATCGCACGACATCTTCTACATTGCAAATCTTTATTAATTCTGTCTCGGATTGTCGTTCCCGTAACGGATTGGAGAGTCTACATTTCTGTGGTTCTTAGGAGACTTTTTGTTTTGATGGTGTCAGCTCTCGTTTCTATTCCATATGTCATTATATGACGTACGCATGTCTTGTAGATTCGAAGTGTGAACTCATCCCTCCTTATCTGCAAACTATTGGTTCTCAGCATGTCTAAGAGGAATGTGGTAGGATAAAGCCACAGCTTATCAATCTCCCTTATAAAGAGATGCTGTAGTCGAAAGAATCGACGTGCGTGTATGATTTGCTGGGTGAATGTAGAGGAAACTAGAGGTGTGTCAGGATCAAGTAGTGTGATAGTCCGTTCTCTCGCCAACCCTTCGTGGAAACGACGTGATGGTCAGTGGCGGTACTCCCATAGAAGCCCAGAAGCTCGGCTTGCGTAAGAAATTTTGAATCAAACCCCCCATCTCTAAGTAATCATGCCCCTGCATAAACCAACAATCCACCAAATCACCTTCCAACAATGTTCCCATCACATGTAAGAGGAATTGCCACAAGAGCTCTGAAGGCCAGAAGAGGTTTTAAATCAAAATTTCTTACGCAAGCCGGGCTTCTGGGCTTCATTGGGAGTTCCGCCACTGGTGATGGTGTGTTGTACAATATTTTCAAATTTTCTAGACCTTTGAATACATAAGATTACTTCTTAATTTGGAATAACTTGGAGATGTCACAGAATTTAATCTCTGGTATTGGAAGCTACCAATTTCGTTATTATGTTTTTGCATGTTATTATCATTTTTTCATACATACTTGGAAATGCTTAGACGCGTATCTGGCAAAATCACCTTGTTAGAGAAAATTTAAAATAATATCTGGCGGGCTGTTTTGTGAGGCGTGTATGTAAGGCAGGAGTCGAGAACATTCCAAGAGAAAAATAAGTTTTGTTTAAAATGGAATTTTTTTGGAACATTTCAATGATGCGCCAGCTCTTAGTCGATCAATATTAGGCATTGACAGCATCCACATTAACTCCATTAAACTGCTTGGAGTTAACTTCCTAACAGATATTTAAAAATAATAAATAAATCATTTTTGAATGTATACAAATACTTGCATAGCCTTTTATAATGCATTAATAAAGGATTTCTGCTGAATGCTTACACCTAATCTTAATGGATGGCACTAGTGTGGATTGAACTAAAAATGTGAAGTGTTTCTCAATTTAAGTAGGTAACATATATACATCTTTCAAAAATTTGTCAGACGTGGTGGTCGTAAGAGGGGCGGTATGGGGATACTGTTAACATAAAGGGATCGCTTAACCCAACCAATGACAGGTCGTAAATCCTGTAAGCTCCTCGACCACCATATTTACATCTTCGTCTCTATTGAGATACAATTAATCTATAAAAACAAATATTTAAGACAATGAGCGCTAGTTTCTATTACTTATGTTCATAGAAATATTCCCACGATTTTTTTTTACGTATACAACAGGTCGCTTGAACCCAATTACTGTATGCAATTTGTTTTTAAGCTGATATATTGATTCTCGTGACATGTGATAGGTAACCAATCTATCGCCATATCATTGTCACGAGAATTCTACACCAGACCAAAGACCTTGTAACAATCACACTGCCATCGCCGAGAATCGATCCCGGAACCTTCGGTATGGCAGTCAGAGCTCTTACCACTCTGCAACGAAGGTAGTAAATATAAAACGCTTGTCAATTCCTACGTCGTTTCAAGACTCGGCATAAATATTTACGCCAACATCCCAATGAAACAAAAGTTTAAAAGGCGTCCCGAAATTCGCATATTTCACAACATTTAGAAAATATTTTTCTTCTTAGTTAAGGTCACTGTTTATGACAATGAGTTTTTACTTTTCATCTTTGTCAATTTTCACAGTTCTTGTATCTCCTATGCAGTCCAAATGATCTCTCCCAAAGCGCCTTTTGCCTTTTCCACATCTTACTGTGTCTTCAAAATCTGTGACCTCATCGTCTCATTTCTGATCCAAAATCTGAGGGTCCTGTCTGAAGATTAGAAAATTTTCGGTGGCTCAAAGGTCCTGAAAGAATTTACTTTACATCTGATTTGTTTATTACTGATAATCTTAATTCCATGCAATCAACGCTTCAATCAGCAAACTCTTCAGTCAAAGACATAGTTGACTCGAAGCGCAGCACTAAAAAAAAATTCAGATACCTGGCTTTCACGGTAACTTATTCGTCCGCTGGAATATATTTTTCGACTCAGATGCATTAACAATTCGAAAATTATAACTTAAATTTAAAAGTATCTCAATAGAGACGAAGACGCAAACTGGAAACTGTACATGGATGATCAAGGTGTTTACAGGACTTATGACCTGTCATTGGTTGGGTTAAGCGCACGCTTTATGTAATTACAACATTCCCCATTCCACCATTGTTATTATGATCATGCATGATAAATTTTGGAAGTTGTATATATACTCCAAATCCATACCTATCTTCACGTGTCAGTTTTAATTGGCCATCTATGTAGATTTGATTATACCACTAACGCCATCTCCATAGATGGGTGGATTGTATAGGTTAATCTTAAAAAAAGATTTATTCGTATAATCAAATCTACATAGATGGCCAATTACACGTGAAGATAGGTATGGATTTGGAGTATATATACAACTTCCAAAATTTATCATGCATGATCATTATAACAATGGTGGAATGGGGAATGTTGTAATTACATAAAGCGTGCGCTTAACCCAACCAATGACAGGTCATAAATCCTGTAAACACCTTGATCATCCATGTTCAGTTTCCAGTTTGCGTCTTCGTCTCTATTGAGATACAATTAAATTTGAATTAACCACCCGCCATGGGTGAAAATCCAGGATTCGTATACAAGTATAAGTATACATTCACAAAAAATATTTAAAATTTAATAATTAACCTTTTTAAAATATCACATAAAACTTTAACAATCCAGATCTCATAGCACTATACTTTACTATACTGCACAATACAAAATAACGTAGTTATCATTATGATTATTTTTTATTTTTTAATCCTAGAATGCGGTTTTACCGTTAAGTTTTTTTAAATTTTTATGTACAACAGTCGTTTGGACCCAATTACTGTATTACCCAATTACATTTAACTGTCACATGAATCCTACACCAGACCATAGACAGTGTGACAATCACACTGCCATCGCCGGGAATCGAACCCGAGACCTTCGGTGTGGTTGTATTACCACTCTGCCACAAAGGTCGGCATTATTAACATCTTTGCTGGTTACCTGGATGCCACTTGGGCCTTTTTAATATGGTCGTTTCCCGTTACTTTCCACATTTATTGGACACAACTTTTTAGGTTGCGATTCTCATGACATATTATAGATAATTATTCTACCGCCATTTGATTGTCATGTGAATTCCATATGAATAAAGACAGGACGATCATTTTTTTTATTTCAGCTCATTTCACACAACGTATCATTGCCGGGAATAGGACCCGGGACCTTGGTGTGGCAGTCATAGTAGTTGCCACTCTGCCACGAGTGCCGTTATTTAAAATTAACATTTTGTTTCATTTAACCTGTTTTTCTAGTTTGGACCGGTTTAAGAAGCTCGCTCCTATTTTTGAATTAAGTTTATTTTATGATTTACGTAGAAAAATTAATATGCTTTCACGTTCCACATTGTTCCTCTCTGGTATTAGCACCCCTGATTTGGAATTCACGTTACAGGACCGCGGAGCAAGGGTTGCAGCCGAGATAAGAAAACGAGACTATGACAGGAGAGATTTATATTTATTAGACCTAAGGGATATTGCGTGTAGGGGTAGGAATACCACCCCTACGGTACTCCCGCGAGGGAACAATGAATAAAAATGTACTCCTAACGTGGATGTATTAAAATGGGTGTATTAAATGTGCTAGTATTATGATGTTGTCAAGGGTACTTAGAATTTTAAATTTATCTTCATTTAAAATATCAATGAGATCTCTTAGATAAATTTGTGGATATTTTGTATATGACATGAGTACATGAGAATGTCAAATGCAAATATGAGAATTGAATGCGATTCGTATGAAAATGTTTTGAACAAAATAATGAAAGGGTCATTAAGGTGATTATACAAATAGAAAAAAATATGAATAAATTATGATAAAGAAAATATATTTAGACGACATAAACGGAACAAGAGAAAGAGAAAGACCGAAAAAACGTTACGCGATCAAGTCAATTCAATAATAAATGTTGGCTACATGAGAAGTCAGAAAACATGCGCGCATTTAACAATGTAAGCATGTTGAGGAAGTGAAAGAAGGGTGTCAGGAAAGAACAGTGCGGCAGTCAATTCTAACTATCCTTCCAGGGAAACGGCGTGATAGATTGTTAGTTAGTTAAAATATCAACTTGTGATTTCTCATATGCGAAATTAAATTCTTTAAACTCAAAAAAAAATTAGGCGGTTGTATACACAACTCAGAAATTCTGAGTGATGTAGCTCTGTTCGTCCCTGATCTACGACAAAGGGGGCATATGTTGTTTTATCTCCCACGGTGCAGAACCAACCTGCCAATGGTTATGCCGGTGGGTAGAGCAATATCTTTACTAAATCGTGTCACTTCGGAGGTCGTTCGTATTTAGTGATAGTGTAGCTGACCTGAGGGAGGCGCTGTCTGTCATTCTTATGATTGTAAGATCATCATATTATCTCTCAATCTTTTTTGTTAATAGTGTATTGGAATGTAGTTACTCTTTATTTCAATAATAAGACATGTTTATATTGCTTTTTATCTTTTCTCTGAAAAAAAACTCTATTAAGCTTTTAGTCCCATTTTCAATATGTTCCCAATATCAAAATAATCTTTATTTCATAACAATTACGCCTACTTCAGGACTTAACTCCACCCCCTTTCTTAAGTGTAGAAAGGATTTTGTACTGTTATATTTTATTGACAAGACATAAATCGGTGAACAATGAAATCAAGCGTTGTAAAAACAATATTTCTTCTTTCTGAATCCATTTCTGCTCAACCCACAGATTTCTTCTCCTGATCAGATGCCTCGCAATCTAGCTGATAAGTAGATATATATTTCTCCCTACCTCCCATGACCCCTTTTATAACAAAATCCTGATACTTAATAATAAATTTAATTTTATGGATAGGACATGTTTCGTCTTGCTAATTTTGAAATGTGCATTTAATTATTCCTACAAGTCAGAACATGTCATTCCAATAAAATTAATAAAACTGTTTCAGTTGAATCAATCATTTGATATGGAGAGATCATGCAAACTTTCCAAAACAACAAAGAAGCCAACTTCAATCTGCATTCAATGCAGCAGCAAGACTCCAATAATAAATAACAACTATTCCAAAAAATAACATAAAACACAACATATCAGAGTAATTCACTGGCTTAAATATACAGAAAGACTCAAGTTTAAACTCTGCACTTCAAAGTGCTATATGGAATGGCACCAAGCTATGTGTCCAAACTATGTGATGTTTTTTTTAGAGGTATCCAAATTCAAAATAAAAATAAACACATTAAAATAACGTTAATGTCTATGATATTGGCTATAAGTGATATAATTGATATAAGTGCGATGGGCGAGAAATTGGAGCAAGGTGCTGAATTTACGTATCTGGGAAGCATGTTTACAAGAGACGGAAAAATGGAGAAAGACATCGAAAGAAGGGTTGGTGCTGGGAAAAAAATAAATGGCGCACTCAAAGTCATTACTGCGAATAGAAATATATCCACAGAAGCAAATATGGCAGTACACAATGGAGTTCTAGTGCCAACCCTCATTTATGGAAGTGAAGCTTGGAGCTGGCAAAAGAAGGATGAAAGCAGGATAAACGCAGTAGAAATGAGATCACTAAGAAGAATGTGCGGGAAAACGTTGTATGATATAATACCGAACGATGAAATAAGAAAGAAATGTAAGGCAGATGACTGCATCATGAATAAAATAAAAAAGGATCCCTGAGATGGTTTGGACATATGGAACGAATGGGTGAGAGTAGAATGGTTAAAAAGATGTACAAAAGCAGCGTGAGTGGGAAAAGAAGCCGAGGACGACCAAGGAAAACATGGCATGACCAAATTAATCAATTACTAAAAGGCGGCCACATTCGAAGTCGGATAATCGACGTGCGTGCATGGTACGATGTATGAATGTAGATGAAGCCCGAGAGGTATGCCAGGACAGACCATTGTGGCGATCCATCCTGTCTGCCTACCCCTCCGGGGAAATGGGGTTATGGTTAGTTAGTTAGTTAGTTATATTGGCTTTATTTAAAAGAATTTTGTGCCATTTTTGTTAATAATAATAAAAATACACATATTTTGTTTTTCTACACCCTTGATATGACAAATGTTTTTTTATATGCATTTGTCATCGAACAAAAGAAGTTTCTAATATCCATTAGTAGTGTTAAATGTACCATTAATTGCGCAGTATTTTGATACAGGGGTGTACCAGCACGATCTACAAATTAACCGCAGGATAAAAATGTTGCTTAATTAATTATTCCTCAGAACTAGGTCAAACGTATTTCATTACACCCCTGGTATTAATTAAAAGTGTGGCGGTACCCATATTTAATATGAAATTGAAACTCGAAAGGGGTAAGAGAAGATGAAGGAACATCGTATATTAATTTCGTAGATTAATCTTCGATTCCTTGTTTAATTATTCGTTAACACATTAACTACCGATATTAGTTATTGCGGCCCAGTATTTATAAAATACGAATATTTTGAACAAAGTGCAGAGATGAAAATTTCACAAAAACACTTATTCGGCAAAGTGCAATGTGCACAAAATTAATGTTGTTACTTGAAATTTTATTGCTTCTTCGATTGCCCTACAGCCCATATCGAGCCTTAGCCTCCAGTATTAACTAACTAACTTACCATCACGCCGTCTCCCCGGAGGGGTAGGCAGGAATGGAACGCCACACTGTTCTGTCCTGACATACGTCTCTCGCTTCTTCTACATTCATACATCTTGTCATGCACGCACGTCGATTTTTCCGACTCCTCACGTGACCGACATTCAATATTTGATTGATTTGATCGTGGCACGTTTTCCTCGGCCTTCCTCTATTTCTAGCTCCGTTCACGCCGTTTACTTATACCTTCTTTACCATTCTGTCTTCACTCATTCTTTCCATGTGTCCGAACCATCTTAATGACCCTTTCCTTATTTTGTTCATAACACTTTCATTCGCACCACATTCACTTCTTATACTTGCATTTGTCACTCTTTCATAAACAGATTTTCCACACATTCGTCTTAGAGATCTCATTTCTACTGCATTTATTCTACTTTCATCCTTCTTTTGCCAGTTCCATGCTTCACTTCCATACATAAGAGTCGGCACAAGAACACCATTGTGCACTGCCATCTTAGCTTCCGGCATTCTTCGCCTCAAACTCCTCCTGTCCTCCGCTTCGACCCTCCAATCGAATGCGTGCACAAACTGTGTATGATAGAGTGTCGAATGAAAATATAAGAGGTGAATGTGGGGTGTATGAATATTTTATGAACAAAACAATGAAATGATTATTTAGATGATATGGACACATGAAAAGAATGGTTAAAAAATGAATATGTTAACGATGATGGAACAAGAAATAGAGGAAGACTGAGTTTCGTGTAGAACAGGTCGTTTGAACCCAATTATTGTACACAATTTGTTATAAGCCATTATATTAATTCTCATGACATGTGATAGGGAGATAATATATACGCCATTTTATTGTTACGTGAATTCTACCAAAGAGAGTGTGACAATCACACTCTCTTTGGTATGGGGAATCGAACACGGGACTTTCGGTATGACAGTCAGAGCTCTTATCACTCTGTCACGAAGGCCGTCAATGGCGTTGTACAATGTTAAGGAATGGAGAGAAGTATTATATTTAGGAAAGAAAAGTGATGAAGTCCTTTCTTTCTATCTGCCCCTATAGAAGGACGGCGTGATGTTTAGTTAATTTTTTAAACGGTTACAATCAACGTGGCGAGTTCGTACTCACTTTCACGATAATCTTCACTAATCCATCTCCCATCACCTAATTTCAGACGTGTCTAGCAAGCGGTGTTCCTTTGATCGACCCAGCCCGCTATGAAAGCGGGCCACTCGCTCAAGGCCCAGAAGACAGCGGCGTTAACTAAAAGCTCCGAGACAGATTTGTCATGTGACGAGATCTCCTTTGATCATGTGGATTACCTTCCTTATTCTCACTTTGTAAGGATGTTCAGGGGCCATTGGCGGAGAATCATGCTTTTTCGCTTCTTCTTTTCATTTCATTTAATTTATTTTGATAAAAATCTCAAACATTACATACATACAATTCCAGTTCGTTTGCTATTACATTTTGGGGGATATGGTGAGAGTTAAAAGCAGTGGAGGTTTCAGCGTTTATTGCAGATCACAAGTAATCATACGTGAACAGTTTTATGTACTCGTGATGGATCGTGCGCCTGGACGTCGATAGCAGCTGGGGCTGATGGCTCGCTGGGCAGTAGCGTCGGTCAGCTGGAGCGGAGACTCGTCGGAAGTTACGTGGCGTAGCAGTGTAGACAGTAGCGTTGCTCGGTGGGAGAGTCGGGGGTTCTTTGTACGTAGACTTGACGGCGTAGACTCGTGTCGGTTAGAAGTCGCAAAAAGGAGTACTGTCCATGGTGGTCGGATTTGCCGCTTTTATATGCTTTGCTTCCCTTTTCACACGATGCTCTACTCTAGTGACCTAGTGACCTGTGTGAATAAATCTGGGCCCCGATTCATCACTTTTGATAAGTAGGTCCTAAGTCAGGCGTTTGCGGTTATTCGTGTAATATATTTCATCATAAAATATGCTGATTCAGCAGTCGAAGTCCACTTATACGGGTTATGAATTTAACCCCGACAACATTATAAAAATAGAAGCATTAAAAAAAATTAAGCTTAAGAATAAGAAAAAATCATAACATTGATATTGCATCCTTGAGGCAACTCACACTATCACGAAATATGTCGACCTCCGAGGCGACCCGATTAAGCAATAAGATTGCCCTACCCACAGGCATAACCATTGGCAGATTAGTTCTGCAGCGCGGCTAATAAAACAATCTGTGCTGTCTTTGACGAAGGTAATTATCAGGGACAAATAGACCTACATCACTCAGGACATCCGAGTTCTGTATACGGCCGCCAATCAGCTGAAAGAAGTGAACTCCCAAGTGAATATTCCTCCTTCTCTCCAATGATTAGCTTAGCATACCTAGCAAGAGCCACGGGTAATAACCGCGCTCCCTGATGTAATGAAAGCCCAGAATTTTTTTCTGCACTCGTTCCACCATCAGAGAATATCGGATCCCAGGCGGTGACCAAATAACGGAACTATATTCCAGCCGACTTCTTACCATCTTCTGTAGATGGAAATGGAGAAAGATATCGGAAGAAAAACTAGAGCTGGAAACAAAATAAATGGTGCACTCAATGTCATTACCGCAAATTAAAATATATCGACTGAAGCAAAGATGGCAGTGCACAATAGAGTTCTAGTGCCGACCCTTATGTATGGAAGTGAAGCTTGGAATTGGCAGAAGAAGGATGAAAGTAGGATAAATGCCGTAGAAATAAGGTTACTAAGAAGGATGTGCGGAAAAACAATGTATGATAGAATATCTAATGATGAAGTAAGAAAGGAATGTAAAGCGGATGAATGCGTGATAAATTTTTAAGGTCTCAAATTTGGTAAGATCTCATATGTCTAGTTGTTTTGTTGTATACTTGTATGGTTGGGGTCAAATATTTTTGTTATAATGTAATTGTATATTTTTAGTATTTTATTTCGTTGTCTTTGAAGTCTAGCAATATCCATTAAGTTTCCTTCTTCTTATTCTTCTTATTCTTCTTCTACAGCCTATTCCCGTCCACATCTGGACAAAGGCCTCCTCCATTCGTTTCCACGCCACTCTGTCTTGTGTTGATAGCATTCAGGTTATTCCGACATGTCTGTTCAGGTCATCCTTCCACCGTAGTTACCGTCGCCTTGTACTTCTCTTTGCCGTCCACAGTCTCCCAAGTCAGCAGTCTCCTTGTCTATTTTTCATCCATTCTTCTGGCTAAGTCACTTGCCTATTCCCACTTTAGAGTCGCTACCCGGTGGATGATGTCAGTGACATTTGATTTTTCTCTCATCGCATTGTTTCTGACTTTGTATTTTAGGCTTATTCCTAGCATCAATCTTTCCGTGGCTCTTTGGGTCACTCATATTTTCTCGGCATATTGTTTGGACAATGTTATAGTTTCGAGGCCATAAGTAGCATTTGGCATAGTATTTTTTAAAGTTAAATAATGAAAATATCACAAAATGTGATTTACCGTTTAGAGTAACAGTGTGAAATATATATATATTTTTAAATACAAATTCCTCGCCACCCTTTCCTTACGTGCTAGATAGGTCGTTTCTCTAAGAACCCATTCAAAACGTATGAATGTATACAGTACGAGTATATTTAAAATCAAAGAGCTTTGTAAATTTTCACGTATATTAACATTCCAAGAAATCTTTTTACGTGTGATACGTTTAAAAAACGGTAAAACATACTCGTATAAAATAAAATAATATTTGGTAACACCAATCGGTTTCGCTCCCGCCGGAGCTTCGTCAGGGCGAGACAGTAAACTAAACATAAAATCAGATCTCTCTCTCTCTCTCTCTCTGGTTTCAATTCTGGGATTGGTTTGCAGCAATTTCCTCTATTCTTCTCTTCCGTTCTTCCCTGTCTTGTGCGGCTCTTTTGAAATCTGCATATGATGAGCAGCGCACGTCCAGCAACAGGTCCTCCAGGTACTCTCGGCGTGGGCGTCCCCTAGAGTTTGTCCCTTTGGTCATACCCTCCATTATGGCATGCAAGAGACCTTCTTGTCGTAATACATGGCCGATCCATCTTGCACGCCTTTCGGACAAGGTCCTGAGCATGTGCCTTCCTCCTTCGATTCTTTGGAGAACCTCCTCATTTGTAATTTGGGCTCTCCAGGAAATTCCTAATAGTCTTCTATAGGACCACATCTCAAAATCAAATAACAACATAATATGTGTCATATTATGAAGAAAGGAATATAAAATGGAAAGGAGAAAGAAGGGTAGAAGAAAGTGCGCGAGGACAAATGAAATGTTAGAACGGTGAGTCATGATCATCAGAGAAAAATAATGGAGAATTTCTTATTAAAATTTTAGTGGCGGATAGGGAAGTTTAATTCAAGGAAATATTCTAAATTATTTTCAATGGGAAACATGGCTTAAATGAGGCTATGGGCAATATGAGTTTGATTATTAATTAAGGGTAGATTATTTCTAAGAGCTTTCTTAATCTCTAATTAGAGCCGGGGAATTTTTGTGAAGCATTTTTAAACCAGAGTTTTTAAGATATGTATGGTTTGTTGGCGAACTCAGAGAAACCGTTACTATTCAGACATCTGAGATGTTCCTTCACCACAAGGAAGGTAACTCTTAATTTTTTTCCCTAAAGTGTGTTATTTTATTCAATAACGTCAAACCACAAATTGAATATTTCATACGAAAGATCATACTCGTTTATATGTATAGGTATGGTTTTAATACTAAAGAATTTTATGTATTATATTATCATACAAAAACATATTCTAAAATAAGTAAACTCTTGTTTTTAAATATACAAGAGTTCAAATAACTTATTATGTATTTAATACGAATGAAAACGTCTGTTTCCTATAAGTTGCATTGACTATTAAAATTTATAACTCCACAATTTTTATTATTTGTCGCAACAGCTGTTGGCATCATCAGATGTTACAAAAAACTAATTTATATATTTATTTATTAAGGGTAACATACAGCGATATCAATAGCATATGTATAAAAGAAACATTTAGAATAATTATAATGAAATAAGGCCAATTACATGCTACCACAAATTAAAAATAATAGTTAACAATCAACAAATGAAAGTGAGAAACAAGATTGAAGTTAAACTAAGACAAAATAAGGTATACATAATATTTTAGAGTTAAAATACTTATAGTACTGGAAATAAAAAATAAAATTAAGATAAAATAAAATAAAAAGTAATACACGAGTATTATAATATCACGTTACATCGTGGTCACATGTTGTGATATAAATTAAAAGATTTACTATAACAAAATAAGTTTGTGATGTTTGGTGTTTAAGTTTTTTTCGAACCTTGATATGCATTTGTTCCAATATCAATTTTAATAATTTATTTGATAAAAATTTAAATTAATGGGAATGATGTGTTTCGACTTTTTAAGGCTTTATCAAATCTTTCTAATAAATTTATAAAGTGATTAAATTTGGAACACTGTGATTACGTATAACGAAATATTTAAATGAGTTTGTCGCGACAGCTGTTTCGCCAACCTATTTGTCATCATACGGTGTTACAAACCATTCGTTATTTGAGTTGTTCGCGGAACAGCTGTCTAAATAAACATAACTGCTAAGATGGTGATACAATACTTAATAATTTCTTATCAAATAGTTTTCGGGACAATATAATAGTAACCACCTCGCCTATTTTCATTTACATAGTTTGATAAAGTAACGCATTACCGAATGTTCTGAATATGTTTCTCTTCTTTTTCTCGTTTATATATCATTAACGCAGCAGGAATCACCTAAAACTAAACGGAATATGCTGTTAGGCAATGTGTAGCCTCCATACGAATCCACGACCATAGAAACTTCCAATATACGAGTACTATACACTGTGACAGAAAGGCGCCCATATTTTACGTGCCTTGTATAATGTTTGATATAAATAGTAAAGTATTTATAAATATGTAAAAACTATGAATAAAAGTTAATGTTTTCTAGGAGTTTAATCATGTTCGCTCAGCCTGGGCACTATTGAATTTATTACTGCTAAAATTTAAAACACTGCTATATTATCACAATTGCTGTGCTGGAAGTGAAGCTTGGAGCTGGCAAAAGAAGGATGGAAGGATAAACGCCGTAGAAATGAGATCACTAAGAATAATGTACGGGAAAACGTTGTATGATAGAATACCGAACGATGAAATAAGAAAGAAATGTAAGGCAGATGACTGCATCATGAATAAAATTAAAAAAGGATCCCTGAGATGGTTTGGACATATGGAACGAATGGATGATAGAAGAATGGTTAAAAAGTTGTACACAAGCAGCGTGAGTGGGAAAAGAAGCCGAGGACGACCGAGGAAAACATGGCATGACCAAATTAATCAATTATTAAAAGGCGGCCACATTCGAAGTCGGAATAATCGACGTGCGTGCATGGTGCGATGTATGAATGTAGATGAATCCCGAGAGGTATGCCAGGACAGGCCATTGCGGCGATCCATCCTCTCTGGCTACCCCTCCGGGGAAATGGCGTGATGGTTAGTTAGTTAGTTAGTTAGTTCTGTGCTTGTGGTGGTGAGAAATTGGCCTCCTGCGAAGTCGTCTCCTAGCTGTCTCTTTGGTGGTCTGCCCGGGGATCGTCTATCTTGGGGTTGGCCGTGCAACACAATGAAGGGGAGTCTGGATGGATCCATTCTCCTCACGTGTACATATCAGTATCTTCTCCTTTGCCTTCCCCACCTAACGACATCCTCGACCTCGCATATCTCCCTTATCCTTGAGTTCCTTATTTTATCTCGTAATGTCTTGCCAAATATGTCTCTGAGCGTCTTCATTTCTGACACTCTGAGCGCGTATTTGTGATTGGAACTTTTTAGTTTTATATTTAAAAGAAAGATTTCGTAGAAAGTTTAAGATCTATGTGAATGGGAAGATTTCATTTTTCAAATTTAATTGTATCTCAATAAAGACGAAGACGCAAACTGGAAACTGAATATGGATGATCAAGGTGTTTACAGGACTTATGACCTGTCATTGGTTGGGTTAAGCGCACGCTTTATGTAATTACAACATTCCCCATTCCAACTTTGTTTTTATGATCATTTTATGATCTTCGTCTCTATTGAGATACAATTAAATTTGAATTAACCACCCACCATGGGTGAAAATCCAGGATTCGTATACAAGTATAAGTATACATTCACAAAACTATTTCATTTTTCATTTATTTTAATTTTGTGTGGAGGAATCTCAATAGGTATCTCAGGACAGAGCAGTATATAAGTCCATCATTTTTGCTTATCCCTCCGGGGAAACGGCGTGATGGTTAGTTAGTTAGTTTTATTATTAGTGTTGATCTTTATGGAAAATATTTAAAAAAAAATTCTTAAAAGCTTTGTTCAATTCACAATAAGACAGTCCTCTGCATGAAAAAAACAATGTCATTGACATTCCCAAACTTGATATACGTATGTAGGGTTTGTTCGGTCAGTAATAATGTGAGTATCCGCTTATTTATTAGGCTAGTACATAGTCAATATTTACAGGAGGGTAGGTAAGCACATAAGGTGGGGTACATGTTCATTCCAATACTCTTCCATACCAAAAAGGTTCTATTGAGTTACACCTCCTAATGATACATAATATTGTACATATATTTATATACTTACCCCCGAAATAGAGCCAAGTAATATAAAGTAATATTAATACAATAAACATAAGAATAAAAAAGTATTATATTTAATTATTAATACGAACGAAGACGTCTGTTTTCTAAAAGTTTCATGATAATCGAATGATTTTACTGCAATATCTTAATGCAAGTTCATTTTAAATCTATATATATAAAACAAAGTCAAAAATCGTGTTAGTTACACCATTTATAACTCGAGAACGGCTGGACCAATTTTGAAGATCTTATATTTGCTGGATTTGTCTCCGTTCCGGATAACAGAATAATCATTAAAACATTTGAAAAAATCACTTAAATGATTTAAAATTAATTATATTTGTCGTAAATTTGACTATATTTGACTTCTGAGACAAAGTACAAAAAACATCATGGCTTCCATTTAGTTTCGAAAACGCCCGTAGGTGGTGTATTGTTGATGCCAGATGTCAATACTCAATGTGAAAGATTTGAGGTTATTTTTTAATCGTCACCGGGATTTTTGGTTTTCTTTATTAATTTTAGATTAACAATGCCCAAAGTTATAAAAATCAGTATCAGAGAGACTATTCTAAAAGTTAAACCCCTTTTGTGAAGGAGAGCAGAGAATATTTGCGCCATTAATACCATTCGAAAAAGATGACAGATGAGTGTTCCGTGGAGATTAAATAACCGATTTATGATTAGTGAATAATAATAAAAATACGTATTGTATATTTTGTATTGATTTTATAGGTGTATCTGTGTACATTCGGTCCAGAGAATTGTTACCATAGGAAATTCAGCCGCGAGTACTTAATAAACGAAATATTTGGCTAGATGAAGACGAGGAATTTCTTTTTTCAATTGATAGGGACACTGAATCATCAAACTCTTCAAATGATGAATATGATGATGCTAATGATGAAAACGGAGTTCATTGATGGATCACACTTATTCAAAATTATGTTGTCTGCTATTTAATTGTTTTAACGTGTTTTGATGAATGTCGGAAAGTCAAAGGTGTTAGTTTTTGAAAGGGAAGAGCAAATGACAGTTTGTAATATAAGTGTAAATGAAGAGAACTTGGAACAGGTGAGGGAATTTGTGTATTTAGGTAGCATGTTCAGTGATGTTGAAAAAAGGGTTGGTGCGGGTAACAAAGTGAATGGAGCTTTAAAAGTAGTTATTGGAAACAAGAATTTATCAATGAAAGCGAAAATGGCCGTTCACAATGGAGTTCTGGTCCCAACTCCTATGTATGGAAGCGAAGCATGGAACTGACAGAAGAAAGATGAGAGCAGAATAAATGCGGTAGAGATGAGGTCCCTAAGACGTATGTGTGGTAGAACGATGTATGACAGAATCTCAAATGCTGATATTAGGAAGGAATGTAGAGCGAAAGAAGGTATTATGAACAAAATTATGAATGGTTCGTTGTGTTGGTTCGGACATGTGGAGCGCATGGGTGAAGAAAGAATGGTTAAAAAGTATACGTTAACGATGTAAATGGAGTAAGGAGTCGAGGTAGACCGAGAAAAACATGGCATGTCCAAATTAATCAAATATTAAAGGTTGGTCATGTCAGAAGCCGGAAGACTCGACGTGCGTGTATGACTCGATGTATGAATGTGGAGGAAGCTAGAGAGGTGTGCCAGGATAGAGTCGTGTGGCGGTCCATTCTCTCTGCCTACCCCTGCGGAGAAACGGCGTGATGGTTTGTTGTTGTTGTTGTGTTGTTGTATGAAATTCATTTATTTATAATAATAAAATAATAAGAATGATAATAATCATAATAATAATTCAAACAGTAATTAGAAGGAACAATCATACATAATATAGAGTCAAAAACGATGAATCATAATATATTAAAGACGATAAACATTATAAGGAAGCAGATTACATTAGTAAGAAAGGGACAAAAATGGAAGGTAGTATTAATATTTTTTGGTAGATTGTATAAAGGAAAAGTTTTTAATGTACTACATATATACTAAGGGGGAATAAGCTGGAATTTGGTTATTTATAACATTCAATTCACGTGCCTTTGCTTTAAAAATTTCTAAATTTTCTAATTTATCAATTTTTTTTAAAATTGTTTGTTATATCCAAAAAAAATGTGTTTTTGGAATTGAAATGATGGTCAAAATTCACACAATGATTCTGTTTTTGTATTAAATGTTGTGTTCATATAACCTCTTCAAAATGATCGACCCGTCTTTCCAATATACACGGCATCACAATCCTCACAATTAATCTGGTAGATTCCACTTTGGTTGAATATATTGTCGCGAAAAAATAAAAACACAATTGTGATACATAAAACAAAGTTTTTAATTAACAATTTATAATTCATTTTAAGTAGGTATTAATGCAGGCTTCCACGTGAATTATATTCCATTGTAATTCATATTTTTAATTTTGACTTTTGCACATTTCATGAACTTAATTCATTTTAAGTATTAATTGTAATTCAATAAAAAGGTGAATTAAATTTAGCTTATAAGTTAACACAACATTTATTGATTCTGAGGCGGTACGAAGTTCGTCGGGTCAGCTAGTAGTAATTAAATAAAACGATGTTTTTTAATTGCTTCCACTTTGGTTTTTATTTCAACAGAGACCGGTTCCGCCAGTCTCGCTGACATCGACAGACTAGTGAATAGTGTCACCAGTCTGTCGATGCCAGCGAACCTGTCGAATCCGGTCGCTGTCGAAATAAAAACAAAAGTGGAACCAGTTAACAACATCGTTTTATTCAATTATTATTGAAAATGATCTTCCATCAAAAGATTTCAGTAAAATCATTTGATTATCATAAAATAAAACGATGTTTTTTAACTGGTTTTGGACCGGTTTCGCCGGGTTCGCTGACATTAACAGACCGTGACACTGTTACAAACTGACACCTTTATATATAATACATACATATCAGGGGTGATAAATATTATTCTGTACAAAAATAATCTTTAGAAAATAATGTAAACA
Source organism: Lepidostoma basale (assembly GCA_022606425.2). Lineage (NCBI taxonomy): Eukaryota > Metazoa > Arthropoda > Insecta > Trichoptera > Lepidostomatidae > Lepidostoma > Lepidostoma basale. The sequence continues at coordinate 1,272,190 of JAHDVF020000890.1, read as the reverse complement.
TTACTAAATTTCAATATTTGTACTAAAGTTATTTAAAAGTTTTATAATATTTATGCGATTGACATGTTTCACCTGTATAATGCATTATCAAATGTCTATATGCAATTGATAATGCCTCAGACAGAGGATACATGTAATTCCCATAAATTATAATAAAACTTCATTCGTATGAATTATTTAATATGGAGTTTTAAATCATTTTTGTAAGTTGTTTATTGAAATAATAATAAATAGATTATCTTTTCATACAAACCACTCATTTTGTGATTAGACATTTAAAATATAAAAAAAAGATAATTGATGCCAACTAGTTTCGCTTGGACCCAAGCTTCACCAGGGCAATATAAAACCTATAACAACTAACAAGTTGTTATACTGCCCTGATGAATCTTGGGTCCAAGCGAAACTAGTTGGCATCAATTATAATAACCATACCGTGAATAAATACAAAGATTTTATTTATTTTATATATTTTTTTAATAAATAGATTCTTCGATAATGATTTACAAGGTATTTATTTATACATGATATTGATGAGGATTTATAAATAAGGTTTCAAGATAGATTTTCTCCGTACCTTGTTTAATCCTTGTGACATTGACTTTCAGGGATCCTTCCTGTCCTCAGACGTGCGCACACTGTCCTGTGAACATTACACTGGAAAATAAAAAAATAATGGAGGTAAGACGTACGTTTTTTGTTGTTTCTAAGTTATTCCTAGATCTTTTATTTATTTATTTTAATATAGAGTTCTTTTAATGCTTTGGGTGGACATTTTAAAAATAATTTTAAATATAATGTTATTTACAATATTGTTTTATTGATTATGTGATTTCTGGTAAAAAATATTAAAACATTCCAAGAAAAATTAACTGAAGTTAAATTTCTCATTAATATGTATTAGAAAGGATACGATATTAAAAATAAAGTAAATATATTATTTCTGGCGTTAACTAGAATAATTTTTATTATTTAAAAATCGAATTAAACACTTCGTATAATTTCTTATATGTTCCCCATGCTTTGTGTTGTAGACAAACAGTTAGTGTATAGCCCTGATAAAGCTCATTACAGAGTGAAACCTTACTTATACAAAGCGTTTTAAAAGGTGTTTAATTCAATTTTTAAATATGTCAAACCATCAAGGATTGGCTTCTTATCAGAGTTTATTTTTATCATTATTAAAAAGTGTAAGCACAGGAAAGTATGTGTATGCAATACGAAATATTGGTAGACCAAGGGAAACTTGAGTAAACCAGAACAATCTAAATTTAAATGTCTGTCGCCTAAGAAGTAGAAAAAATCTACGTGTACTCATAAATCTATGAATAAATAAATATTTAGGAGACAAGATAAATGAATTCGTATTAAATACGGTTCATCCACTCTGACTTCCCTTTCAGAGAAACGGCGTGATTGTTAATACATGCATCCGAAATAAAATGTATAAATTAATATTGATGAGATTGCAGAATGGTGTTCTTGCGCCAACCCTTATGTATGGAAGTGAAGTCGAAGCAAGGGCAGCACCGTTAGGACCAAACTAGTTTTGAGGACTTCCGAAATGATGACACTAAGGATGACAGCAGGCAAAACACTGAGAGATCGCGTGAAGAACACCAAAATAAGAGAGACGTGTGAGGTTGAGGATATTATAAGATGGAGCAGGCAGCGAAAAAGGGATTGGTACGGTCATGTTCAAAGAATGGACACCACCAGACTCCCCTATATTGCATTGTATAATCAGCCTCATGGGACTCGTCCTCGTGGAAGACCTCCTAAAATATGGAATGACAGCTGGGAATCTACCTCACTGGAGGAGCAACACTCTGGAGAACAGACCACATAGGTCTACAATAAGGAAGAAGAAGAAGTATACATATCAACAAGTATTTCGGTCTTAAGGGGCAATCTTCAGGTAAAATTAATTTTACTTTAAACTGAAAGTCTGAGTTCATGTTAACAAAACCTAAACATAACCTAACTCAACCGGATCATGTTCATAATTTATTACCGGGATTTTCACCTGTGTAATAAAAATGATTTAGAGGTTAATTTAATTAATTATTTGCTACTCACAGTGAAAATCACTTACCCAGAATTTAGTAAAGGACCCCGCTACACAGATTGTTCCAAAATGGGAAAAATTTATAATATTGTATAACAGTATAACCCATTTTAAAAGCGCTCATTAAAAGTCTTTCGTAATATAATATAGAGCAAAAATCCTTATAAACTTCGTTTAATACCAGTCAAATAAATTATGAATAAAGAAACAACAATATTTAATTGTATCTCAATATAGACGAACATGCAAATTGGAAACTGAATATTGTTGATCAAGGTGTTTACAGGACTTATGACCTGTCATTGGTTGGGTTAAGCGCATGTTTTATGTAATTACAACATTCCCCATTCCACCTTTGTTTATGACCATGTATGACAAATTTTTGGAAGTTGTATATATGTTGAAGTCCTATGTCAGTTTTCACGGCATCCCAAGGCATTTCTTTTGGGAATGCTCGGAACCAATTCTCTACAGCTTCGAAGAGATGCACATCTAATTACCCATTTCTTTAGATTAATTAGGGGATACTTCGAGAACTCGGCCGTACTGGAGGGTGTTCGGCTTTTTGTCCCCGATAGATATCTCCGACAGCGACAGCACAGATTGTTTTACCTACCGGCCGCCAGAACCAATCTGCCTCTGGTGACACCGGTGGGAAGAGCAATTAGTCTGCTGAACGCGGTCTCCTCGGAGATCGACGTCTTTCATGTTAGTGAAAGTACGTTCAGAAGGCAAATACTCTTAACTCTGGAGAGTATCCTGTCTTCCTAATGTTGAACCATCTCTTGTGCGTTTCTGGTAGTATACTATATTATTTTACCTGTATATAAATATATTTAAATTTAAAATGTTCATAATGAAGTTCAGGTCCCAACCCTTACGTATGGAAGCGAAGCATGGATCTGGCAAAAGAAATATGAGAGCAGAATAAATGCGATTGAGATGAGATCCCTAAGACGTATGTGTGGTAGAACGATGTACGACAGAATCTCAAATACTGATATTAGAAAGGAATTTAGAGCGAAAGAAGGTGTTATGAACAAAATAATGAAAGGATCGCTGCGTTTGTTCGGACATATGGAGCGCATGAGTGAAGAAATAATGGTTAAAAAAGTATACGTTTACGATGTAAATGGAGTACGGAGTCGAGATAGACCGAGGAAAACATGGCATGACCAAATTAATAAAATGTTAAAGGTTGGTCATCCTAGAAGTCGGAAGAATCGACGTGCGTGTATGACTCGCTATAGGAATGTGGAGGAAGCTAAAGAGGTGTACCAGGATAGAGTAGTGTGGCAGTCCATTCTTTCTGCGTACCCCAGCGGAGAAACGACGTGATGGTTTGTTGTTGTTGTGTTGTTTAAATGTAATTTTATAAAAACTTTTCTATACTTTAATTTTTGTTTTATCATACTGACCGGTTTCGCTCCCGCTGAGGTATTGTCAAGATTGCAAAACAAATAAAAAAAATATTTAAGTTTGTTATCTTACCCTGACGAAGCTACGGTTACGATACGAAACTGGTTGGTTTTATAAAACAAAAATTTGAAGAATGCCACAACACAAATTCTTCACACGAAAGTATATCAAACTTTTTATTCACACTTAAAAATAACTCACTTTATTTTACTTGTTTTTTTTATTTGGTTAACTGTGTATTTAAAAAAATACAACACGCGTATTATATAAATGAATAACGTTGTTTGTAATTAAAATGAACTATTAATTTTACGTTATTTTTCACACATTATGAACGTTTTTCTTCTGACATATCCTACATAACACGTCCAGTTTTCTCAAAATATTCGTAGCATACTGCTGACTCTATTTCGTTTGAAAAAGGAAGGCTACGATGTAAGCGGTATGCGAAATAAAAATTGGTCCAGCAGTAACGCGCCACTAAGTAAAAAAGCTACGCACGTGTTTCGGGTCCCTTTAAAAAAAATGTTTAGTGTTTTATCATTTTTGCGTGGCGTCTTTTATGCTATGGGTATTTTTTGTTCGGGGCGGTTTTTCTGTTGTACTGGGGTGTCACTCGTGAGACAAAACGAATCCAACCCTCCGCGCAACAGGGTTCGGATATAATTAAGATTCCAGCACGCTTTTACATAACGGTTTCTTATATATATTCATCTAATTCCACTTTATTAAAATAAAAATATACGATTATTTCCTTTTGCATGCACGCGTAATCGCAAATTCTTTCAGACTTAAAAAACATTTTATTATTAAAGTTTATTTAACATATTGAAAACAGTAGCTCAGGACAACCGAGATGAAAACACTCTGCGCTATAGCTGGCAAAACCCTACGTGATCGAGTTAGGAATACAGCAATCCGAGAAATCTGCGAGGTCGAAGATGTGGTCAGATGGGGACGTCAAAGACGGCGATACTGGCATCAACACGTAGAAAGGATGAGCTCAAAAAGGATACCACACATAGCTCTCCATGGAACGCCAAATGGAGAACGCCGACCAGGAAGACCCCCGAAACGGTGGAGAGAAAGCTGGAGTTCAGCGAAGAAGAAGAAGAAGAAGATGAAGAAAACAGTAGACCGGTGGTTTCAGCGTGGTTATAAATACTCTTTTATCAGTGGTTAGAAGAACTATGGTATGGTATGGGATGGAATCTATGACCCTCACGTAAAGAGATTAAGAGTCACGCAGCGTTCCATGGAAAGACATATGCTTGGCGTCAGTCTCCGAGATAAAATCAGAAATGAGGAGATTAGACGCCGAAAAAAAATAACGGACATCATGGAACGACTAGCGAGACTGAAGTGGCAATGGGCGGGTCATGTGGCGAGACAGAGTGAGGATAGAGATCGACGTCTTTCATGTTAGTGAAAGTACGTTTTGAAGGCAAATACTCTTAATTCTGGAGAGTATCCTGTCTTCCTAATGTTGAACCATCTCTTATGCGTTTCTGGTAGTATACTATATATAATATATTATTTTACCTGTTCTCAATAGATGCCTTAAAAATAAATTTTGTAATGTCTGTTGATGAAATAAACTGATTTGATTTGATTTGATTTGATTTGATAGATGGACCCAGAAAATAATAAGGTGGAGACCATGGGGCAATAGGAGAAACGTCGGCAGGCCGCAAAAAAGGTGGGCCGACGACATTGCTGCCATGGGGGGGGGGGAAATGTGGCTACGGCTGGCAGGAGATAGAGACGAGGGGAAGGGAAGGGAAGAGGCCTATGTCCAGCAGTAGACTGATAAAGGCTGACGAAGAAGAAGAAGAACGATATACGCCGTTCGTCTGGAGGAGAGCTGTTATCATGCCTCTATATAAGGGAAATGGGTCTTATACGGATTGTAGAAACCACCGGGCAATAATTCTGTTAAGCACCGTTGGAAAACTCTATGATCGAATTTTAATAGAAAGAGTGAAAAGTGTGAAGATTGACATAATGCGGGTTTTACATGGTGCATTTATGAGCAGTAGAGGATGTACGAATTTGATTTTTGTACTTCAAACGATCACGGAGAAGTTTATGGCCAATAGACATAACATTTTCTGTGCATTTGTTGATTTGATAACAATTTATCAAGTGAATATAGAACAACTGTGGTTACTCATACGGATTGGGTACAAAAATGATACAGGCGGTAGTTTCCATTTACAAAAGAAGCACTGTCAATTTTAAGGTAAATGGAAACATCACGCCCTGGTGTGATATCACAAAGGGTGTTAAACTGGGCTGCGTGATATCTCCGTAGTTGTTCAAACTGTACATGGACAAGTGTATAAAATCTTTGAAATGAATACGTGCTGGTGCTAAAATGAGTGAGATGTTTCTAAGTTGTTTGCCGTACTCGGACGATGCCGTTCTCGTTGCGGATAGTGCATACAAAGTCTTGGTGTCGAGAATGTATGAGGTATGCAAGCAAATGATATAATAATGAATGATGAAAAATCAAAGGTGATGGTTTTTGAAAGGTTTATGCGGTAACAATGTGAATGGAGCTTTAATAACGGTTATTGAAAAAAAATAATCAAGGAAAGGAAAAATTACCGTTCACATTGGAGTTCTTAGAGAAACGAATCATATAACTGGTAGAAGAAGGATGAGAACAGAATAAACGCGGTAAATAGAGATCCTTTAGACGTGTACAACTTCTATGGAATCGATATTAAAGAAACCGCTGGTACGACATAGATGCGTGTTGCCCAGGATCGACAGACATGGAAGCAGATGGAAGAGGTCTACGTCCAGGAGTGGACTTATACATCCAGAATATGATAATAATCTTCTTTTTCTTCTTCCTTGTTGTAGACTTTTGTGGTCTGTTCTCTAGAGTGTTGCTCCTCCTGTGAGTTAGACTCCCAGCTGTCCTTCCATCTTTTAGGAGGTCTTCCACGAGGACGAGTCCCATGAGGCTGATTATGCAATGCAATATAGAGCAGTCTGGTGGTGTCCATTCTTTGAACATGACCGTACCAGTCCGTTTTTCGCTGTCTGCTCCATCTTATAACATCCTCAACCTCATATATTGTCTTGCCTGTTATCGTTCTCAGTGTCTTCATCTCGGAAGTCCTCAAAACTTGTATGGTCCTTACTATGTCTTGCTTCGACGCCATATGTTATTATTGGTCTTACCCATGCTTTATAGATTCTCATCTTACTCCTAATGGCCATGTCCTCTTTATTTCATATTTTGGATTTTAGAGCGCCAGAGATTGCGGCTGCCTTGTTTACTTGGGCTTGTATTTCTTCCCGCACATTAGCTCCTCCCACAAGGTCTATGCCTAGATACTTAAAGGTCCTAACCTGTTCTATGGTTTTATTTTTTATAACCAGGTTACATATTTTGGGTGGTTTGGAAAAGGTCGTACATTTGGTGTCATGCACATGATGATAATGATGAAGGCATTATGAAATGCCAAATATGGTAATGCATTATCACATATTTGATAATTCCTTTGCCAGCCAAAATTTGTCATTCCTACAAAATATAATAAGACTTTTAGAATAATTAATTATGTATTAATACAAGTATTGGGTTAAAAAAAACACAAGATTTGCGGCTTACAACTTCAAAATGTGTTTATGAATCCAACAATTCAGTGATATTAAAAAATAGGTATTAAAATATTGAATGTAAATTTCTGTCAATATCTTCTGAGGGGTGAACTCTTCGCGTCATACTTTATTTTTACAGAGTGTTTAGGCCTGTCACTGACAGCCTCGCCGCCACCCTGTGCGAGAATTTAATGTAATAAGCCTTTAAATTAGTATTCAACCCCTTATTTGCGTATTTATCGGAGGGTGATCGTGTTCTGAAGGTTTTTCGTAAACGCTCATAATACGCGCGGTAAATATGATAATGTGGATATAATTAAATGTGAAATGAGAGTGCATTTATTTGAATAATAATGGGGTTAAATGTACGTCATAACTAGAGACGTACGTATGAAATGTTTTTAAGGATTAATTGTATCTCAATAGAGACGAAGATGTAAATTGTTTTTTTTTAGCAGTATGATAATAGAGTAAGCCTTTCACATTCCATCAATAAAGATTTTCTGCTTAATGCTTACAAATAATCTTAATAGATGGCGCTAGTGTAGATTGACCTAAAATAATGTGAAGTGTTCTTAACGTAGTAGCATATATACAATGTATATGAGGCCGCCAGGGCAAGAGTGGTCTAACCCCAAATTCAGACAATGGAAATAAAAATGCGATTGAAAATTTGAGTTTTTTTCCCCGTTTTTTTTTAAACTATATGGGTTAGGGTCTTCTTTAGTGATAAACCTTGTTTGTTTGGTGAATGTCTTTAGAATAGTATTTGAAATATTGGGTAATATAAAGTTAACCGTCGCGTTGCCATGTGGTCAATTCAATTTCCACTGCCAATTTAAAGTTGATTTTCTTAAAACCTATGGACCCTAATATTATAAAAAAAATTGTAATCCTCCATTGAAGTGTTTTCAATATTTCGTAATAAAAAAAAAAGCAAAAAATTACTTCCTTCATCCCAAAAAAAAATATTTTCTAAGACTGCCCTCACCTTCATTCGTGTTAAGGTAGAATTTGTTTTGCTAATATTTACAACTTTATCAAAAGTGACAAATACTTACTCGCTGTTTTGAACGTATTATAAATTATATCTTTGACCTTTTCAATAGGTACGTAATAATACCGACTGGATGAAAATGCAGCACGTAAGTTAATAATATCAGAACTGTGAAAATATTAACACTTTACCAAAAGGGACAAATATTAATACGTACTCGTTGTCTTGAACGTACTATACATTTTGCCTAGGTGCCTTTATCTTCGCCCCGCCGGCCCGGCGCGCAGACAAGTTTCGACCCGACCCGACCCGATGTTTAGTCGCCCGTATGCTATGACGCATTACATATCAGAAATCGCATGGTTCCAGAAAAAAATTAATAATGATATGTTTTTCAAATAATCCATGTATGTTATAGATATCGATCTATTCCTAATGAAATTCCCTACAAGATGACATAAATTAAATTTTGATTCATCTAGTCATATGCTTGATATTTAGATAAAGTTAGCGGTAAACTGAACTTACCACATGGGAGCAAGCGTTTTGTTTTGAACACGGTACGTTAAGGGTTAAAGGATATTTTTTGATGGTTACTTATAATAGACCACATTTGACTCCATATATTTTGATTTTTTGTCAGAGAAAAATAAGTGTTTATGGCGATATCTATGTTTTCACTTAGAAATGGCGGTTAGATTAATTTTTCTTTTATAGTAGGTCACAAATAGGTGTGGGTTAGACTAGTAAGTCAATTTTTCAAAAAAATCTTGGTTAGACCACTCTTGTCCTAGTGGCCTCATATATTATACATCTTTCAAAAATTTGTCAGACGAGGTGGTCGTAAGAAGGCCGGAATGGGGAATATTGTTAACATAAAGCGATCGTTAAACCCAACCAATGACAGGTCATAAGTCCTATAAACGCCTCGACTACCATATTATGTTTCCAAAAAAAAAAACAATTTACATCTTCGTCTCTATTGAGATACAATTAATCCTTAAAAATGATTAACCCAAAATGGGTAAAATCCAGTTTTTGTCTACATGTATAATATTTGTATACATTCAAAATGTTGTATTATATAAAAACTGACAAACACTGGATTTTACCCATTGCGGGTTAATCATTTTTAAGGATATCCCAATAGAGACGAAGATGTTAAATAAACATATTTTTTTTTCTCCTATAAGCGCCTCGACCACCATATTCTGTTTCCAAAAAAACAATTTAGATCTTCGTGTCTATTGAGATACAATTAATCCTAAAAGTTTTTTAGTTTATTTAACAGTTAAAAATGTAATGGTGTTTTAGCTAAATGTTGTATTTTATTTTTGTAATTATTTGGGATTGTTAAATATTCCTACAACACTAATTTAAATCTGAATGTTAATTTTTATTTATTATCTCTATAAATTGTAAATCTGTAATTTATAAGATCTAGGGACGCTTAAAAATTTAAATCTATGTGTTTAAATACACGTTTGATTTAATTACATTATTACAGTAATGGTGTTCTTTTACCGACCCTTGTGTATGGAAGCGAAGCATGAAACTTGTAAAAAGGATGAAAGTAGAATAATTGTAGTAGAAATGAGATCTCTTAAACGAATGTGTAGATACTGTGTGTATTATAAAGTGTCGAATGAAAATAGAAGAAGTGAATACGGTGCGAATGATGGTGTCATAAACAAAATACTGAAAGGATATTTAAGATGCTTTGGACACATGGAAAGAATTAATGAAGAAAAATTGGTAATTTTTTTTTAACGATGTAAATGGGACTAGAACTAGAGGAAGATCGAGGAAAACGTGGCACAATAAAAATAATTGAATGTCGGTCACGTCAGAAGTCATGAAATTGACGTGGGTGCATGGCACAATGTAAGAATGTTGAGGAATCGAAAAAACTATGGCAGTGAAGTTCAGTACTAAAAGTTGGTGGTCAATGGTGCAAAAGTTGTCATCGCAAGCCTATCTAAAAAATCAAAAACGGCAGTGCATAATGGTGTTCTTGTGCTGACCCTTATGTATGGAATTGAAGCATGGAACTGGCTTAAGAAGAATGAAAGAAGAATAAATGCTGTAGAAATGAGATCTCCAAGACGAATGTGTACTAAAACTGTATATAATACAGTGTCCAATGCAAGTATAAGAAGTGAATGCAGTGCAAATGAAAGTGTAATGAACGGGTCGTTAAAACGGTTTAGACACATGGAAAGAATGAGTGAAGAGAGAATGGTGAAGATGGTATATGTAAACGACGCGAGGAAAACTTGGCACGATCAAATCAATCAAATATTGAATGTCGGTCACGTGAGGAGTCAGAGAAATCGACGTGCGTGCATTACAAGATGTATGAATGAAGAGATAGAACAGTATAGCGTTCCATTATTTCTGCCTACCCTTTCGGAGAGACAACGTGATGGTTGGTTAGTTAGTTAGCTTATTACGTGTTACTAATTTTGATTTAAAATTCTTTCATAAATCTTCGTGTATGAACTATGCTAAGTGGGTTATTAATGTAGTCGTGGAATATCATATAGCACTCTACAGTAAACGCCTTGTTAACATTACATATGTAAAACTACCCTTATATAATATCTACACATAACACGATCTTATGTAAGCAAATTTATTTATCACCCCTGGTCTATCGCAGTCGTGTTTCTTAGCAGTGTCCCAAAATAAACGCAAGATTTGAATTTGCCGCCTTTTGTACAGTAAATTGTTGGCAACACTGAAAAATAAACAATTTGGTAGCTGACAGTTTAGGGTTAATAAAAATGAAGCGTTACACGATACAACAACGTGTTTTCATTATTGAACAATATCTCAAAAATAATTAAAGTTTGGCGGCCGCAGTTCGAAAATTTCATACAAAATATGGTCGGAATAGTGTTTTAACTTCGTCAACTGTGAAGAGATTATTTAAAAAATTCAGGAAGATTGGATCAGTTGGAGACGCTAAACGCACTGGTCGTCCAAAAATCGAAGAAGTGTGTGGGAGTGTTGGTGAAAATCCGTTTGTCTGTATTCTCTCGTTTCGGTGATCAGAATTGGCCCCCTAGATCGTGTGATTTGACACCATTAGATTTATTTTTATAGGGTTATTTGAAATGAAGGGTCTATATCAACAAGCCCTCTACTATCCGTGCATTACAGGAGGAAATTAAAGGCTGCATCAACGAAATTAAGACTAATATTTTTTGTGAATGTATACTTATACTTGTACACGAATCCTGGATTTCACCCTGGTTAATAAAGTAGTTTGCTAAATGCTAAAAAATAATCTACATAGATGGCGTAAGTGTGTGGATTATATAGATTAATCTTAAAAAGATTAACATGTGTAATCAAATCTACATAGATGGCCAATTGAAACTGACATGTGAAGATAGGTATAGATTTGACATATATACACAATGTCCAAAAATTTGTCTTACATGGTCATAAAGAAAATAGGTGGAATGGGGAATGTTGTAATTACATAAAGCGTGCGCTTAACCCAACCAATGACAGGTCATAAGTCCTGTAAACACCTTGATCAACCATATTCAGTCTCCAGTTTGCATCTTCGTCTCTATTGAGATACAATTAAAATTTCAGAAATTAAGACAGATTTATGCAAAATGGTCATGAAAATTATCGACAAAAGAGTGGGTATGTGCGAGTAAAGCCATGGAGGCCATTTGCCCGGTGTGTTATTTCATAAATAACCCTTTACTATGTACTTTATGATTCAATAAAAAAAACAATCTGAAGACTAAAAACTATGTTTTTTATTTAATTCAAATCTTGCGTAAATTCTGGGACACCCTATATATGTATTATATATAATACAATGTATTATGCAGGCACACATCTCCCAGCGAGAGATTTTATGAGAATGTTATATACCAACAATGAGTGCACATTCTAGAGAAGTTCCTTCCTCCAATGCGCTTACGTATACACTTTACAATATCATAAAAGCAAGGATGTGAAATGCCTTTTAGAATATCTTAAACTAACTAACTAACATCCTGCCGTCTCTCAGAAGGGGTAGGCAGAAATAACTGCTACACTTTTCTTTCCTAACAAAATTCTCTCGCTTCCTCAACATTCATACATCGTGTCATCCACGCGAATCGATTTCTGTGACTCCTCACGTGGCCGACATTCAATATTTGATTAATTTGATAGTGCCACGTTTTCCTCGGTCTTCATTAATTCTTTCTATGTGTCCAAACCATCTTAATGATACTTTCATTATTTTGTTCATAACACCATCATTCGCACCGCATTCACTTCTTATATTTTCATTCGACACTCACACTATCATACACATTTGTCTAAGAGATATCATTTCTACTGCATTTATTCTACATTAATTCTTCTTTTGCAGTTCCATGCTTCGCTTCCATACATAAGGGTCGGTACAAGAACATCATTGTGTACTGCAATTTTAGCTTTTTTAGATAGGGTTTTGTTTGCGATGACAACTTTAAGTGCACCATTTACTTTGTTTCCTGCCCCAACACATCTTTTAATATACCTCTCTACTCGCCCATCTTTTGTTAACATACTAGAATAACTTTATATATAATTCTTCTATAAGGGCGCATGTAGTTGAACCCCTCCTAAACGGGTGGACGGATTTTGATGATTTTTTTTTGTGTTTGAGTGGGTCCCTGCATGGTTTAGTTTCACAATTAGACCCGGTAGGTTATTGTTATTACCTTCTGTGAAGTTCAATATGTTAAGAATAATTCATAAATATGTTTACCATAGATGGCACTGATGTCAAAGTCTGTGGTATTTTGATTATTATACCTTGCTAACCTGATCTTGGTTTTATTTTCACTGTTCATTAATTTACCTTCAATTTTACGAATATATCATTTAAAATTTTAAATAATGAAAATAAAAAATTTAAAATATTTATGTTAAAATCCACAATGTGCCTATCCAAAAAAGCCAAGATGGCAGTGCACAATGGTGTTCTTGTTCCGACCCTTATGTATGGAAGTGAAGCATGAAACTGGCAAAAGAAGGATGAAAGTAGAATAAATGCAGTAGAAATGAGATCTCTAAGACGAATGTGTGGCAAATCTGTATATGATAGAGTGAAATATGCAAGTATAAGAAATAAATGTGGTGCGAATGAAAGTGTTATGAACAAAATAAGGAAAGGGTCATTAAGATGGTTTGGACACATGGAAAGAATGAGTGAAGACAGAATGGTAAAGAAGTTATATGTAAACGGCGTAAACGGAGCTAGAAATAGAGGAAGGCCGAGGAAAACGTGGCACGATCAAATCAATCAAATATTGAATGTCGGACACGTGAGGAGTCGGAGAAATCGACGTGCGTGCATGACAAGATGTATGAATGTAGAGGGATCGAGAGAAGTCTGTCAGGACAGAACAGTGTGGCGTTCCATTCTTTCTGCCTACCCCTCCGGGGAGACGGCGTGATGGTTAGTTAGTTAGTTAGTAAAATCCACAAATGTAAGTAAATTTTAACTAAACAAATATTTTGAAAGATTTTTTTTGTTCCTGTATTCGTAGCGTTATTTTGGTTCACCGAGGAAGGTAAAATATTTGCATATGAGATTATTTTTGACTAACTAACTAACTAACCATCACGCCGTCTCCCCGAAAGGGTAGGCAGAAAGAATGGACTGTCACACTTTTACTGATGCGGCACTCCATCCTTCTCTTTTCGCCCCGCGGGAGACGCGGTGTGAAACAAAAAATATTTTTGAAAAAAAAAATTGTATACTCACAAGTATTGTGAAATTTAACATATTATATTATGAATATGTGCTCTTTTCATTATTTTCAATTTAACTAGACTGTGACATAGCAACGCGTGGCCGGGTACAGAAAGTTATTTATAATAATGTCACACCACTAACTAAGTGCTTCATACAAAAATAATAAAAGCGGGGTAGCTTTTCACATTGTGTTAAAAAGATGTTCTGCTTAATGCTTAATAAACATAAATCTTCATAGATGGCGTTAGTATGTAGATTATATAGATTAATCTTAGAGATTAACATATATAATAAAATCTTCATAGATGGCGCATTGAAACTGACATGTGAATTCTGGTGTTGGACTTTAACATATATACAACTTCCAAAAATTTGTCAGACATGGTCATAAGAAAGTTGTAATTACATAAAGCGTGCGCTCAACCCAACCAATGACAGGTCATAAGTCCTGTAAACACCTTGATCAACCATATTCAGTTTTCAATTTGCATCTTCGTCTCTATTGAGATACAATTAAATCATGAATTGATAACCCGCAATGGGTGAAATGCAGTGTTCGTATACAAGTATATGTATACATTAAAAAAAATTATAAATAAAAAATAAAAATCTAATTTAAGTTTTTTCAACCCTAAAATTGGAGTACACTCACTTCAAACTTTATCTTGGCGACAAGAAACTAAGACCATAATATTCTCGGTGCATAATACAGCAAACTATAAAGACATGGAAAAAAACGACCGTTTTTCCAAATAATCCCGAATTGGGGTGAAGTCGTAATATATTCGATCACCAAAGGGAACGAGAATACGAAATGTGATCTATCGATGAAGTATCAACACATTTGACTGATGCTGTAAAATGAATATTTTTGTCAGAACCAATTGATTCGACTTTAAAAATAATTAATCAAATACTATTTTTTGCAATTACGAATATAATTTTAAATTTTTTTTATTTCGCACTGTAATTGCCGTGAACCGAACGCGGGACCTTCGGTGTGGCATTCATAACTGTTTCTACTCTGCAACGGAGGCCGATTAATTATATTTTATGGGAATTACATGATTCGCTTATCTTATCTGGGATAGCTTTGCAGCAATTTCCTCTATTCTTCTCTTCCATTCTTTGTCTTGTGCGGCTCTTTTGAAATCTGCATATGATGAGCAGCACACGTCCACCAACAGGTCCCCCAGGTTCTCTCGGCGTGGGCGTCCCCTAGAGTTTGTCCCCTCGGTCACACCCTCCATTATGACATCTTGCACGCCTTTCGGACAAGGTTCTGAGCAGATGCCTTTCTCCTTCGATTCTTTGGAAAACCTCCTCTTTGTGATGTGGTCTCTCCAGGAAATTCCTAATAGTCTTCTATAGGACCACATCTCAAAAGCTTCAATTCTCCGTTTATCTCTTTCGGATAGGCACCATGCCTCGCAGCCGTACATCAAGATACTCTATACATAGGTCTTGATGAGGAGTATTCTCAGTTTTAGGTCTATATTATTCGATTCTATTATTTTCGACCTTTTATTAAATGCAAGCCTAGCCTGATGATATAAACGGCTGTTGACCTCGCTCTTAGACCGACCGTCCCATGTTATTTTGCTCCCGGGGTAGGCAAACTCCTTGGTGTTCTTTTGTGGAACTCTTGACCTCACTACTCTCATCTGATGTTGCGTTCGGCCTACAGTCAGCAGCTTTGTTTTGTGTTTTTTATCTTCATGTTGTAGTTATATTGAAGAATGCATTGCATAGTTGTTAAAACTTCTTTCAGTTCTTCTTCACTTTCAGCAACCATAGCAATATCGTCAGCAAACCTTATCATATCAGAACGGTATTCACAAATGTTTATAATGCAGTGCGAAATGTGCTTTAGCAATGCGAAACATTTGATAATGCCTCATTCTTATTTTAATGCCGTGTCAGCCCCCCCCCCCGACTTTGACGATCACTGCAGCGAAAGCATCTATGTTCTGCGCCACTTGGAACAGGTTCCCAAACCCACTCATTCCTGTCCATTATATTATATTGCGCAGCCAAGACAACTGTGTTTTGTCAACTCCCCACCATCCCTCTATCTCGTCCATGATTATCAATATGCCTTAGCAAGTTTATTTATTTTATTTCATTTATTTAATAAATACACTAAGGATACAAGTTGGAGATACACAATAATAAGTATAACATAATAAAATAATAAAAAGAGCGAAAAACATAAGATACATGACAAATTAATAAAATGAATACACAATTATAATAAGGACAGTGCTTCCCTCAGGTGAGCCAGACTATCACAAAATACGTCAAATTCCGTGATACGATTTAGCAAAGATATTGCTCTACCTACCGGCATAACAGTAAACATGTCATTCCCATAAAATATAATAAAACTTCTAGAAAACGAACGTTTTCATTCGTATAAAATATTTAATATGGAGTTTTACATCATTGTTCAAAAATATTAAATAATTTGATTTGATTTGATTTAGGCTGGGAGAAAAGGACTGCCCGGAGCAAAAGGCGCATGAAGAGCTTGGAATCTTCAAGGAGGCTAAAACTCTTCAAGATTTTTACGGACATCTGAGGTAAGAAAGTAAATAAGTAAAGCTTAAAATATATATAGAGCTTTTTTGGAATATTCAGATTGCCAATGTCGATAATGCCTTTTAGGCCTTTCCAGGAATTTTTCATCAGCTTAGTGGTAATAATAGCGAAAAATGATTTACAAAGAAATTTCGGATTGAAGAGCAATCTTAATAAATCATGTGGAGATTACTTTAGGTATTATAATATTATATTTCCTGAAATACTTGATAAGATTTTAAATTAAATAATTTGATTTACGAGGCTTACTGCAAAAAGAAATTTAATAAGAATATCTTAAGATTATTTTTAAAACCATCTAACCATAACGCCGTCTCCTCGAAGGGGTAGGCAGAACGAATTGACTGCCGCTATTTTCTTTCCTGACACATTTCTATCGTTCCTCAACATTCATACATCGTGTCTGGCACGCACGTCGAATTATCCGACTCTTCTTCTTCCTCTTAGTTCAGGTCGTATGACCTGTTTGTGACGGTAGGTTGTCCTGGATTATGATGTCCAGCTATCCTCCATCTCTTCGGCGGCCTTCCTGGTAATCTCTTGCTGCTTGGGTTTTCATCTTTAACAATTTTTGCAATTATTGTATTCTCCATGCGGTCCACGTGGTCTCTCCAAAAGCTCCTTCTGCTTCTTCCCCATCTTACTATGTCTTCAACATCACAGACAGACCTTATCGTTTCATTTCTGATCCGATCTCTGAGGGTTTTGCCTGCGATGGAGCGTAGGGTTCGCATTTCTGTTACTCTAAGAAGGTTCTTAGTTCTATCGGTATCAGCTCTGACCTCTATTTCATACGTCATGGATGGGCGAACGCATGCCTTGTATATATTGAAATTACTTATACTCGTATATCTTATATATTCACTGAGCTTAAAATTTCTACACTGAGAAAAAGCTTTTCTGTCCCGAAACATGTTTGTGAAAACTGCGAAAATAACAAGTGCAGCAATTAATATATTTTCCACTAAACTAACTAACCATCACGCCGTCTCCCCGAAGGGGTAAGCAGAAGGAATGGACTACCACACTTTTCTTTCCTGACATATTTCTCTCGATTCCTCAACATTCATACATCGTGTCATGCACGCGCGTCGATTTCTCTGACTCCTCACATGGCCGACATTCAATATTTGATTTATTTGATCGTGCCACGTTTTCCTCGGTCTTCCTCTATTTCTGGTTCCATTTACATCATTAATATATAATTTTTTTACCATTCTTTATTCATTCATTCTTTCCATATGTCCAAACCATCTTAATGATCCTTTCATTATTTTGATCATGACACCATCATTCGCACCGCATTCACTTCTTTTATTTTTTTATTAGACACTCTATCATACACAGAGTATCCACACATTCGTCTAAGAGATCTCATTTCTACTGCATTTATTCTACTTTCATCCTTCTTTTGCCAGTTCCATGCTTCGCTTCCATACATAAGGGTCGGTAGAAGAACACCATGTAGATAAAAGCCCAGGAATCAGGTGGAGGAATACTTCGGGAAAGAGAGCTTTCGCTGTAACTGCATCGCCTGGACTGGACGCGGCCAGATCAGGAGTCAGCCGGCCTTTGTGGAAGTGGCCTGTAAGTATTTTTTTTTATTGATTTCGAAAGTTTTATTAGCATTTTTCTTGATTCTTGGATATGTACGCGGCTTGTGGTTTCGGATATCATTTGTAGTCAATGTAAGTAAAGCTAGCTCTAAGCTTTACCGTCCATCTAGAGACTGATCTTTTATTGAAAACTCAAATCAATAAAACAGTCAGCAATTGCTTCTTTCATCTAAGGAAATTAAGATCCATTAAAAGAAATATTCCCATTGACAGTTTTAAAACATTGACCAATTCCTTCGTCGTATCCCGACTAGATTACTGCAACGGTGTCTACGCCAACATCCCCAAACAGCAAATAAATAAACTCCAGTCTGCATTCAATGCAGCAGCAAGACTGATAAAGGGTATGCCAAGGAGTTGTCACATAACACAGCATCTTAAGGAGCTCCACTGGCTGAAATGTCCAGAAAGGATACAATACAAGCTCTGCTGGACGGTCTATAAGGCGTTGCATGGAATGGCACCAGCTTATATATCTGAACTCTGCATCAGCGAGAACCTGAATACTAGACAGTCTACATTGCGATCAGCTAAGTCTTCTGCGATCGGTAGATTGACTGTGCCAAAACGCTGTCCAAGCACAAACTTTGGCGACCGAGCCTTCGCGGTAGCCGGCCCTTCAGCCTGGAACAGTCTTCCAGCAGATCTTAAGTGCATTGAGAATCAATCAGAGTTTAGATCGAGACTCAAAACGCACCTTTTCAAATTATCATTTCCTGACAGGAAGGGCTGATCGATTTCGTCGGGTGCAGCCCTCATACTAAATATGTTTATATATATTTTTTAACATTATTATTATTATCTAGTTGATAAAACGGAGCATCTTCTACAGCGCCCTTGAGATGAGCAATTCATAAAAATGGCGCTTTATAAATTATCCAATTTATTATATTATTATTATTATTATTATCATATTTGGACTTGACCATCAACTATGATCAGCTCTGCCTGTCTGGAGAACATTTTTGTTGCTGACCACATCGCCATCGGTTCAAGGAATATGCAACGTTTTGAGTTTCAGCCATATTTCAAACACATTTCTTATTTAAATATATTTTTTGTTAATTAATTTAATTGAAAGACACAGTTTTCCATGAATTTCAGAAATAAAAGAAAATTCTTATTTATCTTCGAATAAGATTTCTTTCGGCCACCCCAGTGTTTGTCTCTTTTTTATTAAACCTCTTCTTCTTTTGTCTTGGGACCATAAATTGTATCTCTTTATAGACGCGATTAACAAAAGCGACATTTATTAATGAGGGTTGATGTAGATAACATTTTGGGTTTAATAAAATTGCCTTAAAGGGACAATCTACGTGTTTAAGATACAATACTTAAATACACAATGGTATTTTGAAAATTACGAACATTGCAGATTTTTCGAGTTTAGGTATTTCAGAGGCAGACGAATGCAAATCAAAATAGTTAATTTCTTAGTAGAACCAAAAACATTTTACAGTAATTTTAAATAGGCCTTTTATAGTAAATAATTAAAATGGTTAAACTGAAAACTTTTTTTTTACATTATTGCAGGTTTCACTTCAAATACTTCCAATTGTAAAATAATATGTTAAGAAAATAATGTTTTTGGTGGTTAAGGTTTAAGTTTTGTAAAACTCCATATAAATGAATAATAGTAAACACGATTGTTTAGTGGTTTAACTTGGATTTAATTTACATAAGTTATATAAATTGTGACAAATTTGTTTCGCCTTGCGAGGGCATTCTCCAACTGAACCTAATCGCCAAACAGTGTGTCATTATGTATGGAAGTGAAGCTTGGAGTTGGCAAAAGAAGGATGAAAGCAGGATAAACGCCGTAGAAATGAGATCACTGAGAAGAATGTGCGGGAAAACGTTGTATGATAGAATACCGAACGATGAAATAAGAAAGAAATGTAAGGCAGATGACTGCATCATGAATAAAATTAAAAAAGGATAAAAAAGAATGGTTAAAAAGATGTACAAAAGCAGCGTGAGTGGGAAAAGAAGCCGAGGACGACCGAGGAAAACATGGCATGACCAAATTAATCAATTACTAAAAGGCGGCCACATTCGAAGTCGGAACAATCGACGTGCGTGCATGGTAAGATGTATGGATGTAGAGGAAGCTCGAGAGGTATGCCAGGACAGGCCAGTGTGGCGATGCATCCTCTATGCCTACCCCTCCGGGGAAATGGCGTGATGGTTAGTTAGTTAGTTAGTTAGTGTGTCATTATATTGAGTTTAGCAATCTTAAGGGTGGGGGAGAAAGTATAAAAGTATATAATGCAGCTTTTTGAGTTGTTAAATAAAACAATTTTAAGGTTTTTCTTAGAACTAATGATGAGTCATAAGTAAATTTACAACTGAATTTCATAGAATTTTTGAGGTTCAATACATCATAATAAACAGTAACATAAGGTACCTAAGGTTATGCCCGTGGGCAGAACAATAATCCTTCTAAACCGCATCTCTTCGGATGTGGACATCTTCCACAAACGTGAGGCTACCCTCAGAAAGCATTTATCTCTTATATAATGTATAAAATTGATATTTGCTTCTCTTGTTATTCTAATTCTGATTTTGAAAATTTGGTTTGGTTCATTTGGTGCTCCCGTGAATTTGGAGAAATAACGTGTATAAGTGAATTGTTTTGGTCAATTTGATTATTGCCGCACTTTATAATAGTTAATTGTGAGACGTAATACGTTTTTACTGTTTTGATGTCAAAATTATACAAGTTTTTTCGTTTATATAAAGAATTTTGACAGGTGTAAAAAAAATTTTTTTTCATTTGTTCCCATGACAATTTGAATAATTTCTTCAATATTCTTTTAAAGTTCTTGCTGGTGTTGGTTGGTTTTAAGTGCCTAATTACTGCCAAATAAAAAAAGTGGATACGTGGAACATTAATTAAATCATATAACAGCTAATTTAAAAAAACGGTGGATACGTGTAACATAAATTAAATAAACACAAAAGTCCGGATCGTCCATGTCAAAATGTGCAACATCGGAAAAACTTTATGTGTTATTACATTATGTGCTAAATTTAAAAAACGGTGGATTCGTGGAACATAAATTAAATAGACAAATGTGCACCATCTAAAAATAACATTTTGTATTAAATTATTTTTATTTTGTTATTTTATTTTATATCATTGAATTTTATATTATTTGTTTTAGATTTATTTTGTGGATGCTGGAAGATCGAAGTGTGCGCAGGAGATGCCTATTGGTGGCGATGAGGTTCGCAACCCATCACACCGCGTCTCCCGCGGGGCGAAAAGAGAAGGATGGAGTGCCGCATCAGTAAAAGTGTGACAGTCCATTCTTTCTGCCTACCCTTTCGGGGAGACGGCGTGATGGTTAGTTAGTTAGTTAGTTAGTCATAAGCGATTTGGGAATATACTGTGATAATTATAATTTTTTAAAAAGAAATTTAAATTTAAATTGATATTAGAATTGGAACCAGAACCCTTTTGTGAACTCAGGTGTGTTGTAAGGAGTTATAAAATAAAATTATAATTATTATAATAATAACAATCTGTTATCGTGATAAGATCCCATTACAGTCGCGAAGTATTCAAAATAGAAATTTTAGGGCATATGAAATGATGAATTATGGAGAAGTTATGACGTCGTAATTAGGGTACGTCGTTACTGAGTAATTGCTATTTTCTCTTAAGGGTGCGATGTAACATAAACAGTCGTTGTAAAATTGTATATAGCGTTGGCTCGCCCCATTTACTTGGAGAAGGCTCTTCTTGAAATTCAACGTGACGATCTCTATGGAAAAAAAAACAACACGACGATCTCTATACCTTTACCAAAACACTCAAAACATGTAACCTGGTTATAGAAAATCAACCCATAGAACAGGTCAGGACCTTCAAGTATCTAGGCATAGACCTGGTGAGGGGAGCTGATCTGTTAACGACGTGAACGGAGCCAGAAATAGAGGACATCATACTTCTACATCATACTGTCTTCACTCATTCTTTTTATGTGTCCAAACCATCTAATTGACCCTTTCATTATTTTGTTCATAACACTATCATCCGCACCGCATTCACTTCTTATATTTCCAATTGACAATCTATCATATGTAGATTTAGCACACATTCGTCTCAGAGATCTAATTTCTACTGCATTTATTCTACGTACATCCTTCTTTTGCCAGTTCTATGCACCACTTCCATACATAAGGGTCGGCACAAGAACACCCTTATGCACTGCCATCTTAGATTTTTTTGATAGGCTTTTGTTTGTGATGACAACTTTAAGTGCACCATTTACTCTGGTGCCTGCGTCCACCTCTTCTTTCAATATCTTTCTCCACTCTGTTGTTTGTCCACTCATGTTTTTTTCCTATATAAACAAATTTATCCACTTTATCTAGATTTTCACCGTTTACGCTAATGTTGCAGACTGTCATGCCACTAGAAATGAGGAATTAAAAAAAAAAGGTTCCTCATCAATGTGAACAGGTTAGGTACTTGTTTTATTAATATCATATTTGAATCTTTTAAGGCTAAACGGCCGTTCACAATGGAGTTCTGGTCCCAACCCTAATGTATGGAAGCGAAGCATGGAACTGGCAGAAGAAGGATGAGAGCAGAATTAATGCAGTAGAGATGAGGTCCCTTTAACGTATGTATGGTAGAACGAGGGCATGGATAGAGAAAGAGTGGTTAAGAAAGTATACATTAATGATGTAAATGGAGTACGGAGTCAAGGCAGACCGAAGAAAACATGGCATTACCAAATTAATCAAAATTTTAAGGTTTGTCATGTAGAAGTCGGAAGAATCGCTGTATGAATGTGGAAGAAGCTAAAGAGGTGTGCCAGGATAGAGTAGTGTGGCGGTCCATTCTCTCTGCCTACCCCTACGGGGCAACGGCGTGATGGTTTGTTGTTGTTGTTGAATATTTTAATATACAAAAATAGATTACTCTTTATATTATTTATTACTGTGCCCTATTTTATAATTAAAATATCTAAATTTACATAACAAATATTATTGTAGAAAGTTTTTGTTTTAATTATACGTGTCAATTCTATAAAGACTACAACGAAGGAAATTTTAAGCTTGAAAACGAAAAGCGGTGACGGCAGAGCTTTCTTCAACGAATGACTCGCTTATTGTATTGATGCAAAATAATACGATTTTATAGTAAAACAGTAACAGCATGATTTTGTCAAGCCAACTATACCTCGGAATCATATTTGGATTATTTCGCAAGTTTTCTAAGTGTATCTTTTTATGTCATTTTTATGGAAATTTTGTTTGAAATTTTGCCTCATTAAACTGGGAACAAAATTCAAAACAAGGGGTGTCTTTGTTCGTCAACAGATGTCACTGCCGGCAGAAAAGGATTCAATCACAAGACCCGATTTGTATTCAGCGCCGCGCTCCATAGTGACTTACCAAACATTAATTCAGTTATTTGTTTGACACTAGGCGTGGGCTCAGTTTCATGTTTCGAACTATGTGACGTCACGATTGAATTATAGTATCACGATTTCCCGCCGAAAGTAGTTTTTGGAGTTTGACGTTTAGGCGTTTCCCGCGGTTTTCATCGGTTGATCTATCTGCCAAGTTAAAATCACAAATGTAACTTACCTAATGTCTGCACATTAATAACGCACATGGAGTTCTAGTGCCAACCCTTATGCATGGAAGTGAAGCTTAGAGCTGGCAAACAATGAACGAAAGTAGGATAAATGCCGTAGAAATTAGATCACTGAGAAGAATGTTCAGAAAAGCAATATATGATAAAATATCGAACGACGATATCAGGAAGAAATGTATAGCAAATGATTGCATCACAAGTAAAATTAAGAAAATGATCTCTGAGATTTTTTTTCCTTGTATACAACGGGTCGT
Source organism: Lepidostoma basale (assembly GCA_022606425.2). Classification (NCBI taxonomy): domain Eukaryota; kingdom Metazoa; phylum Arthropoda; class Insecta; order Trichoptera; family Lepidostomatidae; genus Lepidostoma; species Lepidostoma basale. The sequence goes on along the minus strand of JAHDVF020000890.1, from coordinate 1,248,239 downwards.
TTGAACCCAATAACTGTATACAATTTATTTTAGCTATTATATTGATTTTCATGACATGTGATAGGTAGTCAATCTATCGCCATTTTATTGTCACGTAAATTCTACACCAGACCAAAGACAGTGTAACAATCACGCTGCCATCGCCGGGAATCGAACCCGGGACCTTCGGTATGGAAGTCAGAGCTCTTATCATTCTACCACGAGAATAATGTTTAGAATGTTGTATACAAGCAGTGTGAGTTAAAAGAGAAGCCGTGTAAGACCATGGACAACATGGCATGACCAAATTAATTAAAAATTGAAAGGTGGTCATGTTCGAAGGAACAATCGACGAGCGTGCATTTTACGGTGTATGAATGTAGAGTCATATCAGTAGGGCCGTCTATCCTCTTTACTTACACTTCCGGGGAAACGGCGTGATGGTTTGTAAGTTAATTAGTTTTAAAAAATAAATACTCGCAATTTATTGCTATAACTTTTTCATATTTACGAAATTTTATGAATTAAAACACTGTTTTTTCGACTTTTGAGTTTATTTTTCTCGACATGTTTTAGCCTATTATGTGTAGGGGCACAATGTGAATGTATTACTTTTTAAATAATTTTGTCATTTCTTTCGTACAATCATAAAACCGTGAGACGGATCTTTTGTTAAAAATTCTATTGTGCAAAATTATTATTTTTTCAACTTGTGTCAATGTCCATTTGTTTTGTCTTTAAATATAAACTGTAACCCTACTTAATCAATAGCCTTAGAGCAATAAAACACCTTCAACTCAATACTTCCATCTATAATCATTTCAAAATTTAACCCATTGATATGTCTATTGTTATCTTCCTAGTACTAGCCAAGTTAACTAACACATGTTATATATAATTCTTGTTTCTTGCACTCAGTTTGTAATAATTTTGGTTAGTTTCTATCGTTCTCCCGATGATGAAGAAAAATAAACTCAAAAGTGGAAAATAACAGTGTTTTAATACTTAAAAAAATCGTAATTGTGGAATTCCACAGTTAAGATAATAAGTTTATCTACCTTTTGAGTGGAAAAAAAACCTATCCAAAAAAGCTAGAATGGCAGTGCACAATGGTGTTCTTCTACCGACCCTTATGTATGGAAGCGAAGCATGGAACTGGCAAAAGATGGATGAAAGTAGAATAAATGCAGTAGAAATGAGATCTCTTAGACGAATGTGTGGATACTCTGTGTATGATAGAGTATCGAATGAAAATATAAGAAGTGAATGCGGTGCGAATGATGGTGTCATGAACAAAATAATGAAAGGATCATTAAGATGGTTTGGACATATGGAAAGAATGAATGAAGAAAGAATGGTAAAAAAATTATATGTTAATTATGTGAAAAGAACCAGAAATAGAGGAAGACCGAGGAAAACGTGGCCCGATCAAAAAAATCAAATATTGAATGTCGGCCATGTGAGGAGTCAGAGAAATCGACGCGCGTGCATGACACGATGTATGAATGTTGAGGTAGTTAGAGAAAGTGTGGCAGTCCATTCTTTCTACCTACCCCTTCGGCAAGACGGCGTGATGGTTAGTTAGTTTTTTTTTAATATTTAAAGCGATTTAAAAATGCTTTTTTAACTGGACGGTAACAAACATGTTGATACCCGAGGAAGGTATTATAGAATATGTCATTGTAAGAAAACTTTAATATAATTCTCTGAAACGCGCATTTTAATACACGTATATCGAAACCGAATTTTTATATTTGTTGATGGATATAATATGGTGGTCGTATACCTCGAACGGCGAAATTGTTTCCCGGAAACTGGGTATGTTCTCGGCTGTAGCCATTTGCATAGACATGGGTACGCCGGCAGTGGCGTACGCAATAACAATAATCGACCCCCTAACAACCACAACCATTTACCTAAATCGCCTTCAATAATTGCTATTCTTATTGTTTGGATACCGCATTTGCATTACTTTAGGTTAAATTATTAATAAAACACTTGTTTTTTTACCATTTGAGTATTATATTTTTCACGACTAGTTTCGGAAGCTACAGATACTTCCATCTACAGGTTTCAATATAAACTTAAGTTGGAAGCATCTGTAGCTTCCGAAACTAGTCGTGTAAAATATAATACTCAAGTGGTGAAAAACAAGCGTTTTATTTATAATTCAATCATGTCCTACCACAAAGTGAATGCCGAAACAATAAATAACATTACTTTAGGTTAGATATTTCTGTTTCTCTTCTTCATGGTTACATTCTTGAGGATTGGTCTGCAACAAGCTTCATTCGTTTCCTCCACTCAGTCTTGTCTACAGCCAGTCTCTTCATCTCCGTGTAGCTGCAAGAGCGCATGTCATAACAATAATCGACCCCCTTGCTTCGACGCCATATGTTATTATTGGTCTTACGCATTCTTTATAGATTCTCAACTTACTCTTAATGGTCATGTCTTTGTTTTTCCATATTGTGGATTTTAGAGTGCCAGAGATTGCAGCTGCCTTGTTTACTTGGGTTTTTATTTCTGCAGATCAGCTCCTCCCACCAGGACTATACCTAGATACTTGAAGGTCCTGACCTGTTCTGTGGGTTGATTTTCTGTGTGTGAAAGTTGCGAATACAAAAATTGCGCTTTTGTTCATGTCTAACTAACTAACTAACCATCACGCCGTCTCCCCGAAAGGGTAGGCAGAAATAATGGACTGTCACACCTTTACTGATGCGGCACTCCATCCTTCTCATGTCATTCATACAAAATACAATAAAACTTCTAGAAAACAGACATTTTCATTCGTATTCTTTATTTAATACAAATCAAAAGGTATGTTTCATTCGTATTAAATATTCATTCACAATTAAATATTCATTCATTCATTCATCATTCATTCACAATTCCTTATTTCGGGTTATGCGGCTTGTTTGAACTGCTTTGATACAATTTTCACACGCCGCCCCTGGGATATGGAAACATGATAGTTTTATATGTAACTCGTGGGTATGTTCTTCTCCAGTTAAGCAAGGAATAAAATACGTTTGTGAAGGTTTTCGTGTATTACCTCACGGGAATTTGCGGTTCGAAATGAACTTTTAGCAAGCGGGACTCCACCGATAAAACATATGATACAGGCCCTAGAAGACCACGCACATTCCACATATTTTGTATTCATATAAAAATATGTTCATAAACTCACAAACTAACGCTATTTCCTCTAAGGGGTAGGCAGAGAGAATGAACCGTCATATTGTTCCATTCATATACAGCATGTCCCAGATGTCGAATATGGTTCCAGCATGACGGATGCCCGTCGATATTACAATTGATGCCTATCGCATCAATTGTAATAACCATGATTAAATATAAAGTGTTTTATTATTCTATATCTATAAATATTTAAAATATGTTCTGATAGACAGGGTATAACATCAATATTTTATAAAATAAAACAATCATTTCAATTTCATTTTATTATTTTCAAATAAACACACATAACAAATAAATAAATATTTCTAAAATTAGTAAAACAATTTATCACATTATGCAGTATATACTTGTATATTACTTTATTAATATGGATATAATTATATACCGTTATTTAATATTATTTGTGATAACAATTACATTACACACGCATACAAATAAATAATTTTAAATAATACAATAAGTATAATTAAATACTTAAAATGCATGGGAAAATTGCGATTTATTTATTTACAAAATGTCTATAATAATAATTTTCACATTGGTTGGTTCCTATATGTATGTATATTTTACAAAAAAATCTAATTTCATAAGATTACTTATTTTGATTTTATGTTTATTTCCTATAATATGTACAAATGCTATCGTAAGTAAATATTAAATATCACCAACTAACTTGGAAATACTTTTCGGACCACTTTATAATATTCAAATATTTTTTTAATATTCTATTTTTAAATTTGATTGTTAACTAGATTAAACAAATCAAAAAAACTCATACGTGTTTATAAGCTTGAAATTCGAACATTTATGTTGTCATCGCAAACAAAAGCCTATCAAAAAAGCTTAGATGGCAGTGTACAATGGTGTTCGTGCGCCGACGCTTTTGTATGCAAGTGAAGCCTAGAACTGGCAAAAGATGGATGAAAGTAGATTAAAGGAAGTTGAAATGAGATATCTAAGACTAAAGTGTGGAAAATATGTATATTATGGAGAGTCAAATGCAAATATAATAAATGAATGCGGTGCGAATGAAAGTGTTTTGAACAAAATACTGAAAGAGTCATTAAGATGGTTTGGACACGTGGAAAGAATGAATGAATACAGAATGGCGATGAAATTAAATGTAAAGGACGTAAACGGAGCTAGAAATAGAAGAAGGCCAAAGAAATGCCTGAATCTTAGAAATCAACGTGCGTGCATGACACGATCTATGAATGATGAAGAACGAAAAAAGTATTTCAGGATACAAGGATTTGGCGATTCATGCCTTCTGCCTACCCTTACGGAGAGACGACATTATGGTTGGTAAGTTAATTAAGTTCGGACATGTTTATCTTTAAATTATATATTTAATTTTACTTTACGGTCGTATGTAGTTGAACTCCTCCTAAACTGCTGAACCGATTTTGATGGAAAATTTTGGATGTGTTTTGGGTCCCTCTATGGTTAATATTCAAAATTGGACCGGGTAGGTGGCGCTTTGTTCTGGTTCAAGGAATAAAAAATATCGTTCGGGCAGGACAAGGTCTGTCGGGTTCGCTAGTATATAATAAATTGTTTTATTATTCAAGATATATAAAGATTATTACATGTTTTATCTAGCAATATAAAAAAAGATGATTTTATATATAATCTTGTACCAATTTGTTTTTTTAATGTTAAGCAATTAAAAACAATTAATTAGTTTTTTATTCTCTTGGTACAAATGGAGATTTGTATAACAAAGAAAAATCTTAATATTATTAATTCATTTCAATTTTCTACCAGTACAATTGCAGGGTTTTTATTCTCTCCAAAACCTATTTAATATTACTATCAATTTCATTTTAATTAACTATATTATTTATTAATTATATCTAATTTGATATGTAATTAAACAATTTTTGCATAAATTTTAAATGATGCGTACATAACAAAAAAAAAACTCAACAAATAAAAATTCATTCAAAATTAATTAATATGGTTCTTACGTAATAATTGACTAAATCTGTAACTTACTACTATCCAAGATGTTAGTAATATTTTGAATTAATTTTCTATTTTTTTTATATAATTTAAAATATAAAATGTTGAATAAGCTCACGTGTTACATGTTTTTCCGTAAACTTGAAAATATAATTAAAATCAATTCAATTCAATAAATATATTTAAAACAAAACATTTATAATACAGACTTTTTCCAATACGCTAAACTTCTAACAGACTGTAAGGTTTAAAGTGAAGTTTTACAAATATAAGATACATAAAAAAAATAAAAGTTATTTCGTAACGAATGATTGTTGATAATGAATTTAAAATTATTTAAAGTGTATACTCGTATTTTTACATGATTTAGCATGATCTTCAAAACTTCAAATAATTTTCAGAGATTACTGCTTTCGTCTGAAAAATCAAATTCGACACTCAAAACTAATATAAAACAGAATTTTTCATAAATATTATTTATTTAATAAGAATTTTTATATTTAAAACAAAATAATATACAGATTCGGTTTTTGAATTTAAATCATAAGACATTTATAATTTTAAAAAATCTAACAATATTTTATTTTACAAAGGGAGGGCACAACATGGTGGGATTTTGCAGGATTATAATACCCCCTAAGATTCGTCCATAGTCAAGTAAGAAAGCGCAATTTTTATACAATGAAGCCATTATACCTTTAACCCTTTATAGGAAGGTGGTAAATATTTATACCACCACAAATAAAGATAATTTAATTTGTTTATAACAACAACAACAAACTATCACACCGTTTCCCCGTAGGGGTAGGCAGAGAGAATGGACCGCCACACAACTCTATCTTGGTACACCTCTCTAGATTCCTTCACATTCATACAGCGAGTCATACACGCACGTCGATTCTTCTGACTTCTAACATGACTGACCTTTAAAATTTGATTAATTTGGTCATGCCATGTTTTCGTCGCTCTGTTCATTTCCATCTAAAATGATATTTTTGTATTTATATCAAAACGTATCTAGACTATGGTCAATATACGTTATACTTTGTTTCCAAGTGCTCCTATTTTTCTGATGTTAATTATATTCAATTTTGTTTTTCTTAAAAATCCTAAATAAAATGTCTCGTCATAATTGTAAAAAAAATTATTATAAATATTTTTTTCTATGTTCGCCGTACTTTGTGTTGTAGATGTTTAATTTGTCTTTTTTATTTTTTTATACTTTGTATATACAACACTTACTTTAAAAAATAATAAAATTTCATATCAGACATGTTTCGGACAACCGGTTCTTCTTCAGTAATACATATTTAAAATATTATAAAATTGTTTACAAATATGTTTACAAATAAGAAGTACAAATAATTAAAAAAAAAAATACATGATGCAGGATTTGAACCGGAGACCAGACGGGCAGCAAAATTTAAAAAGCAAGTAATCCACTTCAGCTACGTAGCTATTGAAACAAGTGGTGAAATTTCTAATATATAAACAACGGTGAAATTCTAAAGCTATTTTCCTAGTAATTGGCTAGCTATTGCGCTTTCTTACTTTGACTATGGACGACTCTTAGGGGGTACTACAATTCTGCAAAATCCCACCCCGAAGTCAATTTCCCATGTCGTTCTCTCCCTTGTTTGGAACGTGATGCGTATTTAAATAATCAAAATACATTAAAGGGTAGGTAGGCAAAAAATAAAGAAAATCTGAAATTGGTGTTATCCAACAAGTGTTACTAAAAAAATCTACGTTATAAAATCTACTACTTTATTTTACATTTGCAATTATACTGACACCGTATTTCTCTTTTTATTTCAATTAAACACATTTTAACAATTACGTATAAATCACAATTCATGTAAGGGACATTTTCTTAAAACCATAAGGCTAGGGTCACACAGGTAGGAACCTCGCTTGATGCAAAGTTATTCTACGCAGCGAGTTAGATGACACATCGGAATCATCTATGAGTGAAGAGGTCTTTTGGTGGTGATATTAAGATAATTTGTGACACTGGACTGAGGATGTTGGGCTTTATTCGGACCAGAACATATAATATATAAGGTTTGGGACCAGAACTCCATTGTGAACATTTTCACTTTCACCATTTTCACTTTCATTCACAATGAAAGCAAAATGTATTATATAAAAATAATCAAAAACTGATTTTAAATAATTAATGTTTTTAATTGAAATTTCTTGGTAGAAGTTCATTTTAATGAAAACAAAAAAAAAATTATAAAATTTCTCTATTATTATGTGTTTAGTGTGCTTCCACTTGTGTTTATGTTCGACCGGTTTCGCCAGAAGATGGCAGCAAGCTGCCGGAACCGGTCGAAGATAAACACAATTTGAAGCACACTAAATACAAAATAATAAAGAAATTTTGTATATATATTTTTTTTCATTATTTATAAACTGATTTATCATATACATATATGGATTATACGTTTTATATTGTTTTTCGTTAACAATATACTGATTTCATTTAACAATACTCAAATTATTTTATCTTTATTATAGAGAGTTTTATCTTATTCTGCAAGACTTCTTGGAGTAAACTCTAGTCCTTGATCTTGTTATATTGTATCATTCTTAATCATGTCTGAATAAAGTTTATATCTATTGCTAGGTAAAGGAGATTTTTTTATCCAAATAAATAAGCCAATCACATAGATCTTCAAAAACAATAGTTAAATTTCCGAAAAGATTTCGTTTTTCATTCTACCGACCCTTGTGAACGGAAGTGAAGTATGTAACTGGCAAACGAAAGATTTAAATAGAATTAATGCAGTGGAATGGTTAATAGTATAATGAAAGAAAGTATGAGAAAATGGTTAAGAAAATAAACGAATATTGTAAATGGAACAATACGTAATAGAAGAACGTGGAAAACGTGGAGCGATTAAATTAATAAACTATAAAATGTCACCCGTGTCAGCCAGAAAAAGCATTTCATCTGATTTTGAAGTTAATATATTTATATTAATAACTGAAAAATCTACCATTTGATAATATCTCAGACAGGCGAAACATGTCATTCACAAAAAATATTAAACTTCTCGAAAACGTTTTCATTAGTATTAATTATTAAATATTGAGTTTTACGCCATTGTTCAAGAAACCATACATTAATATTTTTAGTCAAATTTAAAACATTAACAGGATAGAATTCTGTAATGAAAGTTTAAAACCGTAAGGTAAATTTCATGACAAATGTACAATATAAAACATATCGAGAAAAATAAGTAAGTGTAAAAGACAGTGAACAATGTTCATTTTTTTAACTTTGTACACAACACCAATTTTATTAAAAAAAAATCTTGTTTCGGACACAGAAGCCCTTCATCAGTGATATAAATATTTAAGTATTTAAAAAAAATCATGGATGTCAGTTTTGCTAGATATTAAAATGATTTTTTTCGGAACGTTTATGCTTTTGTTATAACAATTTTTTTAAATAAATTTACAATAATATTTTTTTAAGTTATAAACTAAATAATTGTAAAACTCCTTTGATTTTTGCAAACGAAATAAATAACAACAAACAGTATCCTCGTTTATCCGGACTAATTGGGACCGGAAGTGTTCCGGATACTGATTTTCCGGATAATCGTAATCTCAAATGAACAATAACAGGTTGAAACTCGAACACAGCGGGAGACTGACTGTCAGTATGGTGCGGGGAAGAACGATAGGAGGAAGGAGGAGAATGATGATGCGACCCACACCCAACGTTGTATAGAAGGTGTGGTGGGGTAAGCTTAGTCATGCGAAGGTCGCGGTACAGAACACTTTATCAACTCGGCTTGTCCGGACAATTGACGTTCGGGTTAACTGATGTCCGGATAAACGACGTTTTACTGTATTATTATTAAGAATATACTTATTTTAACGGCAAAAAAGGTTATTTATTAATTTATATTGCTATTTAACTATACAGGCGTAGTTCTTCTCAGGGTATCAGTTCCCGTACTGAAATCCTTTTTATTTGTTTGTAAGCCAATTCCTACAGACGCTGCAGGCCTTAATTCCATCGGCCTATCCATATCGAATGTCACGAAGTCTCTGTCATGCTGAACGCTAGGAGAGAAATCATCAAACACTGGACCCATCGCAGCATCATTATACCCAAACTCTTCATTCGGATTTACAATATCTGCAGTTGTGGAAACTGTGTTGGTCGTGGCATCTCTCGGCATTGCGTTAGCTCCTACGAGATGAAGTGACTTGGTGCTCCCTACATTTATGAAACTAGAGTCATTTCTATAAGGTACTGTATTGGCACTTCTTGGCACTTCTGGGTAATCGATGCTATAAGGTTCTCCAAAAGTGTTATCTGTTAACGGCGGAGGAGGTGGTGGAAACTCGTACCGATTTGAAGACACGTCTCTCATGGAAGAGGAAACGTATACGTTTTTGTTTCTATGGAGGCTGCACGATGGAGAAATTGGTGGAAGATCTTTATCGAAGAAGAATCTCCTTTGCTTCGTAGGAGAGATATAGGCATTTGATGTTGAAGGTTCGCAAGCTCCGATTGGTTGAGAGCGTTGGATCGTATAAGCTTGTGGATGCTTTCTACACGGATACACGGAGCTTTGATCAAGGTTCGTGTAGCTTATATTCGATTCGCTCCCTTGAGAATACTTATCGAAAGCTCTTTCCGTAAGTTTTACTAGCCAGTCTTTTTGGTACCAGTTGATGAAGAGGAATATAGCAGAGGTGCCGGCTAGTTCTATGGTCATGAACCCGCTGACGTAAAGGATGAAGGAGTATCCATAGCGATAGGAGAAGACAGGAGCCTGCAGGAGAGGCTGACGGAGCTTGTAGCCAACTTCAGCCTTAAAGACAGAGATGTACATCACAAGACCGATCAGCATCAGAAGACCTGGAACAAACAAACAGATTTCATTAATTTCTACTCCGTATATTCGTCTTCACAATGTGTACTCAGTAGACATAACTTATAAATATGCATTACAATAAATATAATATTAATCTTTATTTTTCTAACTAATCAATAACGTCATCACACCATATTCCACACTGTTTTTTCCTGACATACTTATCTCGCTTCCTCAACATTCTTACATCGTGTCATGCACGCACTTCGATTTCTCCGACTCTTCAATATTTGATTTGCCTGATCGTGCCACTCCGTTGCGGGAACGCCACTTCGAGACAGAATAAGAAATTCTAAAATAAGAAAGATCTGCAATGTATAAGATGTCGTGCGATGGGGAAGACTGAGAAGACGCTTCTGGAGAGATCATGTGGAAACAGCATGTTCTGAAAGAGTGATAAATATAGCCGCAAATAAAGTACCAACAGCAAATCGACCTGCAGGAAGACCAACCAAAAGATGACTAGACAGTTGGACATTTGAATCCCAGGAACAGGCTCCGAGAAATAGCAGGACACAGTCCTTAATAAAGAAGAAGAAGAAGAAGATCGTGCCACGTTTTACTTGGTCTTCCTCTGTATGAATTAATTCATTTAATTAATTTTAACGGTCAAATGTAAGAGAGTCATTGATTATATACTATATGACGAGTGAAAATTGGAGGGTGGAAATACTTTTTCACTTCTCATTAAGTATATAAGTAATGACTCTCTTTCATTTGGCTGTTATAATTAATTAATTAATTAATTCATATACTGAAGAAAGGAAGTCTTTGTCCCGAAACATGTTTGTGAAAGGTGCAAAAAAGTGTTGTGAAATACAATGTTTTTAAAAAGCTATTATAATCAGAATAAAGTTCAAAATAATCTAGAAATGTTCTCGGGCATGAGCATCGTGTGTATTTCGCTCTCATGTATTTGAAATATTCTAGTACTCTCTCTTGACAACATTCGGGTTTTTTCCTAGTTGTATTATGATATATCAGGGGATTCTTTGAGAATTCTGTCATCTTGGAGGCTATCTATCTTTATGTTCCGGATGGTTATCTTCGACGACGTCAGCACAGACTTTTTTTATCTCCCAGCATGCAGAACCAACCTGTCTCTAGTAAAGCAGCTGGGGAGAGCAATCAAACTGCTGAACATGATCGCTTTGGAGATCGACGTCTTTCGTATTCATGAACGTTAGTTCAGAAGACAAATACTCTTGACTTTGGAGAGTATCTTGTATTCCTAATATCGAACCATCTCTCATGCGTTCCTGATATTAAATATTTATTATATTTTACTTGTTTTTTGGACCCACGCTGGAGGATGGGACTTACAAAATTAAAATAAACCTTGAACTTGAAGAACTAATCAACTAGAAAACAGTGGTAAGATTCTGTAAGTCTCAACGCCTACGGTGGGCTGGCCATGTGGAAAGAATGCCAGAGGGTAGAACACCACAAATTATATACAGATGGGTGCCTCGCAAAAAGAGACCAAGAGGCAGACCGAGGAAAATATGGGCGGATTGCGTGGAACAAGATTGGGAGAAAATGGAAAGAGCTGGGGAATGGAGAGATGGCCAGAGACAGAAGTCAGTGGAGGACCGTTGTGGAGGAGGCCAAGTCTTACACTGGGATGTAGCGCCGAGAAATAATGAATGAATGACTTGTTCTCAAAATACGCCATAAATTTTAATTGTTGTTTGTAATATATATTGAGAAAATAAACTGAAATTATTTGATTATGATGTAATATTATGATATATACAGAGTTTTACATCATTGTTCTATAACCCAAAAATAAGACGTCATTTTCTCTTTGTTAAATTCACCATAAATATTAAATGACCTACATATTTATTTTATTTGATTACATGTGAAACGAATGATATATTTCATATAATGTATCATTCGTGAAATTCTGATATGATTATTACATCATGGGTAACGGTTTCAATATTATATGTGTCTACTCTTCCAATAAAGACAAATGTTTCATCTCGAACATCCATATCAAATTGTGACAAGCGATGAAGGTTATAAAATGATTCCAGTGGCGTCTTGTGATGATTTATCTTAATAGCAAAAAATAATAAATAAATCAAATCAGTTTATTTATAAAATATATATCAAACAAATATTAAAGTTCCAGACATCTATTGAGAACAGGTCAAATATAATATAATAAAGGTAAAAAAAATATAATGAAAATAAAAACAAATATTGATACAATTTTTTTTTAAATATTATTATATATTTAGTGGGCTTCCACTTATGTTAAAAGTCGACCGTTTTCGGCAGTTGCCGAATGTAGAGAACTGAAGAAATTTGGTATCATTTTTTTTTTATTATTTCAAATGAACAGGAAGAAATTTCAATTAAAAATATTAATTTTTTTAAAGAAAAATAACAGGTAATACAATTATATTACATAAAATCAGAAACGCATGAGAGATGGTTCTACTTTAGGAATACAAGATACTCTCTAAAGTCGAGAGTATTTGACTTCTGAAAGTTCTTTCACTAATATGAAAGACGTCCATTTCCGAAGCGATCATGTTCAGCAGTTTGATTGCTCTCCCCGCCAGTATCACCAGATCCAGGATGGTTCTGCATGTTGAGAGATAAAACAGTCTCTGCTGACGCTATTGAAGATCACCATCTGGAACATAAAGATGGATACACTCCTCGATGACGAAATCCCCTGGAAAATTTGAAGAAATGGATACCTTTGAACCCATCCTTCTTCATCTATAGACTATTAGTCCAGTATGCCCAAGAAAAATAAGTGGAATAAAAACACCAACATCGCTAATCGAATTTTAACAGCAACAACAAATCGTCACGCCGTTTCATCGAAAGGATAGGCAGAGAGAATGAACCGCACTTCGATTCTTACGACTTCTAATATGGTCGAATTTTAAAAATTGTTGAATTTGATCATGCCATGTTTTCCTAATCCGACTCCAAACCGCAAACCATTCACATAGTTTACATATACTTTCTAAACCATTCTTAATTCATCCATGTGTTCCATATATCAAAACCAGCACACTGATCCTTTCATATTTTTTTCTTCCGCCCTATATTCCTTCATGAAATCAACATTTGAAATTCTATATATTTTCTTCAATTTTCATCCAATGAACACTCCAATCCAATGATGCACTCAAATAAATTGTGCGCTCAAAGTCAGTACTGCAAATACTAGCAACATTTAATGGAGTTATAGCGCCAACAATTATGTATAGAAGTAAAACTTGGAACTGGCGAAAAAAGGATAAAAGCCGTAGAACTGAGATCACCGAGAATAAATGTGCGGGAAAACGATGTATGATAAAATAACGAACGACGAAATACGGAAGACATTTTAAGCATATGATGCATCATGCACTTGACATTTTAACCGTCGCGTTGCCATGTGGTCAATTGAGTTTCCACTGCCAATTTAAAGTTGATTTTCTTAAAACCTATGGACCCTAATATTATAAAAAAAATTGTAATCCTCCATTGAAGTGTTCTCAATATTTCGTAATAAAAAAAAAAGCAAAAAATTACTTCCTTCATCCCAAAATAAAAAAATTTTTAAGACTGCCCTCACCTTCATTCGTGTTAAGGTAGAATTTGTTTTGCTAATATTTACAACTTTATCAAAAGTGACAAATACTTACTCGCTGTTTTGAACGTATTATAAATTATATCTTTGACCTTTTCAATAGGTACGTAATAATACCGACTGGATGAAAACGCAGCACGTAACTTAATAATATCAGAACTGTGAAAATATTAACACTTTACCAAAAGGGACAAATATTAATACGTACTCGTTGTCTTGAACGTACTATACATTTTGCCTAGGTGCCTTTATCCTCGCCCCGCCGGCCGCGGCGCGCAGACAAGTTTCCGACCCGATGTCCAGTCGCCCGTATGCTGTGACGCATTACATATCAGAAATCGCATGGTTCCAGAAAAAAATTAATAATGATATGTTTTTCAAATAATCCATGTATGTTATAGATATCGATCTATTTCTAATGAAATTCCCTACAAGATGACATAAATTAAATTTTGATTCATCTAGTCATATGCTTGATATTTAGATAAAGTTAGCGGTAAACTGAACTTACCACATGGGAGCGAGCGTTTTGGTTTGAACACGGTACGTTAAGGGTTAAGCAGATGATGCATCATGCACTTGACATTTTAAGCAGATGAAGTAACAATATTAAAAAAGGATACGTTAAAAAGGATTACCTATACTTTATATTGTGGATTCATATTTGATAAAATAGAAATGCACTTTATTTAATCACAACATTTTATTATATTGTATTTGCAAACATGTTTCGGTCCTTATTCGGTCCTTATATGGGCACAAATTCAAATTTAAAAATTTGTTCACAGAATAAGGACCAAAACATGTGTGTAATGAAAACAATTATAAAGTGTTGTAATAATACAAAGTGCATTTCTATTTTTTCAAATAAAAATCCGTTGAATATAAATCATAGAAAATAATTTTATGTTTATTTTGTATTAACCGAATCGTATTGATTCTTAAAAAAATTAAAGCATTATTCACTACTAGTTGCAACCCGTGAAATATTCACGAAAGTAAACCGATTTCTATATTAAGTTTTATTGTTTGTTTAATGTAATACTGTAATAATCAGAACGAAATTCAAAATAATCCTAAAACGTTCTCGGGTCAGCGCATCGTGTGCATTTCTCTTTGATAACATTCGGTTTTTGCCTGTTTATTATACGTTATAAGTAATTGTTATTTATCGAATCATATTGATTGGGACATACATCAGGACAACGCTCGTCCACATACAGCCCGCGTCTCCACCACGCTCATTGAGAAATTCGGATGGGAGATCGTCCTACACCCACCATACAGTCTGGACTTGGCCCCGAGCGACTACCATCTCTTCCGTGTGCATTTATCTTTGATAACATTCGGTTTTTGCTTGTTTATTATACGCTCTAAGTATTTGTTATTTATCGAATCATATTGATTCTAAAGCGAAAGATAATCTATAATTTTTTTTACACAACAGGTCTTTTGGACCCAATTGCTGTACACAATTTTTATTTTTTAGCTATTATATTGATTCTCGTGACATGTGATAGATAGCCAATCTATCGCCATTTTTATTGTCACGTGAATTCTACACCAGACCAAAGAAAGTGTGACAATCACATTGCCATCGCCGGGAATCGAACCTAGGACCTTCGGCATGGAAGTCAGAGCTCGTAACCACTCTGCCATGAAGGTCGGAAACATTATGATATTTCAACATTATTAGCTGTTTATTTAAAAGACCGCTATATAATATCACAATTGATTTAATTTCTTATAAGATTATCACCACAGCTATTTCTCTAACCAATGTTAGCATCATTAGGTGATACAATCAACTGAAAATTTCATACAAAATTAAATCAATTGTGATATTATAATATATAACAGTGTTTTAATTAAACACTATAGTGAAAGGCTTATTTGAAAGCTTTGTTCACTATACACAATACCTCTAAAGCGAGTCACTTCACGAGAAAATTGTATTATTAAGAAGGTTCTTAACTTAAACATGTTCCCTACAACCACTCTCGCTTCATGACTTGTTAATGGCATTCTTAAACCACTTTTCCAGAACCTACCATTCTGC
Organism: Lepidostoma basale; assembly: GCA_022606425.2. NCBI lineage: Eukaryota > Metazoa > Arthropoda > Insecta > Trichoptera > Lepidostomatidae > Lepidostoma > Lepidostoma basale. Next base: position 1,232,524 of record JAHDVF020000890.1, on the reverse strand, counting down.
AACTGTCACCCTATCAGAAATCTTCAGTTTTCACTGAGCTGTAAACGCTGAAAGAGGGTAAGTGAATTATACATACTAAGTTAGAATCGATTTTGTTTCTGATTTTGAAAATTTGGTTTGGTTCATGTGGTGCTCCTAAAAATTTGGAGATATTTCTTGTATAAGTGAATTTTTTTGGCCAATTAAATTGTTTCCGCACGTTATAATAGTTAATTGTGACATGTAATACGTTTTTACTGTTTTGCTGTTAAAATTATATTCGTTTTTTCGTTTTTATAAAGAATTCTGATAGGTGTAAAAATAAATTTTTCATTTGTTCCAATGACAATTTGAATAATTTCTTCAATTTTTTTTTAATGTCTTGCTGTTTAAGTGCCTAATTACAGCTAATTTTAAAAAACGGTGGATACGTGTAATATAAATTAAATTAACACAAAAGTCCGGATCGTCCATGTCAACATGAGCAACATCGAAAAAAACATTATGCGTTATTACTTTATGTGCTAAATTAAAAAACGGTGGATACGTGGAACATAAATTAAATAGACAATATGTGCACCATCTAAAAATAATATTTTGTGTTAAATTATATTTATTTTGTTATTTTATTTTATATCATTGTATTTTATATTATTTGTTTTAGATTTATTTTGTAAGTGTTGGACAATCGAAGTGTGCGCGGGAGGTGCCTATTGGTGGCGATGAGGTTCGCAACCCATCACACCGCGTCTCCCGCGGGGCGAAAAGAGAAGGATGAAGTGCCGCATCAGTAAAAGTGTGACAGTTCATTCTTTCTGCCTACCCTTTCGGAGAGACGGCGTGATGGTTAGTTAGTTAGTTAAGTTTGAATCGAAATTTTCTTTATTGACAATGCAACGCAATTATTGCACTAGAAGGTATTTTATCCGGACTAATTGGGACCGGAAGTGTTCCGGATAGAGATAATCAAACAGGCGCTAATTATTTTAGCAAAATAAGGCGCAAATCGAATTTATCTAGATAATCTCATAGTTATTCTGTTTCTTGACCCTTCTTTGCGGACTTACTTAGATGCCAAATCCAATATTTCATCTTTTCGATTCTTAACTAAACTAACTAACTAACCATCACGCCGTTTCCCCGGAGAGGATAGATCGCTACATTGTTCTATCCTGGCATAATTATGTCTTCTACATTCACACATCGTCACATGCACGCTCGTCGATTGTTACTGCTACGAACATGGCCGCCTTTCAGTAATTGATAAATTTGGTCATGCCATGTCGTCCTTGGCCTTCCTCGACTTCTTTTCCCATTCACACTACTTGTATATATCTTTTTACCCATTTTTCCCTCGTCCATTCGTTGCATATGTCCAAACCATCTTATTGACCCTTTCCTAATTTTATTTATCACGCATTCATCCGCCTTACATTCCTTTCTTACTTCATTATTAGATATTTTATTATACAATGTTTTTCTTCACACTCTTAGTGACCTCATTTCTACGGTGTTTATCCTACTTTCAGCATTTTTCTGCCAACTCCAAGCTTCACTTCCATACATAAGGGTTGGCACTAGAACTCCATTGTGCACTGCCATCTTTGCTTCAGTCGTTTTTTTATATTTGCGGTAATGACTTTGAGTGCACTATTTATTTTGTTTCCAGGTCCAACCCTTCTTCCGATATCTTTCTCCTTTCTTCCATCTCTTGTAAACATGCTTCCCAGATAAACGATTTCGGTAACTTGCTCTAATTTCTCACCGTTCGCACTTATGTCACAATCCGTCATACATTCTTCCTTTTCAAATACCATTTTAGACTTTGACACGTTCAACACAAGGTCATACTTATTGCATACTTCATACATTATTGACACTAGGACTTGTAAATCGTCCATGCTGTCAGCGATTAAAACAGCGTCGTCTGCATATAACCAACAGCTGATTCTTCAGCTTTTCGATTCTTCAAATAATAAATTGTAGATTTTTCAACATTATAAGACTTCATCAAACATTTTCACGATGCAACTTTTCACAGTGTACATCTGGCATATAGAATGGAATAATACTCCTAGCGGCTTCTAACAATATGTTGGTCAACAGCCTTCACATTGTGTTAAATAAGGTAGTTTGCTAAATGCCGAAAATCATTCTCCATAGATGACGTTAGTGGGTCGGTTGTATAGGTTAATTCTTGAAAAAATTCACTAGTGCAACCAAATCTACATAGATGGCTGACTGAAACTGCCACGTGAAGATAAATATGGATTTTGAAGTATATATACATCTTCCAAAAATTTGTCATGCATGATCACAAATAACAAAGGTGGAATGGGGAATGTTGTAATTACATAAAGCGTGCGCTTAACCCAACCAATGACAGGTCATAAGTCCTGTAAACACCTTGATCATCCATGTTCAGTTTCCAGTTTGCGTCTTCGTCTCTATTGAGATACAATTAAAATTTACATACGTCATCTTGAATAAATAATGACAGGTTGAAACTAACCAGATGATACGTTGAAACTCGAACACAACGGGAGACTGACTGTCCGTAGGGTGCGGGGGAGAACGAGAGAAGAAGGAAGGAGAAGGATGGTGGAAACCGCACCCAACGTTGTGTAGGTGTGGTGAGGTAATCTTAGTCTTGAGTGGGTCATGGTACGTAACGGTTCATCATCTGGGCTTGTCCGGATAATTAACGTTGAAGTAAACTGAGGTACGGATAAACGACTTATTTTAATTTATAATAAAATGCGCCTTTTGGGAAACGGTTTTAAAAATAAAATGACTACCTTCGTGGCAGAATGGCAATAGCCATGATTGCAAACTCCGAAGATTGCACTGTCTTTGCTCTGATGAAGAATTCACGTGATTATAAAATGGCGATAGACCTATCACGAGAATCAATATGATAGCTATACGATTTACATCGATTTGGCTTGCGCTTTAATGATGGAAAGAGCGATTAAAAAAAAATAATGATAATATATTGTAGGTGGTTTATGCCAGGTTTGAGTGGTATGTCTATCAATTCCCTTTGCCTAGTCCTCCGGGAAACGGCGAGATGGTTTGTTGTCGTTGCTAAATTAATTATTTTTATTTTTATTTTGTTGAATCGCTCTTTACATCATGACAGCATGAGCCAAATCGATGTAAAGGGTATTATTATAGCTATCATAGTTATTGCTATTCTATCACCATTTTATTGTCACGTGAATTCTACACCAGACCAAATACAGTGTGACAATCACACTGCCATCGTCGGGAATCAAGTCCGGAACCTTCGGGTGGCAGTCAATGCACTTACCACTCGGCCACGAAGGTCGTCTGACATGTAATGACAATATAAATAAAAATAAAAACAATCACTTAGCATCATTTAAATTCCCATTGTGTCTCTTTCTATGTATCATTAATTCGGTTTTATTTTGATAGAATTCCATCTGAAAATATCTATTTCAAATTAATAATGACCCTTTCATTATTATGTTCATAAAATTTTATGTGAATAAATTGTTTTGTTTTAATTGCGAAAATAATATGTAACGTAAGCGTTACGTAGTAACGACACAGATGTTTTGTTAAATTTAAGTTAAAAACACAAAAAAAACAGCATTTTAGTAACTGCTTAGCTTAAAAAAAACAATGAAAACGAGCCAGGAAACCAGTGACGTAGTTTACCGGAAACCAAGAAAACAGCCGCCATTCCCACCCTCCGTAACACCGTTAATATTTCACCGGAAGCGAACCGATTTGCGCGGGATTTCTCGCGAATTATCAACCCCTAAATCCAGTGGCTCGTCGGGGCTTAACTGCAAATCCTTCACCGATTATTATGTATGAAATATTATGGTCCATTGAACGCGAATCGGGGGTTGAGGGATGAATGCGAACTAGGCTGTAGAAGAGCGATAAATTTTGTTCCAATTAACGTGCACTTTGCATACACGACTATACGAGCATATATATATTATATGCTCGGGTTTCATTATGGAAGTAATTGGTTTTGGTAAGTATGATGTCACTTATAATCATAACAATAGACTACACCTTAAGTTTTTCTCATTTTTTCTATATTCGCTTGCAATTTGCATTGTAAATTATGTCTGTTTTGTTTTTTTAATATACTTGGGGCGTTATTGAACGTTCTTTTTCTTCTTCTTCCTCAGCCTATTCCCGTCCACTCCTGAACAAAGGCCTCCTCTATTCGCTTCCATGTCACTCTGTCGTGTGCAGACTGCATCCAGGTTATTCCGACGTGTCTGTTCAGGTCATCACCGTAGTTGCGGTCGCCCTGGACTTCTCTTTGCCGTCCACGGTCTCCAAGTCAGCAGTCTTCTTGTCCACTTTTAATCACCCTTATCCCAAAACTTTCATTAAAAAATCCTTTTCAAAAATAAACACATTGATCTTATAATGTTATGTCCCTGATAATGTTATGTCTGCCTTAGCTAACTAACTAACGATAAATAATAATAATAAAAATAATTATATTCTAACTTTTAAAGCGCCGTTTTTGTGATGTAATCACCTCAAGGGCGCATTAAGACGTGTTTTAAATCTAAAAATCTTAATGTGACCGCTTAAAAAACGATCGGTTTAAAAGTATAGTAGAACAAAGTATAAATGATTAAATTGGGTATGAAATATGAAAAAGATGGGTTTTCAATTTAGATCTGAAATCTGTCGGATCATTTATGCATCTAAGGTGTGAAGGGAGATTGTTCCAAGCTGATGGACCGGCTACCGCGAACGCTCGATTACCGAAATTTGTACTGGGGCAACGCTTCGGCTCAACTAATCTTCCTATTGCTGAGGAGTTCGCCGAGCGAAGTGTGGATTTCCTTGAATTTAGGCTGTCCGTTATACAGAGTTCAGATATATAACTTGGTGCCATTCCATGTAGCGCTTTGAAGACTGTCCAGCAGAGTTTATACTGGATTCTTTCTGGACTTTTAAGCCAGTGAAGTTCTTTGAGATGTTGTGTTATATGGGACTTTTTAGGAATGCCAAACCATCTAGAACATAAAAATGGATAGCCTCCAAGATAACGGAGTTCTCAAAGAATCTCCCGATAAGTCTGAAAAATGGGTAAGTGTGCACCCATCTCTTCTTATCTGCAAACTATTGGTCCCCAGCATGCCCAAGAGGAATGCAGTGCAGTTTATAAGACTTTCAATCGCGCTGCATTCACTCCTTTTGTTATATTCGACACTCTATCATTTTTCCACACTTTCGATAATATACTCGTACGAGTATATGTTCCTAGGTTCTTGCATTAATTTTTTTATAATTTTGGTTGAATTATTTCATGAAATTTAATTGTATCTCAATAGAGACGAAGATGCAAACTGGAAACTGAATATGGATGATCAAGGTGATTACAGGACTTATGACCTGTCATTGGTTGGGTCAAAAATCAATCTCCATAGATGGCGTTAGTGGGTGGATTGTATAGGTTGATCTTAAAAAGATTAACACGTGTAATCAAATCTACATAGATGGCCAATTGAAACTGACATGTGAAGATAAGTATAGATTTGAAGCATATATACAACTTGTATATACGTATATACAACTTCCAAAAATTTGTCATGCATGATCATAAACAAAGGTGGAATGGGGATTGTTGTAATTACATAAAGCGTGCGCTTAACCCAACCAATGCCAGGTCATAAGTCCTGTAAACACCTTGATCATCCATATTCAGTTTCCAGTTTGCATCTTCGTCTCTATTGAGATACAATTAAATTTCATGAATTCCCCCCCGCATCATGGGTGTAAATCCAGGATTCGTGTACAAGTATAAGTATACATTCACAAAAAATATTTAAATTATTTCGTTCTCCCGATGATGAATGTGTAAAGCCTTCGAAACATGTCGAGACAAAAAAGCTCAATAGTGGGAAAAACAGTGTTTTAATTCATAAGGAAAGTCGTGATGTTTTAATATCTCGTGTTGTATCAATAAAATAAGATAACGCCACAAATACAAAGCAAAGCTATCTGATTCTTGCTTCACAATCAAGCTCGGAGTATACTGGCTATTGTCTAGCTGTGACTTCCGTCGGCAAAACTTTTCATATTAAGGCTCCGCACACCATGCGGGTATTTGCACCCTCCCTTGACATAATAAGCAAACAGAACCGATTTGGGTTCGTATAAATTATGTTACAAATTAGTTACACATGATTCACACGTAATATGAACTTATTGTGGAGCATAATTGAGGGTAGATGAGTTTTTGATCCCAATTGGTGTTAAACACAAAGACCCATAACTGCTAAAAGGTTTTAAGTGATTGAATAATATAGTGTAGTTCAAACGTCATCATAAATATGTCACCTGTACCACTCGATACATGGAAAAAAAACAGTTTTTTCTTCATTTTATTCTATTATATATATACGCCGTACTTTGTGTTGTTATGATGGTTTATTTCTATTTTTCTTTTTTATACACTTTGTATACAACACTTATATTACATTAAAAAAAATTATAAAGACATGTTTTGGACAAACAGTCCTTCTTCAGTAAAGATACATTTTTTTAAATATTATAAAATTGTTAATATGATCTAACAGATGTTACAAAGATTTATTTTGGAACGTTTATGCTTTTGTTATAACAAATATTATGACTCAATTTAAAATTTAAAATAATAATTTAAAGTTCTTATTGGGGTTCAGGTAATTACTAACAACAAAGGGAATAAATCAAATATTGGACTTAATTGGATTTTCTTTCTTTCCTTGTTTTTATTTAAACCACTTAACCTTTGTAGCAACCAGCCTTCAATTTACTTTTTTTTATTTTATACATATATATTTTTTTTTAATAAATTGAGTAATACGTAATTTTCAATTTCCTGTAAGCAAATAGTTTTTGCTGACTGACAAATTATCACAAGCCTGTATCAAATAGGTAAGCAGAGAAGTAAAGCTGCTAAACTTTTTATATCCTGACATGCCTCGGAACACTTATACAGCATTTCATAACTTCTTACATAACCAACATTTAAAATTAGAATAGCCATTAAATCACAATGAAGAATTCTACCATATGATTTTTTTAAACAAATTTTTATTGTCATTTTTCCTTAAATTAATTAAAATTATTTTTATTTTGTTATTTTATTTTATATCATTGTATTTTATATAATTTGTTTTAGATTTATTAAGTCGATGTTGGACGATCGAAGTGCGCGCGGGAGACGCCTATTGGTGACGATGAGGTTCGCAACCCATCACACCGCGTCTCCCGCGGGGCGAAAAGAAAAGGATAGAGTGCCGCATCGGCATAAGTGTGAGAGTCCATTCTTTCTGCCTACCCTTTCGGGGAGACGGCGTTATGGTTAGTTAGTTAGTTAGTTATAATAAAACTTAAGCTATATCAACTTATTGAAAGTTAAGGCATTAACACTATGGAATTCCATAGTTATATACGTTATGGTTAGTTAGTTTTTAGTTAGTTATAATAAAACTTAAGCTATATCAACTTATTGAAAGTTAAGGCATTAACACTATGGAATTCCATAGTTATATACTTTGGGAATTAAAAAAACATAGTTTGAACCATTTTTTAAAAAAAATATATATTAAAATACACGACATGTTTTAGAGGATACCTCTATCTTCAGGTGTAAAAATATAACAAAAACTAAACAAAGAAAGACTAATAAAAAACGCATTTAACTTCGATACAAAAATTAAAAATTAAGTTCAAATCAAATCAAATCAGTTTATTTCATCAACAGACATTACAAAATTTATTTTTAAGGCATCTATTGAGAACAGGTAAAATAATACATTATGTATAGTATACTACCAGAAACGCATGAGAGATGGTTCAACATTAGGAAGACAGGATAAGTTAAGCTATTTGTTATAAGTAGGTACTAACAATTATTAATTTTTAATTTAAATTTTTGTATCGAATTTTAAATGCGTTTTTTATTAGTCTTTCTTTGTTTAGTTTTTGTTATATTTTTACACCTGAAGATGGAGGTATCCTCTGAAACATGTCGTGTATTTTAATATTTATTTTATGAAAAAGTGGTTTAAACAATGTTTTTTTAATTCCCAAAGTAGATAAGCTATATCAGTTTTTCTGGATACTGAATCATGATGGGGATTATTCACAAGTCACTGTATTAATATAATACAAGTCACAATGAAAACAATAATCGTGAAGGTAGCTCGAATTAAGGGAGGCAGGATGAGGCGGGCAGCTGTTATATTTGTAACAGAGTATTGCCCACTGCCCTTTGTTCCCTCACAAAAACCTGTCATCCCGCTGTCACTTGCTACTCTGATATTGGATTCACCAAATAATATCAGCCCTTAACTTGAACGGTTTGTATTTTAGAAAATAAAAGGAAAAATATGTATACGGTTATACAATATGATTTACATTGTAAATAATGAAAATAAAAAATGTTAAGATTATAAATATAAAAACAGTTATTATATTCACATGATGAAGCTTAGGTCCAAGCGAAAATAGTTGGCATGTTAAGAGAAAGAAAATCGGCGGACCAGTCTGACGATGCCCACTAGCTTGGCGGAACCGGTCGCTGTCGAAATAAAGGCAAAATGCATGTTAAGAGAAATTAAATCGGTGGACCGGTATGACGATGCCCAACAGCCTGGCAAAACCGGTCGCTGTAGAAATAAAGGCAAAAAGCATGTAAGAAAGAAATAAAATCGGTGGACCGGTCTGACGATGCCCGCCAGTCAGGCGAAACCGGTCGCTCTCGAAATAAAGATAAAAGTGGAAGAAGTTTTGAAAAAACATCGTTATATTTAATTATTAAATAATCCATGAATGTACTTTTTCTGAATTTTTATTCTTTGCCTTATATTGAAACAAATGTACGAGTACATTTGTTTATGTAGAATTTTGTAGATAATACACATTTGTTTTCTACGAGTATATCAAATCAAATCAAATCAGTTGATTATCTCAACAAAAACAACGTATTGAGTACAGTAAAAGTATAATATGAACGCATGGGATATGGCTTGACACTATGCAGATTTCAGATCTAAGCTGAAAACCCATATGTTTCAAATTATATTTCCAATTTAAAACTTGTATATTTTGTTATACGTATATTTTGTTATACGCCAATGCCCTTGAGGTGATTACATCACAAAAACGGCGCTTAAATTTTTGCATTATCAAATCATTATTATTAGGAAGACAAAAAAGTCAACAATATTTGTCCCTGAACGTATTATATGAAAGTTAACATTTGAGCAGTGACGTGGGTGTCCCACAGACGGCGCGCTCACAAATTTGTTCCTTATTTCGTTGTTATTAGTAATTTACCCCTAGCGTCGCGGTTTGTGATTCCGAACATAAAAAACATGCAAGATATGTCCATCGCGACTCAAGAGGCGTACTAAGTACACAAGTGTAACATGTCTCAAGCCTCAGGTGTATGTGTCTCAGGTGTTCTAAAACTATTTGCGTTGAATGCGCTGAAACTACTTAAATTTCAGGCTGATATATTTTTTGCGAATTATTATTATTATTATTATTTTGTTGATTCGCACTTAACATCATGACAGCATAAGCCAAATCGATGTAAAGGGTATTATAGCTATTATAGTGATTCTCTTGACATGTGATAGGTTGCTAATCTATCGCCATTTCATTGACACGTGAATTCTATACCCGACCAAAGACAGTGTAACAATCACACTTCCTCTTGCCTGGAATCGAACCCGGAACCTTCAGGTGGCAGTCAATGCACTTACTACTTGGCCACAAAGGTCGTCATAAATATATAATTTATTTGTCATAAATACATGTTATTATATTTTCAAGCAAAAAAGTTCCTAAATAATGCTAAGAAAATAGTTTAAAATAATGTTATTTCATACGGCTTTAAAAAGTGGTAAATAAATGTTGATTTTAGATATATTTTGTTTTATGCTTTAATTCATCTTGTGACTAAATAGTGTTCATACATGTAATAATCATCTTTACATATTTTCATATTAAAATGATATTAAATAATACATACTATTACAGACCGTCTGTGAGTCGTCACATCACTATTAATGACCTGAACTAACCACGTCACTACTCAAAGGTTAAGTGAGAAATTATTTCCATTGGTCCAATTGAGGGTTATATTGTCTAATTGACTTTACATTTGTTAATAATAGGTTCGATCAAAAGATAAAATATCTTTCTCTCGAGCACAAGTTTGTGTCTGTTGGTTCTTGGGCAATAAAGCGGATATTAATAACACAGGGGCCCCAGATTCTCTGATCACGTTCCTAATTAATAGTTCTATTTCTAAGTTTAATACGCTGGCGGGTTAAGCGGGATTATTCGCTGCACGAGTGAAGAGCCCTCATACCTCGTACGTGATCCTAAACACGGTGCAGAAGGTAAGCGATATCACGAACGCCCTGTAGTTTAGTGCGCGGTCAGCGAGCAATATCGCAGAATGGGGGTGGACAGACTTAATTAACACGATTACTACAGGTTAACCAGGAATTTTTTATTTGTAGTGAATGTTTTGAATATTTAATTATTTTAGCAAGAAATTTGATTTATTATACTATTGTAATTTATGTCATAACTTGATATTGAATAATTTATTTAGATTAGCGGTGAAAAATACCGATTCGTGATATTCATTTAAAGTTTTACGTATTTTCGATTCGTGTTAAAACTTTGATTTAGTTTAATTTTTTGTCATAAAAAATAACTTTATGAGAATTAAGAATACTAAAAATAACAGCAACAACAAACCATCACGCCGTTTCTCGGGATAGGCAGAGAGGATGGACCGCCACACTACTCTATCCTGACACACCTCTATAGCTTCCTCCACATTCATACAATGAGTCATACACGCAAATCGATTTTTCTAACTCCTTACATGACCAACCTTTAAAATTTAATTAATTTGATCATGCCACGTATTCCTTGGTCTACCTCGACCCCGTACTCCATATGTCCGAACCAACGCAGCGATCCTTGCATAATTTTATTTATAATACCTTCTTCCGCTCCACATTCCTTTCTTTTTATTTATTTATTTTTATTATTTTATTTTATTTAAATATTAACATCAAGGATTTACATCAATGATATTAGAATTTATTTTATAATCTTCAATGTAGGCAGAAAATTGCTCATTATTATGAAGAAGGAATATGGTCGTGTCCAGGCTTGAATCCATGGATCAGGAGCCAAGCGTTCTAGCCCCTAGACCACCACCCGAATTTTATCAACATTTGAAATTCTTTCGTACATCATTCTACTACACAAACGTCATAGGGACCTCATCTCTACCGCATTTATTCTGCTCTCATCCTTCCTTACGCAAGCCGGGCTTCTGGGCTTCTATGGGAGTACCGCCACTGCGTGAGGAGTCAGAGAAATTAACGCTCGTGCATGACACGATGTATAATGTTGAGGACGCGAGAGAAATATGTCAGGAAAGAAAAGGGGCAGTCCATTCTCTCTGCCTACCTTAATGTAAATTAATTAGCCTGTGTAAATTAGTTAATGTTTTTTTTTTATAAAAATACATTTCATAATTTGATTTTATGTATTATAGATTATAAATACAGGTACATTCAAATCTATGCCCAAAAAAATCGCTTTTGAGGTATACACGCTTCCATATAAACTTTCTTTGATGTGAATGTTCGTCTGTTCACACGCTTGAAAAATTATTGATTCAAAACTCAATATTTCATATATTTTCGAAAACATCTCTTCTAAAATATAAATACAGACACATTATTAACAAATTATCAACTTCCACAACACAACATGGGCGATTTTTTTGTTGTTGAAAAATCTCTTTAAATCAAAATTTATTCTTGTAACATTATTTGAGTAACCTACATCATTTTCTAAAAGCACTTTTCAAGACACGAAAATATATAACTACAACCCAGTGGCGTGGATTATTTATTTTTTTAATATTCGCCATCACTTATTGATTAATATATACACTACAACAACCAAATAATCTTAACTTCAATTCCAAAATTGATTTATTCTTTCTATCGCATAATTCTTCCTAAATAACAATTGACCCTTCCCCTAGGCTTAATCATCACCCCCTTCAATTTTAATTCAGAATATTTAATTAAATTAAGAAAGCGTCACTCAGATGGTTTGGACATATCGGATAGAGGAAAGAATTGTTAAAAATATATATACAAGTACTGTGAATGGAAAAAGAAGTTTAGGAAGGCCTAGGAAGACATTACATGATCAACTTTATCAATATAAGGATTAATTGTATCTCAATAGAGACGAAGATGTAAATTGTTTTTTTGGGAACAGAAAGTGGTGGCCGAGGCGCTTACAGGACTTATGACCTGTCATTGGTTGGGTAGAGCGATCGCTTTATGTTTAACAACATTCCCCATTCCGCATTTTTTTTCTTATGACCACCACGTCTGACAAATTTTTGGAACTTGTATATATGGTAGGATTCCACGCCTATCTTTACATTTAAGTTCACTACACACTTACTTTATCAATTACTGAAAGGCAGTCATGTTTGAAGTAGGAATAATGAACAACTTACACATGTTATATCAACGTCTTTTACATTAGTGAAAGTACGTTCAGGGGACAAAGACTCTTGACATTAGAAAGTATCTTGTCTTCCTAATGTCGAACCATCACTAATGCGTTTCTGGTATTATGTTGTATGTGTTTAATATTTTACGTGTACTCAATAGATGCCTTAAACATTTATGCTGTCTGTAATGTCTTTTGAGTAAATAAACTGATTTGATTTGATTGATATAATATAATTCTAGGTTCTTGCACTCAGTGTGTAATAATTTTGGTTAGTTTAAATCGTTCTCCCGATGATTAAGGTGTAAGTCTTTGAAACGTGTCGAGAAAAATCAACTCAAAAGTGGAAAAAATTGTTTTTTAATTTATAAAAATTCGTTATAAAAATATCGTATTATTCAAATAGGATTTTTCAATACTGCGAGCTTTCTCGGGATCGCGCCACCACTGGCATTAAGCTTCTGACAGAAACTTTGCCCGCCTCATTTCTCATACGTTTTCTTGAAGCGAATTTCAAATACAACGATTGACTAAACTCTCGCCAAACTTTCAGTGCCTTCGCTCATGTGTGCGTATTCTTAATAATTTATATTTAAACTTTCGTTTCTATTTTCGCCCGTGTTATTTATTCAAGGGAGAGTGAAAAAAACTTTCTTTAGCCTTCCCATAAAGCATGCAAAAGGCATTTATTATCTTCAGAGTAGTTTGAGCTGCTAAAAAAATAAAACATCTTTCATATTAATAATATTTGCATACCATAATATAAATACAATTTCTTATTGTAGATCTTGCAATCTGTTTATGCAGGACATCAACATTCTTCCTGTGATGAAAACTACCAGCCTTCTCTCCATCTCTTTGGTGGTCGACGGACCTCTGGAGTCTCGTGCATCACGATCTTAGAAATCCTCGATGGAACCGTCCTCTGATATGGCCCCTCTATAACGGTCTTCTATGCCTACTCCATCTCACAATGTCATCAACTTTACAGGATCTGCAAGTCTCTTCATTGGGTATACTTTCTCTGAAGTGCGAGGGTCGGAAGCTAGGTAGACACCTGGCGAAACAACATATGGCGTACCTATGGGACCGGCCAAACTATAGGGTTGACAATCACACTGCCATCGCCGGGAATCGAACCCGGGACCTTCTTTATGGAAGTCAGAGGTCTTACCACTCTGCCACAAAGGTCGTCTTATTCGTCGTATTATTGAAATAATATGCAGAATTGAAGTGCACGAGCTGCATTTAACAAAATAAGAACCTTCTTTTGCAACGATAATCTTAACCTAAAACTCCGACAAAGAATGATAAAACGTTATATATAGTCTGTTCTACTATATGGCTGCGAAACTTGGACTCGGAAAGTGAATGTAATGAACGAAATGGAGGCGTTTGAGATGTGGATATACCGCGGAATGCTCCGTATACCGTGGACCGATATTGTCAGTATTGCAGAAGTACTACAGAGATCCATAGCCAATAGAGAGCTGTTGTCGAATGTGAAAATTACAAAGATCTCATATTTGGGTCATGTGCTAAGGGGAGAAAAACACCACCTCATTCGACTGATATTAATGTGTAAAATAGAGGGACGTCTGGGAGTTGGTAGAAGGCAGTTGTCCTGACTGCGGAAATAAAATAATGGACAGGAATGACCAGAGATCAGACTGTTCCAAGTGGCGCAGGATAGAGATGCCTTTGTTGCAATGATCGCCAACGTAAGGGGGACCTGATACGGTACTGAAAGAAAAGAAATCAATAATATGTTAAGGTATAAATATAACATGTATCTCTTTTAAGTGTATTCTAGCTTCTTCCGCATTACAGATCTGAGAATGTTTATATAATACGTTGTTTGATATTTTAAACCAGTCGCGAGTTCGCTATACGTGTATGGAGGGGATGCTATCCACCCAACCCATCCCGTTGCACATTAGTTAAGGGACGATGCGATGTCCCATAGGGGCGAATGCTGCGGATGCATTTTGAAAATAACTCGGGGAAAATACTTATTTTATGGCTCTCTGAGTTTCTCAAAAGTTATGGGGGATATCTAGAAAATTTTATATCTTATGTGAAACGTGTGTTATCAAATATAAGAGATAATAAATATGGAAAGAATGAATGAATAAAGGGTGAAAATAAAATAAATGCAGTGGAAATGAAATCTCTTAGACGAATGTGTAGAAAATCAGTGTATGATTGAGTGTCGAATAAATATATAAGAAATGAATGCGGTGCGAATGAAATTGTTATGAACAAATAATGAAAGGATCATTAGGATGGTTTGGACATATGGAAAGAAAGAATTAAGAAATAATGGTATAACATGTATGAAATTAACGATGTAAATGGAAAGAGAAATAAAGGAAGACCGAGGAAAACGTGGCACTATCAAATAAATTAAATACTGAATGTCGTGAAGAGTCGGATAAATCGACGTGCGTGCATGACAGAGATATATGTCAGGAAAGAAAAGTGTGGCAGTCCATTCTTCTGACGTGGCCGACATTAAATATTTGATTTATTTGATCGTGCCACGTTTTCCTCGGTCTTCCAGTATTTCTAGTTCCATTTACATCGTTGAAATATAATTTTTGTACCATTCTATCTTAATTCATTCATTCCATGTGTCCAAGCCATCTTAATTTCATTATTTTGCTCATAACACCATCATTCGCACCGCATTCACTTCTTATATTTTCATTCGACACACTATGATACACAGAGTATCCACAGAATCGTCAAAGAGATCTCATTTGTACTGCATTTATTCTACTTTCATCCTTCTTTTGCCAGTTCGGTGTGCCAGAATAGTAGATAATAACATAGATATACATTGAAAATTTATATATTAGATTGAAATTTTCGATTACGGTGTTGTCTATTGTGTTCTGTACTGGAGTAAGTACCATGATTTTCGTATCGATTATATGAAGGTATATTATATTGTATATATATTCTATATATTTATATATATTATATTGTATAGATGAAGGTCCTAAGATCAATTACTGGAAAAACTCCCCGAGTTCGTGTCCGCAACTTAGACATAAGAAAAACTTGCGAAATAGAGGATATCGTTCAGTGGAGTAGATCCAGAAGAAGATACTGGAGGGACCATGTAGCTCGAATGGATGGTGACAGACTTGCATATACAGCCGCATATGAAATCCCCTCCGGACACCGCCCACCTGGAAGACCGCCTAAGAGATGGAAGGACAGCTGGAACTCATCATCCGACGAGACATGATTTCTGTGTCACAGATCGTCAGATCTATTAAAAGAAGAATGTATTCTATTGTCTTATAAAAGTTAATCTCAAAACTATTTTTCTGGGCGTTAAGGAACCCTCTGTAAGTTAAGAAATTGCTATCTTTAAAACATCTTCTCTCCAGGGATACTCCACCTAGATAATATCAGATGTACCTATACGACTCCCCACAGTTGCTTTCAGCTTATCGAGTTTACTGCTTGCACTTTACGGTCAGAAAATCGCTACGAGTTTTGTTAAAGAGAGTTAACTTATTTTACTACTAAAATATTTTTACGATGTTTTTTTCATTAAAACCAGGAAAGAATGTGATAAAATTATTTTTAGGAAATAAAACTTATTCTCACTTGTAGATTAGATTTCAACACTGTGTTTATTATATAATAATAAAAAAACAGCTAATACATAAAAAAGCTAAGATGGCAGTGCATATTGGTGTTCTTGTGCCGACGCTTATGCATGGAAGTGAGGCATAAAACTGGCAAAAGAAGGATGAAAGTAGAATAAATGCAGTAGAAATGAGATCTCTAAGACGAATGTGCTCTAGTAACTCTAGCTCGCCTCGGGATTTCGGTATTGGTAAACATATCCGAAAGGGATAAGCGGAGACTAGAGGCTTTTGAGATGTGGTCTTATAGAAGACTCTTTGGAATTTCCTGGAGAGACCACATCACGAATGAGGAAGTTCTTCAAGGAATCGAAGGAGGAAGGCACCTGCTCAGGACCTTGTCCGAAAGGCGTGCAAGATGGATCGGCCATGTAATACGTCAAGAAGGTCTCTTGCATGCCATAATGGAGGGTATGATCGAGGGGACAAACTCTAGGGGACGCCCACGCCGAGAGTACCTGGAGGACCTGTTGGTGGACGTACGCTGCTCATCATATGCAGATTTCAAAAGAGCCGCACAAGACAGGGAAAAATGGAAGAGAATAATGGAGGAAATTGCTGCAAACCAATCCCAGGATTGAAACCAGAGAAGAGAAACATTTCTGTCCAGGGAATACTGAGCATTCGGCGATAGAGCCACATTTCAAATGCTTCTAGTCTGTTCATTAAGTTGACTGTCAAGGTCCACTTTCACATTCATACAATAAAACAAACCACACATAGCATTTGATCTTTCTCTCGCGGAGTTTCAAATGTATGTTATCATTGCAGTAGAGTGATTTCATTTTTTATATTAGTAGTAGGTATATAATATACTAAATAAGTACTGAAAAACTGTTTAGTAACTGCATGGCCGTTAAAAGTAAGAACTAAGTTTATATTGTTTTTTGAAGTACCTATTGTATAAAATTCTATATTAAATAATTAATACAAATGAATTTATATTTTTTTCTATATGTTTTATTATGGTTTATGGGAATGATATGTTTTGCATTTCTACGGCATTGTCAAATGTCATTTGATAGTGCGTTAATTATAATTAAATTCTTATAAAACAGACGTTTACATTCTATTAATTTTGAACAGCGTAAATATAATAAGTTTCACTGTTTAATCAGATAATAATTGTAATCAAACAAACCAATCCACATATAACATGGAAAACTTTATTGATGGTTGAGGTATTAGTTTTGTAAAACTCCATTATTTATTTATAATAGTAAACACGATTGTTAAGTGGTTTTACTTGGATTTAATTTATATAAATTAAATCCAAGTAAAACCACTTAACAATCGTGTTTAATATTAAAAATTCAAATGGAAAATTTTTGTTATAATATATTATATATGAATAGATTAAACCTGGAGTCTATGTGAAGTTACTAAATCATTAATTTGATGTTTAAAGCAACAATTTTATAACAAACTATAATATAACCATATATTTTATGTCAACATATCGCGGTTTTATAAGTATAAACAAATAAAACTTTTTATACGCGATGGTCTAACTCCTAAAAAAATACGCGTTAACAGAATTATAATTCCGTACGATTTTTAAATAATATCCAAACGGAAAAAAATCTCACAACAAATGCTGTATTTTTATTACTTACTAACTAACCATCACGGCGTCTCTCTGAAGGGGCGGACAGAAATTATGGACTGCCACACTGTTCTTTCCTGACATACTGACTCTCGAGTCCTCAACATTCATGCATCGTGTCATGCACCCGCGTCGATTTCTCTGACTCCTTACTTAGCCGACATTCAATATTTGATTTGTTTGATCGTGCCACGTTTTCCTCGGTCTTCCTGTATTTCTACTTCTATTTACATTTTCAACATATAATTTTTTTATCATTCTTTTTTTTTATTCATTCATCCTTTCATTATTTTGTTCATAACACCGCATTCACTACTTATATTTTCATTTGACACTCTATCATACACAGAGTATCCATACATTCGTCTAAAAGATCTAATTTATTTTGTATTTATTCTACTTTTATCCTTCTTTTGCCAGTTCAATGCTTCGCTTCCATACATAAGGGTCGTCACAAAAACACCACTATGCACTGCCTTTTAAGCTTTTTTTTTACAGTTTTTTGTTTGCGATGACAACTTTAAGTGCATCATTCCCTTTGTTGCCTGCCCCAACCCTTCTTTCAGCGTTTCTCTCCACTCGCCCATCTTTTGTAAACACACTACCCAAATACACAAATTCATCTACTTACACCATTCACGCGAATGTTGCAGACTGTCATGATTTCTTCTTTTTAAAAAATCTGAACTTGGACTCATTTACATTCATTATCAGATCATTTCGCGCGCCTACCTCATACAAACTATTCACCAGGACTTGTATTTCATGCTCGCTGTCTGCAAGTAGGACAGCATCATCCGGATACAATAGACAGCTTACTGACCCTTCAGCTTTTTGATATATTGTTTTAGAAAATTCACTACTGACTTCAACATTTATGTGGCTTAGCGGATAACTTATCTTCCTTCTCTATTCCGGAGAACCAGTCTCTGGTTCGAATCCTGGGTCATGCTCTTTTTTTTTTAATTCCTAATATACTCGTATAAGCTAGTGTGAAAACTTTGAAGTCTTTTTTTCTAGAGATAGGCTGGATATTGAATTTTCTTACTTTATCTATTGACGACTCTTAGATGGTACTACAATCTTCTTAAACCCCTTTCCGAAATCAATTTACTATGTCGTTCTCTCCTTTTGTAAGTCTAAATTCTTTGTCAAAATGAAATATTTTTTTTATTTGAACCATATTGTATTGAATTGATCGCTTAAGCTATAAAAATCGTTTAAAAAATGTTTATTATATAACAATTCGCGTAACTCTGAATTCGCATAAAAATGTGGTTATGTATAAGTAAAAATTTATGTATGGTTATCATACGAGCAAACACAAAGTTCACTGAAGTTTTATGTTAAAGTTTACTGTATATTCCGCCTCCAACATATTTTATGTGGAACACGTTAGAAAGATACCATATTTAATTTAATCCCAGCAATAAAAATAGGGTTACTCTACCATTGTAATAAGGATCTAAAACGAAATAGGTTTATCTAGATGAGAGGACACAAAACTCTTATTTTGTTTTACTATTTTATGTGCCAGCACAGAGGAGTACTGTAGAATTTATTGAGAAACATGATGAAAAATAGCGCTTTGAAATATTATTATTAGCGTTATTAGAAAATCTTTACCCAGATTTTTTATAAAAACTAACTAACTAACCATCACGCCGTCTCCCCGAAAGGGTAGGCAGAAAGAATGGACTGTCACACTTTAACCGATGTGGTACTCCATCCTTCTATCTTCGCCCCGCGGGAGACGCGGTGTGATGGGTTGTAAACCTCATCGCCACAATAAGAAAATGTATGAAATTCAAATATAAGTAGATTTTTCAGTTTGCAGCATATCTGCACCATGAATAAAATTAACTAGCAAGCGTGTAAACTTGCTGACGCATATATGATATATCATGAAGCATTTTGACTTCCACCTTCGCCCGGACGATGATCGAAACAGAGCGTTTGCCGTCACGACGCAGAGCGTTGCAGCACATGGATGTATAGTAGTAGTATATATAGATAGTAATGCGATTAAAACTATACAAAATGTATATATCTACCGATATCATTGTGGCGCTTCACGAAACCCCCGCGTTAGTATGTTCCTGTCTAAACCAGTTAGTTGCCTTTAGCGAGTATACTCGCTCTCTGTCGACACACTAATGGGGGCGGCCATACAAAATGAGCGAGTTTACTCGCTCAGATTAATGTCGGTTTGGTAATAATTTCTGGTAAAAACCTGAATTATCTAAAATATGGAATATAACTAACTAACCATCACTTCGTCTCTCCGAAAAGGTAGGCAGAAAGAATAGACTGCCACACTTTTCTTTCCTGACATCTCATCTCTCGTTTTCCTCCATTTCTGTTTCCATTTACATTGTTAAGATATATATTTTTTAATATATTTTTCTTCATTCATTCTTTCTATATGTCCAAACCATATTCTAATGAATTATGTTCTATACAACATTTTGAATGTATACAAATACTTGTAGACGAATACTGGATTTTATTTACCAATTGCGGGTTATCAATTCAAGGATTAATTTTATCTCAATAGAGACGAAGATGCAAACTGGAAACTGAATATAGTGATCGAGGTGTTTACAGGACTTATGACCTGTCATTGGTTAGGTTAAGCGCACGCTTTATGTAATTACAAGAGTCCCCATTCCACCTTTCTTATGACCACCATGTCTGTAAATTAAAACTGACATGTGAATTGTGGTGTTGGATATTAACATATATACAACTTCCAAAAAATTGACAGAAATGGTGGTCATAAGAAAGGTGGAATAGGAAATGTTGTAATTACATAAAGCGTGCGCTTAACCCAACCAATGACAGGTCATAAGTCCTGTAAACACCTTGATCACAATATTTAGTTTCCAGTTTGCATCTTCGTTAATCCTTGAATTATGTTCTGATTATTGTTGTATGACATTAAACAAACAAACAAACCATGATACTTATGTAAAATTTGGTTTACTTGCGTGAATATTTCACGGGTGGTAACTGGTTAGGTTTTATTTACGAAAAAAATCAACGGCCCCCCGAGATCATCTATACTTATACCATCCAGCAGTTAAAGGGTTAACAGTGTAACACATGATGTAACAATATACAGGGAACCATAATAATACATTTCCTGCTTCCTACAAATTGCAAGAAATGATCCTGGCGCAATGCCAAGGTGGGTGGATGGTCACGATGTCTGCTACTTCACCGTGGCGCTGAATACTAAGCAAGGACGGTGTGTGGTTTTTTAACACTTCCATGTTGAATTGCAAAAATCTGATTTTTATTTATTTATTTATATGAAAGCAAAAATGACCATTCACAATGGAGTTCAGATCCCAACCCTTATGTATGGAAGCGAAGCATGGAATTTGCAGAGAGAATTGACCGCCACACTACTCTATCCTGGCACACCTCTCTAGATTCCTCCCCATTCATATAGCGAGTCATGCACGCACGTGTATTCTTCCGACTTCTATCATGTCCAACCTTTAAAATTTTATTAATTTGGTCATGTCATGTTTTCCACGGTCTACCTCGACTCCGTACTCCATTTACATCGTAAGCGTATACTTTTAACCATTCATTCGTCACCCATGCGCTCCATATGTCCGAACCAACGCAGCGATCCTTTCATAATTTTGTTCATAATTACTTCTTTCGCTCTACATTACTTTCTAATATCAGCATTTGAGATTCTGTCGTACATCGTTCTACCACACATACGTATAAGGGACCTCATCTCTACCGCATTTATTCAGCTCTCATTTTTCTTCTGCCAGTTCCATGCTTCGCTTCCATACATAAGAGTTGGGACCAAAAGTCAATTGTGAACGGCCATTTTGTGAAATAACTAGTTGTGATATTTTGTATAGAATGACGTATATAAGGCTCCCACCACTACCCGAGACTGTTATAGGACGCGGCGACGCCCTTTCGTCAGTCTCGCTGCACTATCTAGGCCTGTTCCTTGTCCATCCGGGACTTACGTTAATTTTATTTAGCCTTTTCTTGTCATCAATCAAAAGGGTGACAGACCACATTTAATCTATTCTTTTAACCTTATATATCTCCCGCGCGGCCTCACATCTCTTTATTATGAAATAAAATCAGAAGTAAATATTGTATAAAGCACACCTTAAATTAGTAAAAAACACATTAAAATTATATAAAACACACATTAATACACAATACACAATAGGACAAATATATAACTAACAAACTAAATTTTAAAACAGGAAGAAGATAGTGTATGAGGGAGGCGGGAAGATGTTAAGTAAGAATGAATAAATTGGGATGGGATGGATGGAGGACAGGTTTTAGAAAGAAAAGAAATGAATATAGAATGACGTGCCGCCCTTGACTGTCCTGCATCGTTAGCTGAACCGAAATATTACTGCGCTTAAACTTTTAGGACTTGTACAATTTAAAGGGACGCCGAATTAAAGAAGTCCTGTATTTGCTACCAAAGATTTAAAGGCTTTTCGATAAAAAAAGTTAAATATGTTGGGGTTTACTTATTTTCATTAAACCTATTTGTTCAAAACCCTAATATCGATTTTCTTACACAATTGTTTCTGAAAATTTTCTCTGTTTAACTAACTAACCATCGCCCCGCTCTCTCTCCGAAGGGGAAGGCAGAAAGAATGGACTGCCACACTTTTCTTTCCTGACATATTTCTCTCACTTCCTCAACATTCATACATCGTGTCATGCATGCGCGTCGATTTCTCTGACTCCTCACATGGCCGACATTGAATATTTGATATTTTTGTTCGTGCCACGTTTTCCTCGGTCTTCCTTTATTTTTGGTTCCATTTACATCGTTAACATATAGTTTTTTAACCATTCTTTCTTCATTCATTCATTCCATATGTCCAAACAATCTAATGATCCCTTCATTATTTTGTTCATAACACCATCATTCGCCCGCATTCACTTCTTATATTTTCATTCGACACTCTACATATACCTTCTTTATCATTCTGTCTTCACTCATTCTTTCCATGTGTCCAAACCATCTTAATGACCCTTTCCTTATTTTGTTCATAATACTTTCATTCGCACCACATTCACTTCTTATACTTGCATTTGTCACTCTATCATAAACAGATTTGCCACACATTCGTCTTAGAGATCTCATTTCTACTGTATTTATTCTACTTTCATCCTTCTTTTGCCAGTTCCATGCTTCACTTCCATACATAAGGGTCGGCACAAGAACACCATTGTGCACCGCCATCTTAGCTTTTTTGGATAGGCTTTTGTTTGCGATGACAACTTTAAGTGCACCATTTATTCTGTTGCCTGCCCCAACCCTTCTTTCAATATCCTTCTCCACCCTCCCATCCTTTGTAAACATACTTCCTAAATAAACAATTTCATCCAGATTTTCACCGTTTACTAATGTTGCAGACTGTCATGCTTCCTTCTTTTTCGAAAATCATTACCTTAAACTTATTCACATTCATCATCAAATCGTATCACTTGCATACCTCATACATACTAGACACCAGGGCTTGCAGTTCATGTTCGTTGTCTGCAAGTAGCACAGCGTCGTCCGCATACAACAAACATGTATGTACACTAAAAGAAAAAAATGTGTGCATATGCTCCACGGGCCACAAGTACGAGTATACACCCAGCGGGCCGCGGGTTGGCCACCAATTGGTTAAGGAATATTTAATATTTGAAAACAGGTATAATGGAATTATTACGAAAGTTAAGTAGTATTAAATTTTCCTTAGTAATTTAATCAAAATGATATTATTTTTAAAGATCGTGTGTTTTTTCCTTATATAACATAATGATTTCTTAAATGTGTGCGGTAGCTTGTAAGAAAAATATTTTTCTTTGGAATGGATACTGAAAATAATATTAAGAGCTTTTGAGAACAGGTCAAATATATATAATAATATGAAAGAGAGGGAAATGGTTCGACTTTAGGGAGATACTCTCGTAAGTCTAATTGAGTGTTGGTCTGGGGGATAAAATGCTGAGCTCCTGATCCAGGAGACTTGGTTCAAGACTAGACAAAACTAGATTCCTTTTTCATAAGAATTAGTTATTTTCTGTTCTTATTGAAGATTGTAAAAATAAATTCAGATACCGTTGATTTATCCTTGGTGTTAGTTTAAAAAAAACATGTTTATATTTTTTTCGTCTGATCTGATATGATTTTTTTCAAATTTTCACTAATATGACCTCTATATCCGAGTTAATCATATTCGGCAGATTACCATTCCACCGTCATCACCACAGGTTGGTTCTGGCGGCGGGTGTGAACTAGAAGAAGAACAAGTCGACTTAGTAACTAACCTATCATCACAATGGCAGAGAGGATGGACCGCCATACCGTTCTATTCTGGCATACTTCTCTTGCTACCTCCACATTCATACATCATAACAAGCACGCGATTTTTCCGACTTTGAATGTGTTCAGTATTTAATTAATTTGGTTATACCATGCTTTCCTTGGTCTTCAATGGCTTCTCTTTTCACTTACAATACTTGTTTACAACATTTTAATCATTCTTCTCTCGTCTATTCATTCCGTACGTCCAAACCATCTCAGAGATCGTTTTTTTTTAATTTTGCTTATGATACAATCATCTGCTTTACATTTCTTCCTTATTTCGTCATTCGATATTCTATCATATATCGTTTTCCCGCACATTATCGTTGGTAATCTCATTTTACGGCATTTATCCAACTTTCATCCTTTTTTCCTAGCTCTAAGCTTCACTTGCATACATAAGGGTTGGCACTAGAACTCCATAATGTACTGCCATCTTTGATTTAGTTGAAATATCCAGTGATGACGTTTAGAGCGTGATTAACTTTGTTCCCAACACCGACCCTGCTCTCGATATCTTATTTTTCCATCTGTTGTAAACGTGCTTCCCAGATAAATAAATTCGGGAACTTGTTCCAGTTTCTCATTGTTCGCGTTTATGCCACAAATTGTCATACATTCTTGTTTTTGAACAATGTGTGAGAATTTGAAAAGAATAAGTGGAACAATACTAAATATAGTTTAAAAATAAATATAATGTATTTTTATATTCATCTTCTTCTTCTTCAAGTGCCCTGTCGGGTCCTCCCACCTCTAGCGATCACCTCGGCGATCCTGTCCCTGTCCTGCGCCGCTCGGAACAGCTCCTCCACACTTCGGATGCCGGTCCACTCCCTCACGTTTCGCAGCCAGGACATTTGTCTCCTATCGGGCCCTCGGAGTCCCTCAATTTTCCTCTCCAATATCAGTTGGAGAAGGTGGTACTTTTCCCCACGCTGTATATAACCCAGATGTGAGATATTTCGAAATTTGATAGTTGATAACAGTTCCCTGTCAACTCTAGCTCGCCTCAGGACTTCGGTATTGGTAACCATGTCTGTCCAGGGAACTCAGCATTCGGTGATGGAGCCACATTTCAAATGCTTCCAGTATGTTCATTGAGTTAACTTTCAAGGTCTACGTTTCACATTCATACAATAAAACAGACCAATATTCATAAGTGACAAAATTAGTCATGATACTTAAATTTCTGTAAAAAATCTTTATTTCTAGCGCTTCTTTTTATTTCAATGTTTCATTTCTTTTAATTATAGCGAAGCACCTATTTCATTACCTCTTAAGGGTAAGTATATTCTTGAAATTCTAAATGTTTCTGTTATTTTATCGCGAAAAAGGAATGAAGAAGCCAGGAGCAAAGTACGCCGATAAAAATGTAAATGTTTTTTCCGCCTCAAAGAGAAAATAAATTAACGCGTTGTCTTGGCGGGGTGGGCGCGATAGCTAAGGGAGGGGGTTATTTACCGAATCTTTCAAATTAAAAGGGTCGACGTTTTACTTGGTGGAAGGAACTTTATCAAAATATCTGAAACTAAAGTTCATTCTCTGAAACGATTTCAAATTTCCTCGAGACAAACAAATAATTCCAAGAAAATAATATTTAATTATACTGTATTTTTAGTGGATGAAGAAAATATTTTAATATAATGTTTTCATTATTATTTTCTCTCTCTCTCCCGGGACCACCTTCGGTGTGGCAGTTATAGCTATTGCCACTCTGCTACAAAGGCCGTATTTTACTTATATATGTATTGTATCTTAACTCGCAAAACTAATGATCAATCTTTTGATAGAGAAATATATTGCTCTCTCTCTCTCTCTCTCTCTCTCTCTCTCTCTCTCTCTCTCTCTCTCACTCGGCGGGGCGAAAAGAGAAAGATGGAGTGCCGCATCGGTGACGGCGTGATGGTTAGTTAGTAAGTTAGTTAATTCCTTATAAATAATGAAAATATATTAAATATTGTAAAAATTCGTTTAAAAATGTATATTTAGTTAAAATACACTGGTGTTTTTGTGCCTTCGACCGGTTTCGGCAGCTCCCTGCCATCTTCTTTCATTGACCAGACTATGGCAGCGAGCTGCCGAAACCGGTCGAAGACACAAACGTCTGTGGATTTTAAATAAAAATACATTTCAAAAAGATTTCTTACAATTTTAATTTTATGTTTACTATTTGCAATGAATTTCTACCATAACATTTTAAATAACAACATTATTTTTTAAGATAATCCCTCTAATAGCCGACCCGTTTTACCGGTGATCTGAGATTCATTCATTCATTTCTCGGCGCTACATCCCGATGTGGGGGGACTTGGCTTCCTCCACTGACTTCTGTCTCTGGCCATCTCTTTCCACTCCCCAGCTTCTTCCCCAGCTTCTCCCATTTTCTCCCAATCTTCTTCCACGCAATCCTCGGTCCTTATATTTGCATTTGACACTTTATCATAAACAGATTGACTACACATTCGTCTTAGAGATCTCATTTCTACTGCATTTCTATTATACTTTCATCATTATTTTTGTATTTGTTTTCGGTTTATCAAAACAGCCCAATGGATGTTAAAGAAAAACAAAACCTACAGGGGTGCACCCGGGTTAAGGCACCCTTCCATAGAGGTATCATTAATACATAATGTTTGATCATACTCCCTCTAGAACATTTCCCCTTGCGTAATTTAAAGGGAATAGAAAAACAGCCAAATTGTTTCAGATACTTCTTGAAATTGGGTGGATTCTGTTATTGGGTGGGTACAAAAAAGGACACAATCATATTTGAATAATTTTTTGGAAACATTATATTATCACAACACTTTTTTACGCTTTTCAAAAACATGTTTCGGGACACAAACTTCCCTTCTTCGGTGTATGAATTTTAACTTGGACTTGGACTTGGATCTTCTGGCTTACAGAGGTTCAGCTCATGTGGCTATTCCTCTTACGTCTGATGGGAACATTGTTGGAAGGTGATTTGGTGGGTTGTTAGTTTATTCGGGGGCATGATTTGTGTGGCCCGGAGTGTTCCTCTGAAGGAGAATCGATTTTGTTGGAAGGTGATTTGGTGGGTTGTTAGTTTATTCGGGGGCATGATTTGTGTGGCCCGGAGTGTTCCTCTGAAGGAGAATCGATTTTGTTGGAAGGTGATTTGGTGGGTTGTTAGTTTATTCGGGGGCATGATTTGTGTGGCCCGGAGTGTTCCTCTGAAGGAGAATCGATTTTGGGCGCTTGTGGCGGCTGGAAGTGTTTGGGTCGTAATTAGAGAGGTCTTTTATTGTGGGGTTGGGATGTGAATGGAGTCCTTTGTAAAAACGTTCGGCAAGTTTCAGAATGAATTCATCTATCATCGGGATTCCCAATTCTAGGTGCAGTTGTGTAATCCTGGTCCATGAAGGCGCACCAAGCGATGAACGGATAGCCTTATTTTGCAGGATTTGGAGTTTTCGTATGTGACTCGAAGCTGCATAGCCCCAGATTGGGGCTGCATAAGTGAAGATCGGCCTTATAACCGTTTTGTATATCAGGAGTTTATTGTCGATGCTTAGTTTACTGTTTCTAGCTAACATTGGGTAGAGGGCTGAGATTGCTTTTGACGCGGCTTTGACTTTATTTGTAATGTGTGGCCTCCATGTCAGCTTAGAATCCAAGGTAACGCCAAGGTAACGCCAAGTCCAAGGAACGTCTTGGCCGAACCTCCTTAGTCCTTTTTATGTTGGGAATGTTTGGAGGAATGTGTCTTTTACTGAAAAGGCTCGCTTCGCTTTTACTCGGATTGATGGTAATGCGCCAGTTTCTGCACCACACCTCTAGCACATCGGCCTGTTTTTGCACCCTACGGGTCGCGAGAAGCGGCCTTTTAGCACTGGAGATGATGCCCGTATCGTCAGCGAATTGGGCAATGTGGGTGTTCTGATCTCGGGGAAGAGGGATATCACTGCAGTAGATGTTGAACAGAGTAGGAGCCATTACTGAACCTTGGGGAACTCCTGCTCTGATAGGGCGTACAAGGGATTTGGCCTTGTTGATTTTGACGCTGAAAAGGCGATCGGACAGAATGAATTTTAACTAAAATTCATACACTGTTAAATTCCATACACTGAAGAAGGGAAGTTGTTGTCCCGAAACATGTTTGTGAAAAGCGCAAAAAAGTTATTCAAATGTGGATCCACAACACAAAGTAATGGCGAATATAGAAGACAATCATATGCTTTACATTCCTTTCATATTAATCACAGATTATTTTTTCGAGCGTTATTTTGAGTTTTTCATACATTCATCAAAATATCATTCATTTAATAAAGATAATGGCGTTGAAATTTTTTATGTTAATAATATATATAACTTTGAGAAATCTCGAAATTTTAGACATAAAAAAGCAATTAAAAACAAAGAAAATATTATAACTAATCAAATAAATTTAACGTCAAGTCCAATCTTTGATTTATTTCCTTTATTGTATGGTTAGTTAGTTAGTTAGTTAAAATTCATATATTCTCCCTGTTACAGCCAAGTATCACTGTTATATACAATATATACCAACTAACTAACCATAACTCGCTTCCTCAACAATCGTAAGTCGTGTCATGCACACACGTCGATTTCTCCTACTACTATCGTGGCCGACATTCAATATTTGATTTAATTCATTGTGCCACGTTTTCCACTTCCACCACTTCCTTGATTTCTGGTTCCGTTTACATCGTTAAGATTTTTTTTTTTTGCATTCTTTCTTCAATCAGAATTTTCATGTTTCCAAACCATATTAAAGATCCTCATTATTTTTTATAATACTTTCATTCGCACTGCAATCACTTTTATTTTCATTCAACAATCTATCAAACACAGATATTCCCAGGTTCATCTAAAATATTTTATTTTTACTGCATGTTTTCTAGTATATTAAATAATTGACATAATTTTCTCACATCGAGTATAAAATTAACCGGGCCACCCGATTACTCTATCAGAAAGTCTCGGTTAAAACATTCGCTCATCATATTCCACGATATTCTGGAATTACAAATTTAATAAAAATTTCGAACATACCCCGCGGCAACCCCAAAACTCCTATTTGTTACTCATCGATGGGTGAACGCAATATACAGAGGTTTAATAATGCCGGAGAGAATGCTAAAACTAAAAATGAAGTCGGTTTGAATAAAATTGATTGAATTGATATGAATGAAAACATCTGTCCTCTAGGAGTTTTATTATATATATGGGATGACTTGTTTCGCCCTTCTAAGACATTATCATTACTTTTAGATAAACTTAAGACTTTAACACTGTGGAATTCCATAATGACGAATTTTTATGAATTGAAACACGGTTTTTTCCACTTTTGAGTTTATTTTTCTCGACATGTTTCCAAGGCATACCTTCATCATCGGGAGAACGATATAAACTAACAAAAATTATTACATTTTCAGAGAGAAAGGCAGTATTGTATAAATCAAACAAAATTAAAGAGACACTCATCTCTCTTAAAATGTAATAATTTTGGTTGGTTTATATCGTTCTCCCGATGATGAAGGTGTAAGCTTTCGAAACATGTCGTGATAAATAAATTCAAAAGTGGAAAAAACAATGTTTTAATTCATAAAAAAATCGTCAGACTGTGGTTAAATACAAAGTGTGTTATTATATTTTATATCTATCATAATAAGTAATCTACTCATGGGAATACAATAAAATATTGTATGTTTGTAAAATATAAGATGAAAATTAATCATTTGAGTAGCTCTGCTACCTTCAACTTATTTAAAGTTTCTTGAAAACTGAGGTAAAACTCTATATTAAATAATTAATACGTATGAAAACGTCCGTTTTCTAGAAACTTTATTTTTTATGGGAATAAAGAAAAAAAATGAAATAATAATTATTAGAAGGGTGGTAGAAAAGAGTAAAATATCTTCTTTTTTTCACATATAATTATGAAACTTCATTTTCATTCTTAAATCATACATAAATCGTAACCTGATATTTACGTAGTAATAATTTTTTTTATTCAAATTTCTAAGTAGAAGTTCATTTTAAATAATGAAAACAAAAAAATACAAAATTTCTTTGTTTTTTATTTATTTATATTTAATTATTTATATTTATTTTACTAATATTTTTTTAATTTGGATTATTTATATTTAAATATTCACAAGCACCCGGAGAGTGAATTACTCTGTCGGTATTATAGTTACATTGCAAAAAAATAACATTTGTGAAAAATGGTTCACAGATGTCAATATTGTTTGGTGTTGCGAAGAAATTTTATAATTAATTTTTGTTAGACGCAACAGTACCTATACTGGCATACCACTAGATTGGTTAATGGTTTCAAAGATTCAAACGGCTATGAACAAAAAAAAAGTAGGCTTCTCCAGAAAAATTGTTCCTCAAACCATATACCTTATTGAGTGCGTATTGGAGGCTTCAAAGAATACAAAAGTAGCTTCATTTTAATTTATTTATGAATGTTCGATTTTTCGCAGTATTTTGAAACAGACCTTTTTAACAGTTTGTTTTTTTTTTTAAATAAAAGACGTAGTTATTTATGCTACAATATAAACGTATTTTAAAAAAATTATCACAATAATTCAAAAGGGTTCAAAAGGGTAGTAGGGCTACGATGGGGAATGTTTTGCTGGAAAATATGCCTCTACAAAATGTCGTTAGGCGCCATGTTGCATTTACAACAGCAACACTACAGAGAGGACGAATGGCGAGCTTCCAGCGCCATAAAACTGGATACACCCAGCTAAGGGAAGGTAATCACTTTAGGTGATAGTCAACGTTAGGGAGACCTGTCAGGACACAGAAAGAAGAAGAAGAATCACAATAATAACTTGGAAAATAAATAAAATTTAATTAAACACAAAAGTCAACACTTGCGTCATCGAAAAGAAATATATGATGACGACCTTCGTGGCCGAGTGGTAAGTGCATTGACTGCCACCCTGAAGGTTCCGGGTTCGATTCCCGGGGAGGGCAGAGTGATTGTCACAATGTCTTTGGTCTGGTGTAGAATTCACGTGACAATAAAATGGCGATAGATTAGCTACCTATCACGGGTCATGAGAATCACTATGATAGGTATAATGCCATTTATATCGATTTGGCTCATGCTGTCATGATCTAAAGAGCGATTCAACAAAATAATCAGTTTTCTTGAAGTTTTATTATATTTTATGGGAATGACATGTTTCGCCCTTCTAATGCATTATCAAGTGACTAAATGTGTAACATGTCATTCCCATAAAATATAATAAAACTTC
Organism: Lepidostoma basale; assembly: GCA_022606425.2. Lineage (NCBI taxonomy): Eukaryota > Metazoa > Arthropoda > Insecta > Trichoptera > Lepidostomatidae > Lepidostoma > Lepidostoma basale. The sequence continues at coordinate 1,201,069 of JAHDVF020000890.1, read as the reverse complement.
TAGAAAACTGACGTTATCATTTGTATTAATTATTTAATATGGAGTGCAACAAATTAATAAATATAATAATAATTATATTTATGTGTTATAACATTTTATTTTATATCATTTTATTTTACATTTATTTTGTTGACGTTCCAGTTACCAAAAGTGCGCGGGAGATGCCTATTGTTGGCGATTAGGCTCGCAACCCATCACACTGCATCTCCCTCAGGGGCGAAAACCGAAGGATGGAGTGCCGCATCGGTTAAATTGTGGCAGTCCGATCTTCCTGTGTACCCCTTCGGAGAGACGGCGTGATGATTAGCTAGTTAGTAATCACAATAATGCAATTGTATATAACAGTTAATATTTTTTTGTTATTTGTTTTCTTGATAAAATTACCGACGTTGATATATATTTTGCTCATATATGTTTGCTGGTTCAAGCCCTCGAGATGATTAATTCATAAAATGACGATCTATACATTATCCAATTTATTATTATTAAACGTATTATAATAATATTTGTCATTTAAAAAAAATATATATTTTTAAGGATTAATTGTATTTCAATAGAGACGAAGATGCAAATTGGAAACAGCATATGGTGGTCGAGGCGTTTACAGGACTTGGTTGGTTTAAGCGCACGCTTTATGTAATACAGCATTCCTCACTCCGCCCTTCTTACGACCACCACGTCTGACAAATTTTTGGAATATGTTTCTTTGATACATGTTTTTGTATTCTGTTAGAAATAATTTTAGACAGTAAAGCGTTTTGCTCAATGACCAAGGTAACTTGGCTTGGAAATTTGTCTAAAGACATAAAAAAATTTAAGAGAAAATTAAACTTTTAATATAATTTCCATAAAGGAATAAAATATTTTATGATTAAATTAATACGATGGTTACATAATTTGGCAGTGGAACTTTCAATACACGTGTCATAATTATTTTATATTTTGGTTTAATTTGAAAAGAAAATACAATAATGTTAGGTATTTTGATCAAAAGCTTAATGAAACCTTTGTTGGTTACGTGAGTTTTTCCTATGCCTTTGTTAACTTACCAATTTCAATTATTTTACTATATTGTAGAAGCATTCAATCAGTAGAATTGTACATTAATGTTTTGTGGATTGAAGGTTTAAGAAGAAAGGAGTAAATGGAGGAATCTAATTATTAATTGTGTTTTCTCCGAACTTCACCGAATTGAGGATTTTCAAAGATTCTAGTTTGTTTAATTTACTTAAATACTTTGTCTACTTTTAGTGTTCCAATCTATTATTCCTAATATTATAATTTGTTTATATCTATGCAAAATATGTCTTTTCAAATGTAGCTTTTTTTTTCAAATTACAATTTTATTATAGATTATCATTATTATCCAGTCAAATCAATTTGTTTCATTAATAGACATTACAAAATTATTTTTGAAGGTAATATATTGTGTATAGTATACTACCAGAAACGCATGAGAGATGGTTCGACATTGGAAAGACGTGATACTCCCCAGAATTAAGAGTATTTGCCTTCTGAATGTACTTTCACTAATATGAAAGACTTCGATCTCCGAGGAGACCGCGTTCAGCAGATTAATTGCTATACTATTATGTTTTATAAATGTATTTTTTTTTTACTTGTTCTTACTGATAAAAGTAAATTAGTTACTACAGACCAGTGGCTTAACTCTCAGCTCCCGCTAAGCTTCTTGAGTCCATTCTCCATTCCTACATATACAGACAATGCGAGAATCAGCTCAGTGAAAACCAGCACGGATTCAGACCGACTAGATCGCCCGTAACCAACCTACTTAATCTTCACTAGAAAAATTTATTCCAGTCGATGTCATTTACACGGATTTTGAAAAGGCATTCGATAAGGCCGATCACGCCATTTTATTAAAAAAACTTAACAACTATGGATTTGCCTACAATCTTTTGGGATTAATGGCATCCTACCTATTTAATCGAAAACAATATGTAGTGTATAACCATCATAATTCAGATAGCTTCATAGCAAATTCAGGAATCCCCCAGGGTTCAAATTTGGGGCCGCTTTTGTTTTTTATGTATATCAATGACATTGATAATTACATTGAATCATCTAATTATCTTCTTTTTGCCGACGATCTGAAGCTATTTAGAGCTATAGAAAATTCTAATGATTCATTTCTCCTACAAAATGATATTAATAGGTTGTTAAAGTGGTCGGATGACGACAACTTGCCATTTAGTATACCAAAGTGCTCTGTAATTATATATACTCGATCTGGAAATACTCAATTATTCCCATACCAGATGAACAATACCTATTTACAGCGTGTTGATCATATTAAGGATCTGGGTATCACGTTTGAGTCCAACTTCACATTTAAAATACATCTATCTAACATTATCATGCGAGCCAACAAAATGCTTGGTTTTGTTTTACGGAACGCAAGATCTTTTTCAAACACAACAGCGATCCGTCGACTGTATGAAGCGCTGGTTCGTAGTAACTTGGAGTACTGCTCTATCATTTGGGACCCCAGAGAAAGAACAGTCATCTTGGAGCTGGAAAGGATCCAGAAACGATTTTTAAGGTATAACTCAGGGAGTATAACTGTTATCTTTTTATGTACCCCTCACTGTTTCTCTCAGGAGTGTTGGGTTTCAACACTCTTGAAGCTCGTCGAATGATCTTTCTGGGAAAGCATTTTTTTAAACTGTTATCCGGAGGTGTTTTCAATCCAGGAGTGCTGAGAGAGCTAAATCTGTACGTTCCCCATAGTTATAGCAGAGCAAGGGGGCATATATTATTTTATGCCCCAAATTGCCGCACAGAGGCCCTTCGAAGTTCTCCTGTATTGAAGGCAATTCGTCTCTTAAATGAGGTTGCAGAAGAGATAGACCTCTTTGGATGAAATTATGGCGAATTCGTAAATGCCCTTATGATAAAGGCAGTAAGCAGAAAACTGGCTTTTCCTATTCATAAGGTTCTATGTATATTTCCTTTGATATTCATTTTTTTCACCCTTTACATCGATTTGGCTTGCGCTGTAATGATATAAGGAGTTTTTTCAACAAAATAATAATAATTATTATTATTATTATTAGTTCTTAAAGCAATAAGTCCAGGTTATTTATTTTTTAATTCAAATGTATTGTTCTTTTGTATTGTATCAATTTATAACCCGTTTTTATAAGTTTTTTATTGTTCTAATTTTTTTTACACAGTAGAACCTGGATAACTGGTATTCCACGGGACCAGGCCTACGATGGGAGAGCCTGTTTCACACGCTAAAAATGTTGCACAACTCTTTGCGAGATTAACCGTGGTGACGATCGCCACATTGTTCTATCCTTACATAACTCTCGCGCCTCTTCTACATTCACACATCGTGACATGCACGCTCGTCGATTGTTCCTTCTTCGAACATGACTGCCTTTCAATTACTGATTAATTTGGTCATGTCATGTCTTCCTTGGCCTTCCTCGACTTTTTTTCCATTTACACTACTTGCATACATCTTTTAACCATCTTCCCTCATCCATTCGTTCTATATGTCCAAACATCTTAGTGACTCTCCAGGAAATTCCTGATAGTCTTCTATAGGACCACATCTCGAAAGCCTCTAGTCTCCGCTTATCTCTTTTGGATAGGCACCATGTCTCGCAGCCATACATCAAGACACTGCATACATAGGTCTTGATGAGGAGTATTCTCAGTTTTAGGTCTATATTATTTGACTCTATTATTTTCGACCTTTTATTAAATGCAAGATTGCCTGATGTATACGGCTGTCGACCTTGCTCTTAGACCGACCGTCCCATGTTATTTTGCTCCCGAGGTAGACAAACTCCTTGGTGTTCTTTAGTGGAACTCCTGACATCACTACTCTCTCTTTTTTTTTTTTTTTTTAAATAACAATTGGGTTATATGGTTACATTTTTAGATCTTACTATTAATCATGTATTGTTTCAGATATTTTTTATATTGAGTTGTAGTGAGATTTCTTGTGTCTTTAGGTAATTCATTGTAAAGTTTCAGTCCATTGTTCAATATCCTTGATTGTCCTGTCTTAGTTCGTGCAGTTGGTAAGTGATATCTGTCACAATTCCTGGTCCAGTGTCGGTGTATGTCTGAATTTTTAGTTAATTTGTAGGTGCTGTCTGTTGTCTTTTCCATGGTCACTCTGTGTACAATTTTTAAGGTCTCATATTTGGTCAGGTCTGATATGTCCATTTGTTTTGTTTGTCTGTAAGCTTGTATGGTTGGGGTAAGGTAGTCAATGTTATATGCTAATTTTATTATTTTATTTTGTCTTTGTCTTTGGAGTCTGGAGATGTCCTTTTGGTTTCCTGTCCCCCAGATGTTGCGTTCTAACTACAGTCAGCAGCTTTGTTTTGTCTTTATTTATCTTCATGTTGTAGCTATCTTGAAGAATGCCTTGCAAAGTTGCTAAGACCTCCTGCAGTTCCTCCTCACTTTCAGCAACCTTTGGATATACGAGTATTTAAATAAATAAATGAAAAACTTTACCTGCTTTCAACTGTTCTGGTAACGCAAGTTTTTTAAGCGAAAAATTTATCGTTGAGAGATATTCTGCAAGTCCTCAAGAGTTGCATTTTCTTTGAAAAAAGTTTGTAATGCGTTTTCAAAGTTACGAAAACTTTTTACATTATCACGTCACGGTCCAGATGACTACGGATATTGACACTCCAAAAGGTGAAATAAGTGTTAAACCCTCTTGCTGGAAATTGCGAAGAAATTATTATGGTAAAGTAATCTAAGTTAAGGGTTCGTTACTCGATAAATTTCATGTTTTGAAACTTTTTTTGATACCCCAGAAAGGGTGAGTTTTAAAAAATGGCGCATTTGGACCCCTATCGACGGCGTCCTTAAACTACTAAAAGGCTTTATGAATCGGTCATTCATTTTTTTGAATTATTATTTTTATTCTGGAAAGATTTTTTTTTCAATAACTTTTACTTTCGATTCGATTATATATATTGTATATTAACCCCTACTGCGCGGCTTGTTACATTTGCAGTCAAACTAAATGGTTTTGAATTGTGGCAAACAGCAATGTGTCTTACTGCAAATAGAAATATATCCACAGAAGCAATGTGCAAATGCAAATGGCAGTACACAATGGAGTTCTAGCGCCAACCTCCATGTATGGAAGTGATGCTTGGAGCTGGCAAAAGAAGGATGAAAGCAGGATAAACGCCGTAGAAATGAGATTTTGGGGGATGTGGTGAGAGTTAAAAGCAGTGGAAGTTTCAGCGTTTATTTTTGATTGTCGATGGCGTTACATTGGTGTCAAAGGGCAGAGTACGGGCGGTGAGCAGCTGAAGATGATGACACACTGGGTGGTGACGTCGATCAGCTGGAGCGAGGACTCGTCGGAAGTTGCGTGACCTAGCAGGGTCGAAAGTAGCGTAGCTCGGCGGAAGAGAGTCGGAGGTTTCTCGTACGTAGACCTGATAGCGTAGACTCGTGTCTGTTAGAAGTCGCAAGAAGGAATGATGTATATGGTGGTCGGATGAACCGCTTTATATGCTTTGCTTCCCTTTGCACACGATACTCTGCTCTAGTGACCTAGTGACCTGTGTGAATGAATCCGGGCCCTGATTCATCATTGCGATAATGAGGTCCTAAGTCAGGCGTTTTTGGTTATTCGTGTAATATATTTCATCATGAAATATGCTGGTTCAGCAGTCGAAGTCCACTTATGTGGGTCATGCATTTAACCTACAAGATCACTAAGAAGAATGTGCGAGAAAACGTTGTATGATAGAATACTGAACGACGAAATAAGAGAGCAATGTAAGGCAGATGACGGCATCATGGATAAAATTAAAAAAGGATCCTTGAGATGGTTTGGACATACGGAACGAATGGATGAGAGAAGAATGGTTAAAAAGTTGTACACAAGCAGCGTGAGTGGAAAAAGGAAATGGCGTGATGGTTAGTTAGTTAGTTAGCAATGTGTCTTATAAACTTTTATATTATAATTACTTACGATTATTTTATGACCACTGAGAAGATGAGACCGTTGAGAAGAATGTGCGAAAAAACTATTTATGATAGAATACCGAAATGTGAGACAGATGATTCCATCACTAGTTAAATTTAAAAAGGACTCCTAAAGCAAGTTAAAGAAGGAGAAGACGCTGAAGAAGAAATGATTCGATATAAATGGACCTAGAGCGAGGATGAAAAAAGTTACCGGCTTGCTATCTTGTCTTGATATATAAATATAAATAAAAACAATCAATAATCAATTATCATTTATCAATACGACCCTTATCTATGGAAGCGAAGCATGGAACTGACGAATGTGTGGAAAATATAATAAGTGAATGCAGTGCGAATGATGTTGTTATGACCAAAATAATGAAAGGATCATTAAGATGGTTTGGACACATGGAAAGAATGAATGAAGAAAGAATGGTAAAAAAATATATATGTTAACAATGTAAATGGAACAAGAAATAGAGGATGACCGAGGAAAACGTGGCACGATCAAATAAATCAAATATTGAATGTCGGCCACGTGAGGAGTCAGAGAAATGGACGCGCGTGCATGACACGATGGTTGAGGAAGCGAGAGAAATGTCACGAAAGAAAAGTGTAGCAATCCATTCTTTCTGCCTACCCCTTCGGGGAGACGGCGTGATGGTTAATTAGTTAGTTAGTTAACAATCAATTATGGCCCTAGCCGACTATCGCAACAATCATATCATATTAACTGCACATTTTCTTAAGAAATTTCTTTATCAAATCAAATCAAATCATTTTTCTGTGAAAACAGACTACATTTGTGAAAAAAAAATGTTTTTTTATATTTATATTTATATAAATAATATCACTGATGAAGGGCTTGTGTGTCCGAAACATGTTTGGTAAATAATTAATATTTTTAATAATGTGAGTGTTGTATACAAAGTATTAGGTCCTTACATATGAAATTGGCGTTTTGCCGTACTAGCAACTTTGATCTCAAATATCTTCTCTTTGGTTAAGAATTCCAAATTCAAATTTATACAGCTATTTACTCAAGTATTTGTGTTTCGAAAATTATAATTCATTTGTTTTTTTCTCAATTGTTTTTTTTCTTTGCGTCAGTCAGTTTATAAAATGTAAAACTTGAAATATCGCGTTATTTACGAGTACGAGTTCCACCGTGGCACCAGTGCTGCAGAAACGGCTCGAAGGATTAATGATGTGTATGGCGACGGTGCCGCAAAAGAAAACACAGTGCGTTTTTGGTTCCAACGTTTTCGTTCTGGAAATTTCGACCTGCAGAACAAGCCCCGTGGACGGCCGGAGACCAAAGTTGATAATGAAGAATTGAAGGCTATTGTGGAAGCGGATCCATCGCAAACCACGTCCGAGTTAGCTGCAGGCTGCGGTGTTAGTGATAAAACTGTTTTAATCCACTTGAAGCAAATTGGGAAGGTGAAAAAGCTTGAAAGGTGGGTACCTCACGAATTGAGTGAAGCAAATCAACAAACGCGCGTTGACTGCTGCGTTGCATTACTCAACCGGCCCAATAATGAAGCGATTTTGAATCGAATCATTACTTGTGATAAAAAGTGGATCCTGTATGATAATCGGAAGCGCTCATCGCAATGGTTGAACCCTGCCGAACCAGCCAAACCATGCCCCAAGCGAAAATCGAATCCAAAAAAGTTACTTGTGAGCGTTTGGTGAACTAGTGCTGGTGTCGTTCACTACAGTTTTCTTAAATCTAGCCAGACGATTACGGCAGATGTCTATTATCAGCAACTGCAAACCATTATGGAAAAGCTAGCTGCTAAACAACCGAGGCTGGTTCATCGCTCTAGGCCACTGCTGCTTCCTGATAACGCTAGACCACATACTGCACAACAGACGGCTACCAAATTAGAAGAGCTTCAATTGGAATGTCTAAGACATCCACCGTACTCTCCGGACCTTGCCCAAACAGATTACTATTTTTTTCGAAATTTGGATAACTTCTTGCAAGGGAAAAAAATCAACTCCGATGGGGCAGGTCCAAACCGACTTCAAAGATTTTATTGATTCCCGTCCGAATGATTTTTTTAGTAAAGGGATCGATGAACTACCTATGAGATGGCAAAAGTGCATAGATAGCAATGGTACATACTTTGATTAAATAAATATATTATATTAAAAAAAAAATACAACTTTATGTTCCTCCCATACAAAACGCCAATTTCACATGTAAGGACCTAATATATAAAAAAAAGAAACATCAAATCGAGCCAGTTTTTATCATCAATAGATATTTTAATATTAAAGTTTGAGGCATCTATTGAGAACAGGTAAAATAATATATTGTACATGTATAGTATACTACCAGCAACGCATGAGAGATGGTTAGACATTAGGAAGACAAAATACTCTCCAAAATCAAGAGTATTTGCCTTCTGAACGTACTTCCACTAATATGAAAGTATGTTTCTGAGCGTCTTAATTTCTGACACCCTAGACGCGTTTTTCGTGATTATTTGTCCAAATTGCCTTAAGATTCTATCTTAGTTTTACTATTTCCTGGATGTAATGTTTAATAAACCTTCAAATGATATCCGTCACATTAAGACACCACAATTACACATTTTCTTAATGTACCTTCTGAACGTACTAATATGAAAGTATGTTTCTGAGCGTCTTAATTTCTGACACCCTAGACGCGTTTTTCGTGATTATTTGTCCAAATTGCCTTAAGATTCTATCTTAGTTTTACTTTTTCCTGGATGTAATATTTAATAAACCTTCAAATGATATCCGTCACATTAAGACACCATAATTACGCATTTTCTTAATGTACCTTCTGAATGAACTTTCACTAATATGAAAGACGTCGATCTGCGAGGAAACCGCTTTCAGCAGATATATTGCTCTTCCCACCGGTGTCACCAGATGCAGGTTGGTTCTGGCGGCCGGTGGGTAAAACAATCTATGCTATCGCTGTCGGAGGTGTCATGGCTGAATTCTCGAAATATCTCTTCGAAGCTGCAGGTCCCAAACATTCCCAAAAAAAGCCGTGAGATAAAATAAATAAATTAACAATTAACCATTATCGGTTTTCTATTATTATAAACGTTAAGACAATTTGTATCATAAGACGTTTCTATTATTGTAACTCCTACGCTAAAATCGTTTTCTATAAAGAGATGTAATTATTATTTCTGCCAAACAATTTTTTTATTTAGGATATCGTGAATTTCATCTCTTGCCATTGTTATTTTCGTAATAATAAATCTAAATATAAACCTTTTTTCTGGATAAAATTATTCGTCTCAAAAATATAAGTTTAAAATGTAGCTTCAAGTAGGAGAACTCAATCAACTTTATTAACATTTTTTTTAAGAATACAAATATTATATATTTCGAAGATGACTTACTAGTGGTCAGCACCAGTCTGACGATACCAGCGAGCCTGTCGAAACCGGTGGCTGTCAAATAAATACAATAATTTCATTCATTAATTTGTTCATAACACCATCATTCACTTCTTATATTTTCATTCGACACTCTAATATACAAATAGGGTATCCACACATTCGTATAAGAGATCTCATTTTTACTGATTTATTCTACTTTCATCCTTCTTTTACCAGTTCCATGCTTCGTTTTCGTACACAATTATTGATTATAATTGTTTCATAAACGATAAATTAAGGTTAATTGTAATTCATATGTGATTTCCCAACAATGTAAATGGGTTGTCCAAAAAAACGAAGAAAGAAAAGAACTCGAAATAAAACAATAAAAAAAGAATTTTGACGTGAAACAGTGCACTAAGAGAACGAAGGGGTGAAATTTCAAATTAGCATTCTTTCCTTGCTTTTATAAACAGCCCCTATCCTGGGGGTGTGATTGTCAGTTTGTTTGCTTCAGCGGTAGCCCGGGGCTGTAAAAATGTTGAAAAAAACCAACTCAAGTCACCCTGGGGGACGATTTTTTTTATTATATCACAAACAGTGTCGATTTCTGAAAGAAAACAATAATTATACTTTATTGTTTAAAAGTCGTGCATAATACGAGTAGTTACGTAAAGTACTGGCATCAATTCTGAACACAAGAGAATGATGATCATAAAACTAATCTTCTTCTTTTTCTTCTTAGTTCAAGTCGTATAACCTGTTTGTAATGGTAAGCTTTCTTGTCCATTTTTCATCTGAGCTTCTGGCTACGTGACCTGCCCATTGCCATTTTAGAGTCGCTACCCGGTGGATGATGTCAGTGACCTTTATTTTTTCTCTCACCGTATCGTGTCTGACTCTGTCTCTTAGGCTTATTCCTAACATGGCTCTTTCCATGGCTCTTTGGGTCACTCGTAGTTTCTCGGCACTTTGTTTGGACAATGTTACAGTTTCAAGACCATAAGTACCAACTGGCAGAATACAGGATAGACTTTTCGTTTCAGGTTGATCAGTATTTTCCGGTTTTTAAGTCATCTTTCAGGTAACCACGATCACAGTAAACATTTATCGATGGCTTTAAACAAATCATCTCGCCATTTCCACGTAGGGTAGACAGAAAGACTGCCATACCACTAGATCCTGACACACCTCTCTAGCTTTCTCCACATTTATACAGGGATTCAAATACGTACGTCGATTCTTCCGACTTCTAAAATGGCCGACCTTAAATTTTTTATGGATTTGGTCATGGAAAGTTTTCCTCGATCTCCCACGACTGTATTACTCCATTAACATCTTTAACGTATGCCTTCTTAGCCATTCTTTCTTAATCCATGCGTTCCATATATCTAAACCAACGCTGTGATATTTTCATGATTTTGTTCAAAGTACCTTCTTCCGCTCTAAATTCCTTCCTTATATCAGCGTTTGAATTTCTGTCGTACAAAGTTTTACCACATATACGTCTAAGGAATTTCATCTCTATCAGTTCCACTATTAACTTCCATTTACGTCCATCAGGGTTGGTGCTAAAACTTTTTTTTTTTTTAAAAGACTAACATCAAGGATTTATATCAATGATATTAGAATTTATTTTTCCAATCTTCAATGTCAGCAGAAAATAGCTCATTATTATGAAGAAGGAATCTGCTCGTGTCCAGGCTTGAACCCATGTCCCCTGGATCAGGAGCCAAGCGTTCTATCCCGGTATGGTGTTAAAAAATCGTCGTTTAGGATTAAGAGTTTAAAAAACTTTACGGGTGACTCTGAATTAAGACAGTGGCGGATCGCGAAACACGGCTAACAGAGGCGTAGTAGGGAGTGGTGAAATTGCGCGAGAGTCATTAAGATAAGTGAGAAGGGAAGGGAGTAGACGCATCCGCCCCGTGGGCCACTTGCGGATGCCGAAGAAGTAGGGATTCCAGAATCTTGATTATGTACCTACGATTCCCGAAACAAAATTGAAGGGATTTAAAAAAAAAAAAATCTTCTTAATGCGTTTTTAAGTCATTGAAACAGTTTTATTTTTCTATTGAAACCTTTTACTCATCTTGATCAAAAAAATATTTTGAAATTCAGCACAAATCTCAAAAAAAATATATTTTAAGGATTAATTGTATTTCAATAGAGACGAAGATATAAATTGTTTTTTGGAAACAAAATATGGTGGTCGAGGCGTTTACAGGACTTATGACCTGTCATTGGTTGGATTAAGCGATCGCTTTATGTTAACAACGTTCCCCATTCCGCCTTTCTGACGACCAACGAGTCTGACGAATTTTTGAAAGATGTATATATGCTACTATGTTGAGAAAAACTTCACATTTTTAGGTCAATCTACACTATCACCATCTATTAAGATTATATGTAACTATAATCTTAATAGATGGTGATAGTGTAGATTGACCTAAAAAATGTGAAGTGTTTTTCAACATATTAGCATATATACATCTTTCAAAAATTTGTCAGACGTGTTAGTCGTCAGAAGGGCAGAATGGGGAATGTTGTTATCATGTTGTTAAAATAACATGTCATAAGTCCTGTTAACGCCTCGACCATATTCTGTTTCCAAAAAACAATTTACATATTCGTCTCTATTGAAATACATTCAATCCTTAAAAATGATTAACCCGCAATGGGTTAAATCCAGTATTTGTCTACAAGTATTTGTATACATTCAAAATACAAATTGTATTAAAATAAATAATAAAAATTGCATACTGTTAAAAATTTGCATACGGTTAAAGAAAAATAATAAATAAAAATTGCATACAGTGGAAAGCAAAGTTAGAATTTATAAAACATGCATCAGGCCCATAATGACGGAATCGAAGCAAGAGCAGACACTGTCAGAACCAAACATTTCTTAAGAGTAGCAGAAATGAGAACATTGCGACCTATTGTGGGGAGAACCCTTAGAGATAGGATACCTAATGAAGAAATTCGCAATTCCAGCAAAATTGAAGACATAGTGAGATGAAGTAGACAGAGAAGACAATTCTGGAGGAACCACATCGAGAGAATGGATCCAGCAAGAATTCCTGAGATCGTGATGCACGAGACTCCAGAGGGCCGTCGACCACCAGGAAAACCACCAAAGAGATGAAGGCTGGTCGTCTTCATCACAGGAAATAAGTTGATATCCTGCATAAACAGATCGCAAGATCTGCAATCAGAAGAAGAAGATGAGGATGATGAGAAGTATACTGTTACATTATTTATTTTTTCCTTCTATATTCGTCATCACTTTACGTTGTAGATTCGAAGGGGTAGGCAGAAATAATGGACTGACACACTTTTCTTTCCTTACATACTTCTCTCGATTCCTCAATATCCATACATCGTGACATGCACGCACGTCGATTTCTCCGACTCCTCAAGTGGGCAACATTCAATTTTTTATTAATTTGATCGTGCCACGTTTTCCTAGTTATTCTTCTATTTCTACTTCCATTTACATCGTTAACACGTACACTTTTTACTCTTCCTTCTTCATTTATTCTTTCCATGTTTCCAAACCATCTTTATTTAATCATAATATATATTAATATATATGAAAGGATTGCTGCGTTAGTTCGGACATATGGAGCGCATGGATGGAGAAAGAATGGTTAAGAAAGTATACGTTAATAATGTAAATGCAGTACGGAGTCGAGGCAGACCGAGGAAAACATGGCATGACCAAATTAATCAATTTTTAATGGTTGGTCATGTTAGAAGTTGGAAGAATCAACGTTCTTGTATGCCCCGTTGAATGAATGTGGAGGAAGCTAGAGAGATGTGCCAGGATAGAGTAGTGTGGCGGTCCATTCCCTCTGCCTACCCCTACGGAGAAACGGCGTGATGGTGTGTTTGTTTAATATATATTAAGTTTAATTTCAAATTGGTTTATAACTTTGACCAGTTTTTAAAGCACTCTGCCTTCATCTAGTACCTGGACCAGAAGATGGCAGTGAGCTGCCGAAGCTATAAACCTGAGTGAAATAAAACTATATACTCGTATGTATTAGATAATCCATTGTTTTGGCCTAAACACTTTGATCTTTCAACGTTTTTTACTGTTTAAATAAAAAATACTGTTATAAAATGTCATAATTGATTATATTTCTTTCGAAATTGTTGCGACAGCTGTTTCGCTAACCGATGTTAGCATCGTCAATTGTTACAATCAACTCTTATTTGATTGTAACACCTTTAAGGGTGTTTTTATTTTAACACTTAATAAATGTATTATACATTATAGTTTTTTTTTCATTATTTACAATGAATTTCTACCTTTTCACGAACATGCTTCGGACCACAGAGATTTTCATTTGATGACCTAATTACATTATTTTGTATTTCCTAGAAAATCGCTGTGCTATTTCAAAGGTAAACATTTTTTCGATCATCCCACTCCTTTGATTTCATAACCGATTATTATTATATGTACATGTCAATTTTGTCTTTTCGTTTCGTTGTTATACTGCCCTGTTGAAGCTTGGGTCAAGCGAAACTAGTTGGAATCAATTATAATAACCATACCGTGGCTGAATACAATTTCATTTATTTATTTTATATTATTAAGATTTTCTCAAATATGACAAGATTTAAGTATGAATAAAAACAAACCTGAAACAATGAAGAGAACTCCGGAAGTAAAAGTGTAGATCCTTCTATGTCTTGCGCAGTGCCCTATTGCGCAGCACACGTAGCCGGCAAAGAGAATAGCCGTTGCTAGGAGTAAGAAAACTGATGATTTGGTAACGGCATCTGAAACGTAAAAAAATATTTCTTTTTATTTATTCATTTATCAAAACACTACAAAATGTTCTTCAAAAGCTTTTCAAAGAGAAGTAAGTCAGTAACCATCACGCCGTTTCTCCGAAGGGGTAGGCAGAAAGAATGGACTGCCACACTTTAACCGATAAGGCAATCCATCCTTCTCTTTTCGCCCCCGCGAGAGACGCGATGTGATGGGTTGCGAACCTCATCGCCATCTCCCGATTCTTTAAATACGTTTTTATATTAGTCTTTCTTTGTTTAGTTTATGTCGTTAGTTTATGATAGAGTGTCGCATAAAAATATAAGAAGTGAATGCGGTGCGAATGGTGGTGTTATGAACAAAATAATGAAAGGATCATTAAAATGGTTTGAACATATGGAAAGAATGAATGAAGAAAGAATGGTAAAAAAATTATATGTTAACGATGTAAATGGAACCAGAAATAGAGGAAGACCGAAGAAAACGTGGCACGATCAAATGAATTAAATATTGAATGTCGGCCATGTGAGAAGTCAGAGAAATCGACGCGCGTGCATGACACGATGTATGAATGTTGAGGATGCGAGAGAAATATGTCAGGAAAGAAAAGTGTGGCAGTCCATTCTTTCTGCCTACACCTTCGGGGAGACGGCGTGATGGTTAGTTCTTAGTTAGTTAGTTTTGTTTTGTTTTTTATTATATTTTTACACCTGAAGATGGAGTGTTTTTTTAATAATTAGTGGATTAAACAAAGTTATTTTCAATTTCCTAAGTATATTATATAAATTTTTATAATTTATTCTTATGTATCTCTGTTTTTTTTTTGACTGAGGAGTATCTTAACTTCTTTGATAAAAAAAATATGACATCCTTTCCAAAGGCCCGACCTCTTAAAACTAAATAATATTATATACTAGTATATAAAGCGTGGTGCTCCATTTCCAAAATTATCTGGTTTGAGTCGTAAGTAGCTTCCAGGGTCGTTAATTTTTTTCAGCAATATTCAGGGTGGACTTTTGTCGGGAAGGTGGGGGACACGCAACACTAGCGCCGCCCCGCCCCCTACTCTTGGCTAAAGCTTTTATTTCCTGGAGAAAAAATGGTCCAGCGACTTAAAGACGACGATTGTGGCACGTTTTTCAATGCGATTTAAATAGTTCTGTTTTAAAAAAAATTTAATTTAAACAATTTTTTTTAACTTTAGTGTTCTTCTTCTTCTTTCTCTTTGCCATTTCCCATCATCTGGGGTCGGCCCTCCTCGTACGAAAACGCCAAACATTCCTATTTTCGCTCATTTCCACTGTCAGGTTCTCGCGTTGGAGCTCCTTTTCCATGTTGGCCCACCATGTTGCCATTGGGCGACCTCTTCTTCTTGGTTTTGTGGGAATGCTGAGGGCTTTTTGGACAATGTGCTCGCTGTCTCTTCGCATCACATGACCGTACCACCGGAGTCGAGATTCTCTTAATTTTTCCGTTATTGGGGCAACCTTAAAGCTACCCCTCACGTATTCGTTCCTAACGTGGTCCAGCCTTGTGACGCCTCCAGCCCACCTCAACATTTTCATCTCGGCAGCGTGGACTCGACTTTCGTGGACTTTTTTGTTGGTCCAGCACTCTGCTCCATATAGCATGGCGGGCCTCACTGCAGTCTTGTAGACTCTGCCCTTAGTTCTGATTGGAATTTTCGGATCACACAGGACACCTGATAGAGACCTCCACTTGAGCCAGGCGGTGTTTGTCCTGTGTTTGACATCAGTGTCTACGTTGGCGTCCGCAGTAAGGACCGACCCGAGATACTTGAATTGGGACACCTTGTTAACTGGAGTATTGCCAATGTGAATTAACTTTAGTGTTGCATATACAAATTATATAAAAAGACAAATAAAACATTTACAACACAAAGTATGGTGAACATAGAAGAAGTTCTGTTTTTATTGAGAATACCGGTTTCGTTCAGAAGGGGGTCTACACAAAACAATTAAAATCGGCACGTGGTCTATGGAACCAAAACCTTTGGAATGAAGAGAAGTTTTGATGTGCGGTTACTAAGTTTTTATATTTTTATCAAGAATTTTTTTTTCGAATATTTTTTTTCAGATACTCTGAAATAATATCTATGATATTGGCTTTCTTTAATAGATAAGTTTATGCCATTATTGTTTAAATGTGATTTCGGGCATATGAGCGCCACGGCTAGCTCGAATTAAGCACAATCGTGAAGTCCAATTTTCGACACCTTTATTGATTATCAAATTGATAGTCTGTAGAAACAGTGTTGCCAGTTTAAAAACCAAACGTCAAAAAAACACATGGCAGGCGAAAAGCCAATTAGAGAACAAGTCGCTAGGCGCAAATGGCAGTGGATCGGCCACACTCTAAGACGGAACCCAGCCTGCATCGTTTAGGGCGCACTAGACTGGTCCCCTATGGGGGGAAAGAGAAAGCGAGGCAGACCTAGAGCCACCTGGAGAAGAACCCTGCAGGACGAGGTTAAGGCAGCAGGTCTCACTTGGGATGATGTTAAGCATCAGGCATGCGATAGAGTCGGGTGGAGAAAATTCCTTGAGGCCCTATGCACCACGGAGGTGTGACAGGACAAAAAGAAGAAGAAGAAGAAGCCTCAGAACAAAAAGTTTGTCATATTGAGCACTTTTCTCCTATAGTATCGATTTAAATTATCTGACGTCATTTTCAAGCGCTGTTGATCTGAAACTTGGAGTAAAAATCTAGATTCGTGAAGTTGTCCGCGGCACGTGACCAGTCATTATTTACCGTCTAGCCATTTTATTTATGACGGAGCGTTGTGGGCGGTGGAAAAACTAACCCATAACTCATGCGGGAGGAATCCTTCGCAGGATTTATCAAAAGCCTTTTGTTTACTATTATTTTCAATCATCCGACTTTGAGAGAA
Organism: Lepidostoma basale; assembly: GCA_022606425.2. Taxonomy (NCBI): domain Eukaryota; kingdom Metazoa; phylum Arthropoda; class Insecta; order Trichoptera; family Lepidostomatidae; genus Lepidostoma; species Lepidostoma basale. Next base: position 1,184,013 of record JAHDVF020000890.1, on the reverse strand, counting down.
CAAAGATTCCCTTCTAGTTGCCTTGGGCAAAACGAATTTTTTATATAACACATAATTATATAAAGAATGAATGAAGAAATAATGATAAAAAAAACTGTATATTAAAGATGTAAATGGAACCAAAAAATATAGAAAGGCTGAAGAAAACGTGACACGATCAAATAAATCAAATATTGAATGTCGGCCACGTGAGGAATTGACCATGCTTTTCACGATGTACGAATTTTGAGTTCATTATTTCTATAATGGATTCATTATCCTAATAATAATCTATAAGTATAATGGAGAATAATTCATTAGTAAATACTGAAAGGATCGTTTAGAGTTTAGATGGTTTGGACACATGGAAAGAATAAGTGAAGACAGAATGGTGACGGATGTTTAATTAAACAGTAAAATTAAGAATCCAAATACATTATTTTTCTTTAATATAATAAATCAACCATTTTCATATTTTGAAAAAAATACAATCGTATACTCACGAAATAACCATCACGCCATTTATCCGGAGTGGTAGGCAGAGAGGATGACTGCCAAAGTGATCTATCCTGTCATAAGTCACGAGTATCTTTTACATTCACACACCGTGAAACGCACGCTGACCATGACCGCCTTTCAGTATTTGAATTCTTTGATCATACCATGTCTTCCTTGGATTTCCTCGACTTCTTTTTCCATTCACACCACATGAATATATCATTTTAACCATTCTTGCCTCATCCATTCGTTCCATATTTTCAAACCATCTCAAAACCCATTTCCTAATTTTATTTAGGACCCATTCATCCGCCTTATATTCCATTCTTACTTTTTCTGTCATACATTGTTTTTCCGCACAATCTTCTAAATGATCCCATTTCTACCGCATTTATCCTTCTTTTATCCTTCTTCTACCAACTTCAAGCTTCACTTCTATAGACAAGGCTCGGCACTAGAACACCATTGTGCACTGCCATATTTGCTTCAGTATATTTATATTTGACGTGATAGTTTTAAATACACCAGTTATTTTGTTTCCAGCAGTAACCCTTCTTTTGACGTCTTTAACCATTTTATCAACTCTTGTAAACATGCTTCCTAGATAAATAAATTAGGTGACTTGCTCCAATACCTTATTACGAAAACCTTATTACGATTCATATATATTCAGTTTTCTTCTTTTCCACATTTAAATAATTCAATTCAAAATACATAAGTAAAATGAATCACTACAACCAAACACAGATATGTACATAATTTTAAATAAATAAACAATGTAGGTATTTGAAATAATAACAGACATGTTTTACAAAAGAGTTCTATTTTTATCTCATAATATATATCAAAACTCAGGCAACAGTGGAGAAACTTTTAATAATATACTTTACCTCCATTAACTGTTAATAGAATTCGAAGACATTGATAATATATTTATTTGAAATGTTTGTACTTTATTATTCTCGTATTAATCGAAAGAGCTTTCAAGTTGACAAATAGGATTATTAAACTAGATTAAGATTTCAATGTAAGTAAGATTTCAAAAATAGAACGATTCAAAGATTTGTCGGGGTTAAATGCATAACCCAGATAAACATATTTCATGAAGAAATATATGACACGAATAAACACAAAAACGGTGACCCAAGACCTAATTATCAAATTTGATGATTCGTGGGCCCCGAATTCTTCAAGTTGGTCACAAGGTCAGGTCATCGGATCAGGTCATCGGATGACGAAACCAAAGCATATAAAAGCAGTACTCCCGAGCACCCAAGACGAGCAGTTCACTCTAAACGTCAGTCAACTCTAAGCGTCAGCCAGTATCGCGATCTCGAAGAGACACGAGTCTCCGCTACCCAGTCTACGTACGAGGAACCTCCGACGACTCCTCGCTCCAGCCACTCGACGATACCGCCCAGCGAGCCCTCATCCTCTACGACTCACCACCCGGACTACGCCCCGCTGCTATCGACATCCAGCCACGCTCCATCACGAGTATACCATACAGTTACGTGTAATTACTCGTGATCCGCAATAAACGCTGAAACCTCCGCCGTCTTTCAACTCTCACCAACAAATCCCCAAAGATTCATGAATCAAATTCGAAAAACATTTTCAAATTTATATAAATAGTAAAAACTTACATGGTATTGCCATAGTTGAGTCATTAGGATCGGGAGAGTAATCTTCTTTTGGGAAGTAGTCGATCTTGCTGCACTCAAAATGGCTGTCACCAGCTGAAAAAATATTAAACAAGACATTAATAAAAACTAAACAATCACTGTGGAATTCTATGTTGCCAAACTGTTAACTCGCTGAGTGCGGCGTACGCACCAGGCGCGTTTATCTAACAGTATGGTAGCAATGAGTCAAATGGCTCAAAAGTATCATTGCGTAATTGAAAGTATACCCTTCGAATGAAAACGCCTGTTTTCTAGAAGTATTATAATAACTAACTAACCAACCATAACGTCGTTTCCCCGGAGGCGTAGGCAGAGAAGATAGACCGCCACACCGTTCTGTCCTGACATATCTCTCTAGCTTCCTCCACATTCATACATCGTAACATCCACGCTCGTCGATTTTTCTGACTTTGAATGTGGCGGCCTTTCAGTATTTGATTAATTTGGTCTTGCCATGCTTTCCTTGGTCTTTTGCGGCTTCTCTTTCCACTCAAACTGCTTGTATACAGAGTTTTAACTATTCTGTTTTCGCCCATTTGTTCCATATGTCCAAACGATCCCAGGGATCCTTTTTTAATTTTACTTATGATCATCTGCCTTACATTTCTTCCTGATTTCGTTGTTCCCGCACATTCTTCTAAGTGATCTAAATTCTACGGCATTAATCCTACTTTCATACTTTTTGCCAGTTCCAAGCTACAATTCCAATAATTATGTTTTATATTTTATGTGAATGACATTATTCGCCTGTCTAAGGCATTTCATATAAATCTCAAATAAAACATTTCATTATATAACAACTGATGATGCCAACATATGTTGACGAAACAGCTGTAGCGACAAACTTATGATAATAAAAGTACAAATAATATTATTTCAAATTTAAACTATTTGATGTTATTTGTAATATGACAATAATAATATTTATTTATATGTGCAATAGTTTTTTTAATATGCAATGGGCGCTTTTCTGGTTTGAATAGATCTATCTTTAGTGTATCTATGAACTTAGAAATTCTTTAATGTACTTTAACTTTAATTTTTCATTGTTTATTACAATGATGGAAAATTAATGTAATAATGAATACAAATAAAAAAGTCTATTTTCTAGAAGTTTTATTATAAATTATGTGAATGACATATTTCGCCTTTCTGGGGTATTATAAAATGTCACATTTGATCACATGGGATAATGGCTTAGACAGTCATTTACAAAAATTATAATAAAAATTCTAAAAAAAACGGACGTTTTCTTTTGTATTACATATATTTTTAGCTAATTAAAAATCTCAATAGTGCAAAAAACAGTTATTTCATTCGAAATTCAATAAATTAATTCAATTAATTAATTCCAATTCTTCTTTATGGATATCTACCGTGTTAAAGCCTTAAATTTATCTAAAATTAATTAGAAAACTTTAAGTTCATACGTGCTGAATTTTAAGCGTATCAGAAAATCCAAAACTGTAATGCTTTTGATATATTTAAATAAACAAACGAAACAATGAAATGAGATGTTCATAAATGGCACGCAATTCCCAAAACGTAAATAGTAAAGCAGAAAGTATCCAATTTGATTACCCCCTCGGTTCTTACGGCTTGTCTAAGTTGTTTAATAGAGATCAACAATTTTCGCATTTAATTACACCCGTAAAGTTATAATAAAGTCAAATGGAAATCATAAATTGAACTTAAAATTAGGAATTTCAGTCCAATTCGGCCAATCTTCCATTAGCCCCGTTCAAAACAATTAAAATTTTACGTTGAAGACAATTAAATTCGAGGAGGATGGACGGGGAACGAGTTCACTTGTTTTAGCAGGGCCGCACTAGAACTTAAAATAAAAGTAATAAATTTACCCGATTCATAAAACCACATCTGACCAGTGGCGGTACTCCCATGGAAGCCCAGAACCCGGCTTGCGTAAGAAATTTTGAATCCAACCCCCCAAATCTAAGCGATTTTATCGCGAGTTTCATTCGCCTCTAAACTGAACGGCAAAAATGAGGAAACACTTACGTGTGTATATTGCGTCTCTTTCATTCCAATACAATGCCGTGCAGGCCAATCATGCAGTGTACTCTTCCCACTCATTGTAAATTATAACACAGTCCTTGAATTCTGACGAATTCAAGGAATTCCCCTAATTTTTTTGTATGAATTTTGAAGCCAGATTTCAATTTTTGTGAGTTTTGTAGACTAACTACAGCGACTGTCTATTTATATAACATAACATACATCGAAAATCGGATGGGCTTGCCTTACTGGTTAATGATGGTCGCTGTGGCAAAATACTCTTACTAACTAACGTCAACATCAGCCGTCTGTCATCCACTGCTGAAGATACGCCTCTCCCAAAGCACACCATCGCCCCCTATCCATTGCCGCTTCCATCCGTCCTTATCCAGCAATCCTCTTAAGATCGTCGGTCCAGCGGGTACGGGGACGTCCAACTCTGCGGAATTCTGTTCGCGGTCTCCACTCCAGAACCCGTCTCCCCCATCAGCCGTCGGTTTTCCGACATATATGGCCAGCCCATCGCCACTTCAGCCCGCCCATCCTCAGAGCCACCTCAGCCACCTTGGTTTTTTGTCAAATAAATTCGTTTCTAAATCTATCCCTCAAACTTATTCCAGGCATGGCTCTTTCCATGGCGTGCTGGGCGACCTTCAGTATCCACATCTCGGCTCCTTACGTCATGACCGGCAAGTTTTGAGGCACTAACTAACTTACTAACCAAATAATTATCTTGATTTTAACGGTTGGAAGGTATCAATATGTTTTTTTGAGATCTTAGGAATTCCATGTAACTTGTCTTTCTGGGCCAACGTTTCGGAGATCGTTGCAGACTCCATCTTCAGGGTGGTTAGACGGAGACCGTTAGACGGAGACCGTTGCAGACCGCAACGGTCTCCGAAACGTTCGAAGGGATAGGCAACAATAATACACCACCACAATGTTATTTCCTGACAAATTCTCGCTTTCTCAACATTAATACATCGTTTTATGCACACACGTCGATTTATCCGACTTACGATATTGCAAACAATAATAACAAACAATCACACCTTTTCGCTGAAAGGTTGGCAGAAAGAATGGACCGCCACACTACTCTATTCAAAGAATGGACCGCCACACTACTCTATTCTGACACACTTCTCTAGCTTCCTCTACATTCATACAGCGAGTCATACACGCACGTCAAAAATGTTGCCGAAATATGATAATTGATTAATTTGATCTTGCCACGTTTTCTTCGGTCTTCCTCTATATGTCGTTCTGTTTACATTGCTAACATATGCTTTATTAATATTATTTTTTCACTCTTTCTTTCCATGTGTATTTCATAACTTTGTTCACAGCACTGCATTCACTTATTTTAAACTCAATTAAATTTCATTTAATCTGATTTGAATCCAATTCGTCAGTGTTTCCTTTCAAACCAATACTCTCTCTCTCGTTTAGCCTAGGTAAGAATATTCAAATTTTTTTAATTATTAAACGCCTCATTCTGAATTTTTAATCAAAATGCAGGTATGTGCGGGCTCTCAGATTTGAGGGGTTAATTAAGGGGGAATGTTAATGGAATACATTATTCAAATCTGGCAACTTCTTCTTCATCTGCAAAGAAGCCACCTCTTCATGCAAATAGTGGCCATAGACTTAATTAAAGGTAATATCCCGAGGGCAGAATACCTGGCCTGGAAAGCGACCCTTTAATTATTTATAAACAAACTTTCGCCACAAGAATAAAGTGCGTTCACGAGACTATGAATTCTGTAGTGATGAAAAATATTTATTTTATCAACAAATGAAATAAGTGGCTTGAATAATTGTTCAAAACTTAATTCTCTTTTACGGGTGAATAAATCTCTTCTCTCTAACCTTTAAGTATTTGTAATATGATATAACATACGAGTACATATGTAAGATGATATGACTTGGTGCCTGGGCGAAAGAGAACGCAAAAGGTTGGAAGCATTTGAGATGTGGTTATTGCCCATGTTTCATGAAGGGAACACATTAAAAATGAAGAGGTTCTCAGCAGAGCTGGAGAGAGTAGGCACGTGTTGAACACCATAGCGGATAGGCGCGCAAGATGGATTGGCCATGTGTTGCGACACGAATGTTTCCTGCATAATGTGTTGGAGGGAATGGTCAAGGGATCGATTGGCATAGGATGACCTCGCCAAGAGTACCTAGACCAGATTTGCCGAGATATGGGCTGCACCTCTTATGCGGAGTTGAAGAGAGTTGCCGAGGACCGAGCGGAGTGGAGGAGGAGATGCGTCACCTTGCTGCAAACCAGTCATTAGATTGAGACTGGAGAAGAGATAACATTTTAAATGTGAATAGAAACGTCAGTTTACTGGAAGTTTTATAATATTTTATGGGAATATGGTTCGCAAATACTTAAAGTATGGCTAAGTAATGCACCGGACAGAAGACACGATCTGTTGTGCATACCGCAGAGCAGAACAAATGTCTTGGCGCAGCATACAATGACCCGGGGTATGGTGCTCTTGAATGAGGTGTCAGTCGATGTGGACATTCTTCAAATGACCTATGCATACGGTACATACATTTAGGATCGTATAGGTACATATCTATCAATTTGCCGATATACGTGTATTATTTAGACGACCTTCGTGGCCGAGTGGTAAGTGCTTTGACTGCCACCCCGAAGGTTCCGGGTTCGATTCCCTGCGAGGGCAATGTGATTGTCTTAACATTCATAGATCGTTTCATGCACGCACATCGATTTCTCCTCACGTAGGCAACATGAATTGTTTGATTGATTTTATCGTGCCAAGTTTTTCTCGGTCTTGTATACTGTAATACAAAATATTTAAAAAAATATTATATGTATATTAAAAACCACCACATGTTTCGGAGGATACCTCCATCTTAAAGTGTAAAAATATAATAAAAACTGAACAAATTTCTTAGTTTTAATATATATTTACACCTGAAGATGAGGTATCCTCCGAAACATGTCGTGTTTTTTAATATTTTGTGGATTAAATAAAGTTATTTTTAATTTCCTAAGTATATTACTTTGTTCAATATAATATAAGCAATGGTGAAAACTTTAAAAGCTTTTTTCTAGAAAATGGCTGGCTTTTGCATTTTACATATGGACAACTCTTATGGGGTATTACGATCCTCCAAAATCCCATTCCGAAGTCAATTTTCTATTTCATGCTCTCCCCTTGTAAGTGTGAAAAAGTATTATTATATATATTTTGTATGGTGTTGGTTGGTTTTAAATGCCTAATTACTGCCAAATAAAAAAAAGTGGATACGTGGAACATTAATTAAATCATATAACAGCTAATTTAAAAAACGGTGGATACGTGTAACATAAATTAAATAAACACAAAAGTCCGGATCGTCCATGTCAACATGTGCAACATCGAAAAAAACATTATGTGTTATTACATTATGTGCTAAATTTAAAAAACGGTGGATTCGTGGAACATAAATTAAATAGACAAATGTGCACCATCTAAAAATAACATTTTGTATTAAATTATTTTTATTTTGTTATTTTATTTTATATCATTGTATTTTATATTATTTGTTTTAGATTTATTTTGTGGATGTTGGAAGATCGAAGTGTGCGCGGGAGATGCCTATTGGTGGCGATGAGGTTCGCAACCCATCACACCGCGTCTCCCGCGGGGCGAAAAGAGAAGGATGGAGTGCCGCATCAGTAAAAGTGTGACAGTCCATTCTTTCTGCCTACCCTTTCGGGGAGACGGCGTGATGGTTAGTTAGTTAGTTAGTTAGTTATTTTGTTAATAATTTCTACAATACCAAGTGTTATTTATTTCTATAATATGGAGTGTACATGTATGTAATTTACATATAGATATATACAGGTATTGTATTTGAATACTCTTATTTGCTTAGGTTTTCCAAGATTCCAATATTTTTCCGTTTATAAAGTAGGAAATTTCAAGTACGTGCGCGAATGAGTCGTATTGATCTGAATCGAAGGAAACACGTAGAGAACTGTTTTAACCTACCTGAAAAATTACACAATTTTCCTACACATAATGTTTTAACTTTAGTGTCAGTACGAATAAACATTTAATAGGAAAGATTTTCTGTGTTATTTTCAAAATATTTTTTAGGGGCTTGAGTATACGAGTATACGTGTTCTTGTGAGATCCACCCCATTACCCCAAAGATAGAGAATGCAAGGTTGAATTTGAATTTGAAATGACATTTCACAGTGTATAGGCCTTCTTCTTCTTTTTATTTTTGTCCTGTCACGCCTCCGTGGTGCATAAGGCCTCAAGGAACCTTCTCCACCCGACTCTATCGCATGCCTGATGCCTAACATCATCCCAAGTGAGACCTGCCGCCTTAACCTCGTCCTGCAGGGTTCTTCTCCAGGTGGCTCTAGGTCTGCCTCGCTTTCTCTTTCTCCCCATAGGGGACCAGTCTAGTGCACCCTGAGCGATGCAGGCTGGGTTCCGTCTCAGATTATGACCGATCCACTACCATTTGCGTCTAGCGACCTGTTCTCTAATTGGCTTTTCGCCTGCCATAGTCCAGAGAGCGGCATTTGACAATAATATATGTATATCAAAAAACTAACTAAACTAACTTACCATCACGCCGTCTCCCCGGAGGGGTAGGCAGAAAGAATGGAACGCCACACTGTTCTGTCCTGACATACGTCTCTCGCTTCCTCTACATTCATACATCTTGTCATGCACGCACGTCGATTTCTCCGACTCCTCACGTGACCGACATTCAATATTTCATTGATTTGATCGTGCCACGTTTTCCTCGGCCTTCCTCTATTTCTAGCTCCGTTCACGCCGTTTACATATACCTTCTTTACCATTCTGTATTCACTCATTATTTCCATGTGTCCAAACCTTTTTAATGATCCTTTCATTATTTTGTTCATAACACTTTCATCGCACCACATCTCTTTTCTACTGCATTTATTCTACTTTCATTCTTCGTTTGCCAGTTACATGCTTCACTTCCATACATAAGGGTCGGCACAAGAACACCATTATGCACTGCCATCTAAGCTTTTTTGGATAGGCTTTTGTTTGCGATGACAACTTTAAGTGCACCATTTACTCTGTTGCCTGCCCCAACCCTTCTTTCAATATCCTTCTCCACCTTCCTATCCTTTGTAAAAATATAAACATACTAACACATGTTATTATATGTAAATAATATTATATAATAATATAGAAATAAAAAAAAAAACGCAAATTCTAAAAAAGATCTTATTTAACGTTAGGCACATAATATATATATAGCAAGAGAATGTAAGAGTCAGAAGTAAGATAAGTAGTAGCGATTGGGACATCCTGTATTTTATCTTATCTATAACGACATCCCCTTTACCCTGTCAACATCAATAATTCACGATCTCCTTTGTCGATCAAGAAAATTGCTCACCAAGTCTTTTTTACGCTTACTTTAAGAGCTTTCTCTAAGAAGGATCGCCCATTTTAAAACACATCCTACTTTACGGAATCCTCTTTCTATCCCTTAAACTTATTTTCCCGATTCAAAATAAATTATGTAACGATTTATTTATTTATGAATTACGCCCACTTATTACTTATACATAAAATTAAAAAAAACATTTGCTTTATCTATCATGCAGACAGATACGAGATCCTCAAATTGATGAGATGGAAGAAAGACGTAAACTTGGTTTAACCCTCCCTTGCCTATGATGGGTATCTTCTACACTTTGCTTATAATAACCATCCAATATCTCTATAATTATAATAAGTACAAGGTTAAGTTTTTAAAGTTCTTGCTGGTTGAGTGCCTAATTACAGCTATTTTAAAAAAACGGTGGATACGTGTAACATAAATTAAATAAACACAAAAGTCCGGATCGTCCATGTCAACATGTGCAACATCGAAAAAAACATTATGTGTTATTAACATTATGTGCTAAATTAAAAAAAAAACGGTGGATTCGTGGAACATAAATTAAATAGACAATATGTGCACCATCCAAAAAGAACGTTTTGTGTTAAATAATTATTATTTTGTTATTTTATTTTATATCATTGTATTTTATATTATTTGTTTTAGATTTATTTTGTGGATGTTGGACGATCGAAGTGTGCGTGGGAGATGCCTATTGGTGGCGATGAGGTTCGCAACCAATAGGCATCAGGAAAAGAGAAAGATGGAGTGCCGCATCAGTAAATGTGTGACAGTCCATTCTTTCTGCCTACCCTTTCGGAGAGACGGCGTGATGGTAGTTAGTTAGTTAGTTAGTTAGGATTTTAGGTATTCCTCCATAATATATTTACGCATTGATTAAAAAAATAATAATAATCAGAATTTATCGGGTACTTGGGAGGTATTTTGTGAACATCGGAAACAAATTCGCATATAAACTGTGTGCGCGAGTGCGCGACACTATATTCGCATCTCACTCTTGCATACTTCACTGTGGAAGCGCGAGGAGCTCAATGTTCTCATTGCCGCCGGCAGTAGCTCTCGGGCTTGCAACCAGAGTGGACCTATGCGCGTTCCGTAAGCGTTGCCAGATGTTTTTTCAATGTTTTCAGCATATAAATCTCAATTATTATAATGTTTGACTTCAATTATAATTAATTAAGGGGGTTGGCTATGAATGTTCTTATTTTTCCGATTTAAAATCGCTAATTTTTGATTGGGTACTGACTTAACAACACAGGAACGCGCGTTTTTATTTTAGCACAGTAAGGGAAAAATTAAATCGTACTTTAAAAATAAGTTTTTTCTTTTCCTTGTTGTAACATGAACTTATGTGGTCTATGTGTTGCTCCTTCTGTGAGGTGAATTCTTACTGTCCTTCCATCTTTTGGGAGGTCTATTACGAGGACGAGTCCCGTGAGGCTGGTTATATAGTCCAATATAGGGGAGTATTAGTGGTATACATTCTTTGGACATGACCATACGAGTCCCTCCTTCACTGTCTACTCCATCTTATAATGTCTTCAACCTCACATATATACCTAATTCTTTTGTTCCTCGTGCGATCTCTTAGCGTCTTGCCTGCTATTGTCGCCACTGTCTTCATATCGTCGTCAGGTTTTGTTTTGTCTTAACTTTGTCTGCCCTTACCTCAACGCAATAATGTTGTTATTGGTTTTACTTATGCTTTATACATAAACCTTTTTCACCATTCTGTCTTCACTCATTCTTCTCATGTATCCAAACCATCTGAACGACCCTTTCATTATTTTGTTCATAACACTTTCATTTGCACCGCATTTACTTCATATACAGGTTTATCGCACAGTCATCTGAGAGATCTCATTTTTAGTGCATTTATTCTATTTTAATCCTTCTTTTGCCAGTTCCATGCTTCACTTTCATATATAGGGGTCGGCACAAGAACACCATTGTGCACTGCCATCTTAGCTTTTTTTGAATAGGCTTTTGTTTGCGATCACAACTTTAAGTACACCATTCACTTTGTTGCCTGCCCCAACCTTTCTTTCAATATCCATCTTCATTCGCCCATCTCTTGTTAACATACTACCTAAATACACGAACTCATCTACTTGCTCCAAATTATCACCATTCACGCTAATGTTGCAGACTGTCATGACTGGCATAAAATTATCTATTTAATAAAGACATAGACATTAACATTATTTTAATGTGTTTTTTTTTTCGTTTTTAATATGTATTGTATACCTCTAAAAAACAACCTGTTTTTTTAATAGGTTTTTGTTTGGCATGACAACTTTCAAAATATTAAAAAGTATTTTGTAAATTGCAACATTGATGGCAGTCTCCGACTAGACGAAAGATGCATCTCATATTAAACATCAAAGCTCTCATAGCACCAGTGGTTGTAGCTACTGTCGCGTTTTAATTAAATGCATTCACCGGCAGAGGCGCTAAAGTAGCGTTTCCTGGGGGAGTTTCCGGTTTCAAAGCTTTTGACGCGGGAAAAACTAATGATAGCCTCGGTGACATCAAAGCCGTTTCCGCCTTTCCCAGTCCAAATAGAGAATCTATTCGATATACACTATATTGTGCGGTCGCGTCTTTTAAACATGCCTTTTCATACTCTGATTGGATATGTCGTGAATTTCGAAAACTGCAAGACATGGCGTGTTTTGTTTTGAATTTCTCGTTTTTTATATACAGAAGTTAAAAAAAACTAACTAACTAACCATCACTTAATCTAATCAGCATCGACAATAAACTCCTGATATACAAAACGATTATAAGACCGATTTTCACTTATGCAGCCCCAATCTGGGGCTATGCAGCTTCGAGTCACATACAAAAACTCCAAATCCTGCAAAATAAGGCTATCCGTTTATCGCTTGGTGCGCCTTCATGGATCAGGATAACACAACTGCACCTAGAATCGGGAATCCCGATGATAGATGAATTCATTCTGAAACTTGCCGAACGTTTTTACAAAGGACTCCCTTCACATCCCAACCCCACAATTAAAGACCTCTCAAATTACGACCCAAACACTTCCAGCCGCCACAAGCGCCCAAAATCGATTCTCCTTCAGAGGAACACTCCGGGCCACACAAATCATGCCCCCGAATAAACTAACAACCCACCAAATCACCTTCCAACAATGTTCCCATCAGACGTAAGAGGAATAGCCACATGAGCTGAACCTCTGTAAGCCAGAAGATCCAAGTGAATCTAATCATCTTGGATTTGGACATTTTCAGTGTCAGTGAGGCAGTATTCAAAAAAAAAAATATTGCAAATTCTGGAAAGAGTACTGCCTCACTGACGTCGACATATTTGGATTTCCTCTGATATGTATGATTTTTTGGTCTAATGTTGTTTTATCTTATCTTTGTAACACCGTTTTGCGTCCAAATGAGTCGCCTAAATGTTTTATCTTTTGTAATGTCTCATTTATGTATCATGTATAAATAAATCAATAAATAAATCACGCCGTCTCCCCGAAGGGGTAGGCAGAAAGAATGGTCTGCCACACTTTTCTTTCCTGACATATTTCTCTCGATTCCTCAACATTCAAACATGGTGTCATGCACGCGCGTCGATTTCTCTGACTCCTCACATGGCCGACATTCAATGTTTGATTTATTTGATCGTGCCACGTTTTTCCCTGTCTTCCTCTATTTCTGGTTCCATTTACATCGTAAATACATTTTTTACCATTCTTTCTTCATTCATTCTTTCCATATGTCCAAACCATCTTAATGATCCTTTCATTATTTTGTTCATAACACCATCATTCGCACCGCATTCACTTTTTATATTTTCATTCGATACTCTATCATACACAGAGTATCCACACATTCGTCTAAGAGATCTCATTTCTACTGCATTTATTCTACTTTAATCCTTATTTTGCCAGTTCCATACAGAAGTTATGGCCGTATTAATACGAATGCAAACGTCTGATTTCTAGACGTTTAATATGCCCGTACCAGTCCTTTTTTCGCTGTCTGCTCCATCTTATAATATCCTCAACCTCATATTTCTCTCTTATTCTGGTGTAGTGGTGTAATAGTTTACGATTATAATATCTCCTTTCTTCTTTTGCCATTGTGGCGAAAGGTTTGGCCGATTTGTGCCTTTTTCAGAGGCGCTGGTTATTATAGCAAGACCACACGTAGAGACAAGTAATACGAGTATCATTGTGTATTTGCATACGTTAATTTGTTGGAATAATCACGTTATAGAATATAGTAAATCGTTAAGTTATATAGAATTTTCTAGGCTTCGAATGAGTGTTACGTTCAGCCAGGTATAGGGTCTTAATTTCACCGCGAGATAGCGGTGGAGCCTGGAGCCAGAATTTATTTTTGAGATCATCAAACGAAATTGTGATGGCGGTTGTAGAACAAACATTCTTATCCAAATAAGCTTTCATACTCTCATATTGTCGTCAAATGTGAAGAATGAGGTTTTTAAATTTAATCTCAAATATATCGTGAGTTGGAATGACTTAAAACTTAATAAGTAAGCATCACGCCCTCTCCCCGAAGGGATTGCCAGAAATTATGGACCGCCACACTGTTCTTCACGTTTCTTACTGTTCTATTCTTTTCTCACTGTTTCTTTGTGTATTGTTTGCAAAAAAATGATCTTGAAAGAATAAAATATATATTTCCTTAGAAAACATGTTTTGAATTTAAGATAAACAAAATAATGAAAGGATCGCTGCGATGGTTAGGACATATGGAACGCATGGATGGAGAAAGAATGGTTAAAAAAGTATACGTTAATGATGTAATTGAAGTACGGAGTCGAGGCAGACCGAGGAAAACTTGACATGACCAAATTAATCAAATTTGGACATGTTAGAAGTCGGAGGAATCGACGTGCGTGTATGACTCGTTGTATGAATGTGGAGGAAGCTAGAGAGGTTTTCCAGGATAGAGTAGTGTGGCGGTCCATTATCTCTGCCTACTCCTTCGGGGAAACGGCGTGATGGTTTGTTTGTTTAAGATAAACTTGGCGTTAACACTGTGGATTTCCATATGGCGATTTTTGATGAATTAACACAATGTTTTTTCCACTTTTGAGTTTATTTTTCTCGACATGTTTCGAAGACTATACACCTACATCAACGATATTCATTTTTCCGGTAATGAAGGTCTCGAAACATGTCGAGAAAAATAAACTCAAAAGTGGATTAATTAAAAAAAATAATAGCGTAGTCATAGAATTATCTCTTGTCCCAGATGTAGAAATAAAATGCAGAATTGAGGCAGCAAGAGCTACGTTTAATAAAATGAAATTACTTTTCTGCAATGATGACATAAACTTGAAACCAGAGAATGATCAAATGCTATGTGTGGTCTGTTTTATTGTATGGATGTGAAACGTGGACCTTGAAAGTCAACTCAATGAACAGACTGGAAGCATTTGAAATGTGGCTCCATCGCCGAATGCTCAGAGTTCCCTGGACAGACATGGTTACCAATACCGAAGTCCTGAGGCGAGCTAGAGTTGACAGGGAACTGTTATCAACTATCAAGGTTCGGAAGATTTCACGTCTAGGTCATATACTGCGTGGGGAAAAGTACCACCTTCTCCAACTGATATCTTCTTCCTCTTCTCCTTGTGATGCCGTGCCAGGTCCCCCCAACGTTGGCGATCACTACAGCAAAGGTTTTCACCACAGTCATTCCTGGGAAAAGGTAACCAAAGTGGGTTTCCCTTGCCTTCTCTGGTGGATTTTTCTGTCAGGGTAACCTTCCCTTAGCTGGTTGGATTAGCTGGTTTGGAGGCGCCAGAAACTCGCCATTCATCCCCTCGTTATCTGTTGTGATCACACGGTTATGAATGTGACCCCATTGCCCAGGGTTTGCGACAGGGACGCTAACGAGTTGGACTAGTCAGTAGTGTTGCAGGTGGAATGCAACTGGGCGTTTCGCAGCATTTTATAGAATCACACCCTCCAGCAATATGTGACTCGCCGCGACCCTACTGTTCGAACTGATATGGGAGGGGAAAATTGAGGGACGCCGAGGGCCCGGTAGGAGACAAATGTCCTGGCTGCGAAACGTGAGGGAGTGGACCGGCATCCGAAGTGTGGAGGAGCTTTTCCGAGCGGCGCAGCCAGGGACAGGTTCGCCGAGGTGATCGCCAACATTGGGGGGACCCGACAGGGCACTTGAAGAAGAAGAAGATGTCATTGAGCCCACGATATAAAAAAGATGGATTCTAAAATTGATACTGCCGAAGCAGGAAAAATTAAGCGAGTAGGCCGTAAAGATGCGAAGTGGGGAATATTCCGCTGAATTGTGGGGAAAATTGAGAATCCCGCCGAGAGCTGTCGGTGGGTGGGGGTAGCCGGGAGTCTGTGGGATAGGGGACGATAGAGAGGACCTGGTACGTACCCTAACGGCAGGTGCCAACCGGCAGAAACGTCTATAAAGTGCTCCTCTTAAGACCAATAACCGCGCGAAATACCCCAGAAAACATTATTTCCGTATAAAATATTACGGGCAATTCGAAGATTTCCTTTTTTCCGAGACCCTTACTTAGGCATTCAACACATTAAACTAAATAAGCGGTCCCATTCACTTTGATACGGTATTCTATTAATATTTTATGACTTACTCTCTTGAACTTTCATGTTTTTTAAATCTATTTATTAGTTGTCTTGCAAATAATCTTTGCAAAAGTCTTTTAACTAAACAGCTTTTACCAAGTATTTAAAAATTATAGCTAAACTTCAATAACTTTTTCATAATTTTCTTAAGATTTTGTATATTTTTCCGTTATTTTTTTTATATATATTATTTTGATTAATCGCCTCTACGTCATGACAGCCCAACTCAAATTGATGTAAAGGATATAGAGGATGTACTCGTAAATGCGTTAAACAGTAATATAGAAAGAAACAAAGTAGTTAAAAAAACACTGTTTTATTTAATTATTAGAAAAAAAGTATGACTTTGGGGGGAAAGAGAAAGCGAGGCAGACCTAGAGCCACCTGGAGAAGAGCTCTGCAGGACGAGGTTAAGGCAGTATGCCTCACTTGGGATGATGTTAGGCATTAGGCATGCGATAGAGTCGGGTGGAGAAGGTTCCCTGAGGCTATATGCACCACGGAGGTGTGACAGGACAAAAAGAAGAAGAAGAAGGAGTCGGAGAAATGGTTGTGCGTGCATGACACGATGTGGAAGAAGCGAGAGAAGTATGTCAGGACAGAAAAATGTGGCGGTCCATTCTTTTTGACTCTCCGGAGAGACAGCGTGATGGCGTAATTATGATAGTATTTTTATTTTAATCAGAATAAATAGTAAAGGATTTACGTGGTATCTTCATACGATATTTTCAAGTCATGCTTCCTTATACATAACATATGTAAAGAGTTGCAATACTCACAAACCGTTTTCAAACTCAGAACGTACCCAAATCAAACGTCTCCCTCTATATTTATTGTAGCTCCATGCATCATTTCCTACGTTTACTCAAGGGACGTAGTGTTGACATAGACTAAAAATTCAGAGAGCTTTTGAGCGCTACGTCTACGTGAAGCAGGCCCGGATAAAGATATTTTTTAACCTTCACTTATAGGTTTACTTCTTCTACATTCTTATTCTGGTACCGTGTCAGGTCCCCCCAACGTTGGCTATCACTACAGCAAAGGCATCTCTGTCCTGGAACAGGTTCTGAACTCTGGACATTCCTGTCCAATATTTTATGTTCCGCAGCTAGGATAACTCCCTTCTACCAACTCCCCGACAACCCCACTACTTTATATTTATGAAGTCGTATTTTCTCCCCTTAGTATGATTACATGACCATGAGACCTTTCTAATTTTCACACTCGACAACACCTCTCTATTGGCTCTAGCTCTTTGTAATTGTCTGCATTATTTACCCTATCGGTCCACGGTATACGAAGCATTCTGCGGTATATCCACATCTCAAACGCCTCCAACCAGTTCATTACATTCACTTTAAGAGTCCAAGTTTCACAGTCATATAGTAAAACGGACCGTATATAACATTAAATCATTATTTTACGGAGTTTCAAGTTTTGATTATCGTTGCAAAAGGAGGTTCTTATTTTATTAAATGCAGCTCGTGCAACTTCAATTCTGCATTTTATTTCAATATCTCTAGGGGTTCAAAAGGGTAGTAGGGCTACGACGGGGTATGTTTTGCTGGAAAGTATTTTTTTTTTTTTTTTTTTTAAAAAAAGACTAATATCAAGGATTTAAATCAATGATATTAGAATTTATTTTACAATCTTCGATGTGAGCAGAAAATAGCTCATTATTATGAAGAAGGAATCTGGTCGTGTCCAGGCTTGAACCCATGTCCCCTGGATTAGGAGCCAAGCGTTCTATCCCCTAGACCACCACCCGATTATGCCTCTACAAAATGTCGTAAGGCGCCATGTTGTATTTACAACAGCAATACTACTGTCAAGTCCAAATCTCTAGCGTCCACGAGAGGTCCTTTTAAAGACCCTGCAAACCCTGGGCAATATGGCACATATTACTTAGTGCCATACAGAGGGATACCACTCTGGATATTTTTCCCCAGGTCATCACTATGAAAGTGATAGTCAACGTTGGGGAGACCTTACAGGACACAGTAAGAAGTTATAATGCTGCCAAGGTATTTAAATTGGTCAACCATCTCAATATTTGCACCATTCTGTTGCAGAGTGAATGCAGCATAATTGGGTAGCACAAATGTCATCCATGTCATTTTCTTCTTATTCTTCTTTATTTGGGACTGTGTCCTGTTATTTCTCGGAGTCTGTTCCTGGGATATACGAGTAGATTTCCAACTGTCTCGCCATCTTTTGGGTGGTCTTCTTGGATATCGATTTCCTGTTGGTACTTTATTTGCCGCTTTACCTATCACTCTTTAAGAACATGCTGTCTCCACGTGATCTCTCCAGTAGCGTGTTTTCTGTCTGCCCATCGCATGACATCTTTCGCATTGCAGATCTTTCCCTTTTCAGAATTTTGGTCTTGGATTGTCGTTCCCGCAACGGATCAGTGAGTCCTCATTTCTGTGGTTCTTGGAATTATTTTTCTTCTGATGGTTACAGCCCTCGTTTCGATTCCATATGTCATTATAGGACGAGGGCGTGTCCTGTAGATACGTATTTTGCTCTCCTTTAACATATTTTTGTTTTTCCAAACATCATTTTTTAAGCAGCCAGCCACAACGGTGGTCCGGTTTGTTAGTTCTCTCACTTCTTCGTAGAGGTCACTGCTGCTTGATACATCAACACCTAAGTACTTTAAATGGATCACTTGTTCTATTATGTTATCTAATGCAAGCTTACTTGCAACCGGGTGGTGGTCTAGGGAACCGGGTGGTGGTCTAGGGGATAGAACGCTTGGCTCCTGATCCAAGGGACATGGGTTCAAGCCTGGACACGACCAGATTCCTTCTTCATAATAATGAGCTATTTTCTGCTCACATTGAAGATTGTAAAATAAATTCTAATATCATTGATGTAAATCCTTGATATTAGTCTTTTAAAAAAAAAATAAAAAATCATACTGGCTCTCTTGATGCAACCATGATCTTTGTCTTACATTTAAAATTGCTTTAATATCGTATGCTTAGCTTACATACTAACCATCACGCCGTCTCCCCGAAGAGGTTGGAAGAAAGAATGGACCAGCACACTGATATTTCCTGATATACTTCTCTCGCTTCCTTGACATTTATGCATTATGCACGTAGATCAATTTCTCTCATCACGTGACACACCACGACTCATCACGTGATCGACATTAGCTATTTGATTTATTATATAATAATATATGTTATACTAAAATATATTATTATTATTATTAAATTATCAACATTAAACCCTAACAAAAATTCCAATTGATGAATGGGAAAGGTACTTCAAACAACTCTATTCTATGGACCCGGGGCACGGATACCCGACAATTGAAGCTACTGTAGAAGAAACATTCAGTGAAATAGAGACACTGACACATATTAAGAAGCTGAAAAATAGGAAGGCTCCCGGAATCGATAACATCCCCAATGAATTAATTAAGTACTCTGGCGTAGAATGTATAAAAGAGATCCAAAACATATTTAACAGGATATTGGCCGCTGGAACTATACCACAGGAATGGAGAATAAGTATAACAACACCTGTATTTAAGAAAGGGCAAAAGAAAAACCTATAGAACTACAGAGGTATCTCCTTATTATGCACAATGCTTAAGCTATTTACAAGTATTCTGAAAACGAAACTTGAGCAAAAGATAACGAATAGGGAAGAACAGCAGGGTTTTCGACGAAATCGCTCCACAACAGATGCAATCTTCATTCTGAGGCAACTGAAAGAGAAAGCAATTGAATATAATAAAGTAGCCTATATATGTTTTGTCGATCTGACTAAGGCATTTGACAGGGTGTTGTTAAGAGATATTGTAAGAAAATTACAGGAAGGAGGAATATCCAATACATTGATAAAGACTGTCCAAGACCTATATACCAATTGCAAAACGAAAATTAAGGTTGACAATGAACTGTCTAGGGAAATCCCTACAAGCAATGGTATAAGACAGGGAGATAGTTTGAGCCCCTTTCTGTTCAATCTTATTATGGACGAAATTATAGAAGAGGTAGCTGGCCTGGGACTAGGTTATAAAATGGGCAGTAAAACTGTGAATGTCATTTGCTATGCGGACGATGCCGCATTAATAGCAGAGTCTGAAGATGACCTGCAAAGAATGTTGTACAAATTCCACACAGTATCCCAAAGGCTAAATATGGCTATATCAGTCAACAAAACAAAAAGTCTCACTATATCTAGGCAACCTGCAAGATGTAAACTGACTGTTGATGATATACCTGTGGAGCAGGTGATGAGTTTCAGGTATTTGGGAGTGGAGATCTGCAGCCAAAGTGACCTTTATACCGAAGTACGTGAACAAGTCAGTAAAGCCTCTGCCGTGTCAGGATGCCTGAAGAATCTGGTATGGAAAAACAAGCACATGCGTATCGACAGCAAGATCAGAATATACAAAACATGCGTGCGACCCATCATGACGTACGCTGTAGAGACGCGGGCTGACACTGTGCGAACCAAGGGACTACTTAGAACATCGGAGATGAAGGTCCTAAGATCAATTACTGGAAAAACCCTCCGAGATCGTGTCCGCAACGCAGACATAAGGAAAACCTGCGAAATAGAGGATATCGTTCAGTGGAGTAGATCCAGAAGAAGATACTGGAGGGACCATGTAGCCCGAATGGATGGTGACAGACTCGCATATACAGCCGCCTATGAAATCCCTTCCGGACACCGCCCACCTGGAAGACCGCCTAAGAGATGGAGGGACAGCTGGATCTCATCATCCGACGAGATATGATTTCTGTGTCACAGATCGTCAGATCTATCAAAAGAAGAAGAAGAAGAAGAAGAAACCCTAATGTATGTAAGCGAAGCATGAAACTGGCAGAAGAAGATGAGAGCAGAAAAAATGCGGAAGAGGTGGGGTCCCTAAGACGTATTTGTGGTAGAACCATATACGACAGAATCTCAAATGCTGATATAAGAAAGGAATGTAGAGCGGAAGAAGGTATTATGAACAAAATTATGACAGGATCGCAGCGTTGGTTCGGACATATGGAGCGCATGGATGAAAGAAGAATGGTCAGGAAAGTATAAATTAATGATGTGAATGGAGTACGGAGTCGAGGTAGACCGAGGAAAACGTGGCGTGACCCAATTAATCAAAATTTAAACGTTGGTCATATTAAATGCCGAATCAACGCGCGGGTATGACTCGCTGTATGAATGTTGAGGAAGCTAGAGAGGTGTGCTAGAATAGAGTAGTATGGTGGTCTAGAGTAGCTCTCTGCCTACCCCTACGGGGAAACGGCGTGATGGTTTGTTGTTGTATCAACATTAAATATAGTTAATAAAAATGAAATTTTCATAAAACATAATAAAATTTCCACTGTTTTGGCCGAAACACTATGATACTTTAACATTATAAACTGAGAAATTAAAAAAAAAACTTTGTTTTATGTATCACAATTATATTTTTATTTTTCGCGACAGCTGTTTTGTCAGCCTATGTTGATATCATCAGGTGTAATAATACAATAATTGTAATACCTGATGATGTCAACATAGGTAAACGAAACAGCTGTCGCGAAAAATAAAAATTCAATTGTGATAAATATAACAGAGTTTTTTTATTTAACAGAATTTAATAAAACTTCTATAAAATAGACGTTTTCGTTCGTATTGAATAAAATAATTGGGCATTTGATTCAAATTAATGTAAATAAAGGAATTCCACGTGAAAGCCAGAAAATTTTCAAAAAATAAAACAATCATGTATCATACATTGATAGAACAATACCTATAAAAACATCATTAATATCATTTTATAGGGTACATCGAGGATTAAATAGAATACTTGGTATTTTTTTTCTATACACGCCATACTTTTTGATGTTGTGGGGGTTTATTTTAAATTTTCTTTTTTATACACTTTTTTATATACAACACTTATATTAAATAATAAAATTATATAGACATGTTTCCGACAAACACTCCTTCTTCAGTAAAGATACATTTTTTAAAATATTATAAAATTGTTGCTGTGGATGGCGAACCAGAAGAAGCAAAACAGTGGCCGCACCAACTAGAGTCAAAGTTGAAAAACTACAAAACAATGACGTAAGAGATAATTTCGTGAGAAAAGTGAACGGAAGATTGTGTGTGTCTGATGTAAATTTGTTGAATGTTGACGATACCTGGGAGTATTTAAAGAAAAGTTTGTGTGAAGCAGCGAAAGAATCGTGTGGTGTATGTGTACAAGGAAGAAGGAAAGGGGATGCGTGGTGGAATGATGACGTAAAGAGTGCAGTTAAAGAGAAGAAGGATGCTTGGTTGAATATGCTTTCGATAAATAAGAATGACAGAAGTAAGTATGAAAGTGCAAAAGTTTTGTATAAGGTGTGCAAGAAGAAAGTGAAGTCGGTAGTGAAAGTGCAAAAAGAAAAGCTGAGGGAGGAAGAAGGGCTCAAAATGACAAAGAGCTTCGGGGACAATATTAAAATGTTTTGGAAGGAAGTGAAGAAAGCCCGAAATCCTCCTGAAAGCGGATGTGTGAAAGCAATTTTAGATAGTGAGGGAAGAATGTTAACGGAAAGTAAGATCGTACAAGAGAGATGGATGGAGTATTTTAAAGAAATGTATGGTGGTGATACAAGTGTTGATGAAAGCATTAGAACTGGTGTAAACGCGATTGGTATAAATGACAATACAGAAAAAATAAGTATGAATGAGATTGAAAGATCTGTGAAAGCAATGAAAAGTGGAAAAGCTGTAGGGTATGACTGCATCGCTATAGAATTTATCAAAAACGGTGGCGAAGTAGTTTCCGCATGGATATGTAAACTGTTCAACCAATGCCAAGCATTAGGAGGGATATACCCCACTCGACTGGACGAGAGCAGTTATTTTGCCTCTGTACAAAGGAAAAGGATCCCATATGGAATGTGGAAACTACAGAGCTATTAGTATTTTGAGTGTTGTTGGTAAAATCTATGGCAGAATTTTAATAGAAAGAGTAAGAAAGACGACGAGTGATAGAGTTTGGGATGTGCAAGGCGCTTTTATGAATGGCAGAGGATGCATGGATCAAATTTTTGCACTTCGTACAGTGACAGAGAAGTTTATGGCCAAAAACCGTAAACTCTTCTGTGCGTTTGTCGATTTGCAAAAAGCATATGATCGCGTAGATAGAGGTAAACTGTGGGAAATATTGTCGGAATATGGAATAAACACAAAACTGATCACGGCAATTACATCGCTGTACACAGAAAGCACTGCTAGTGTCAGAGTAAATGGGGATCTTACAGCCTGGTTTGATATCAATAAAGGTGTCAAACAGGGGTGTGTAATGTCTCCATGGTTGTTTAATCTATATATGGACAAGTGTATGAAAGAGCTGAAAGGGTTGGAAGCAGGTGCAAAAATGGAAGATGTTTCAGTAAGCTGTTTGTTGTATGCGGACGACGCTGTGCTACTTGCAGACAACGAGCACGAACTGCAAGCCCTGGTGTCTAGGATGTATGAGGTATGCAAGCGATACGATTTGATGATGAATGTGAATAAGTCTAAGGTAATGATTTTCGAAAAAGAAGGAAGCATGACAGTCTGCAACATTAGTGTAAACGGTGAAAATCTGGAACAAGTGGATGAATTTGTTTATTTAGGAAGTATGTTTACAAAGGATGGGAGGGTGGAGAAGGATATTGAAAGAAGGGTTGGGGCAGGCAACAGAATAAATGGTGCACTTAAAGTTGTCATCGCAAACAAAAGCCTATCCAAAAAAGCTAAGATGGCAGTGCACAATGGTTTTCTTGTGCCGACCCTTATGTATGGAAGTGAAGCATGGAACTGGCAAAAGAAGGATGAAAGTAGAATAAATGCAGTAGAAATGAGATCTCTAAGACGAATGTGTGGCAAATCTGTTTATGATAAAGTGACAAATGCAAGTATAAGAAATGAATGTGGTGCGAATGAAAGTGTTATGAACAAAATAAGGAAAGGGTCATTAAGATGGTTTGGACACATGGAAAGAATGAGTGAAGACAGAATGGTAAGAAGGTATATGTAAACGGCGTGAACGGAGCTAGAAATAGAGGAAGGCCGAGGAAAACGTGGCACGATCAAATCAATCAAATATTGAATGTCGGTCACGTGAGGAGTCAGAAAAATCGACGTGCGTGCATGACAAGATGTATGAATGTAGAGGAAGCGAGAGGCGTATGTCAGGACAGAACAGTGTGGCGTTCCATTCTTTCTGCCTACCCCTCCGGGGAGACGGCGTGATGGTAAGTTAGTTAGTTAGTATAAATAATGAAAATAAAAAAAGTGTGACGATTTTTTTATGAATTAAAACAATGTTATACACTTTCCAGGTTTTTCCAGTAAAACCATGAAAAAACTCTATTTTAATTCATAAAAAAATCATAATGGAATTCTACAGTGTTAACGCCTAAGTTTACCAAAAAGTAATAAAAGTGTAGTAAAAAAATATTTAACTGTTAATGAATAAATTATTTTTTTTGTATCACAATTGTATTTTATTTTACGCGACAGCTGTTTCATCAACCTATGTTGACATCATCAGGTGTTACAATAATATATCTTTTAATTAAAATATTTAGGTACCTAACTCAATTTCAGCAAGAACTTCAAAATTATATCAGGAACAAATACACATAAATATTCGAAAAATCACGAAAATTTGACATTTGATATATTATTGTAACCCCCTGATGATGTCAACATAGGTTGAAGAAACAGCTGTCACGTAAAATAAAAATACAATTGTGATACATAAAACTTTTTTTTTAATTTAAAAGTTATGATGACTTTATTTATAAAAGATTTAATATTCGCCATTATAATAATAGCTGTTTTATATTTAATGTATCGTTTAAAAAATACGTCGATTACCCGGCGCCATGGTGGCATGTTCGGGCTATACACAACAATGCCAATAAACGCATGTAAAACCTTAGTAATTCGATCTGGCACAATAGTTACCGATCGGTACGGTACTGATTTATACCTTAATCTCATGTTTGAGCATTCTAAATTGCATGTTGGTTTAGTATTACCCCGTCCGGGCAGGCTAAGTACCGCCGTAATCTCGCATCGATACATCAATGAGTTTTTGTGCTGGCATTGTAACTTATTACCGACGCTCTTGGTAATTTCTTTCGGCCGTCGCAAGGGCCGCTCGGGCCACGTAATCGGATATGAAAAAGCAAATATTTTGCCCTCGAGTACAGGCTTCAGCGGTCGACTTATTCAGTGCTTTATGATTGCTTGTTGCGATTTACAATTTTAATGTAAAGTTCTTGAGTGAACACTTATTTTTTATTATTATTATCAATCGTATCGTATTCGCTGTAATTTTATTTAGATTAATGTGTAAACTGCATAAATAAATATTCGTGTTATTTATACATATTCATTTTTTAAAATAAATAATAAAAATGGAAATACATAATCAAAACAAAAAAAAACATCCTCTATAATATGTATGTATTTAGCTTAATTCCTTGGTTTTGTGGCTTCGACCGGTTTCGGCTGCTCGCTGCCATCTTCTGGTACCTATATCAAAGTTTGTTAGGCTTTATATATGAAATGCTAATGACGGGGTGCCCTAAAAGGGTTGTGGAATTAATGGATCTTTAAAATTTTATTAATTTGATCATGTTTCCTTCAGTCTCCGACGACTCCGAACTTCATTCACATCGTTAACGTATTCTTTCTTACATTATTTCTTCATCCATGCGTTCCATATATCCAAACCAACGCAGTGATCATTTCATTAAATTTTGTTCACAATACTTTCTTCCGTTTTGTATTCTTTCCGTATCAGCATTTGAAATTCTGTCTTACATCGTTATACGTCTAAGGCATAGGTTTCCAATCTTTTCTGAGCCACCGCCCCCTTTACAAGAAAAATAAATTTTCAACGCCCCCCTCCCATAAAAGTTATTCCAAATATTTAGAAACACGTTGAATTTTAAAATATTATTAAATCTTTTATGTATCTGAAAACGACATACGGTAGAATACCGAACAAAGAAAAGGAAGAAATGATTAGCGTGTTTTTTTTTGTCTTTTTAGACTATATTTTTTTATCTGCCCACGCGCTCTACTTTTTCTGGGTCTTCTACTACTATCGCCCACTTTAAGAACTTAGGGTCTAAGAGATCTCATCTCTTCCGCATTAATCTGCTCTCATCCTTCTTCTGCCATTTCTATGCTTCACTTCCATACATCAGTGTTGGTACTAATATTATGATCTGGGATCTTATCTAAGCTGCAAATATAGTGCCGCAGTTTAGTTTTAACTGCAAATATAACCAGGCGAACAATAAGGATTAAATATTATACTAACAAAATTATTTATACATTTTGTCTTACATTCAGCAATGCAGCACATTAATTCCATCCGAACATTATTGTATTCCGTGTTGCGTAATTCGTAATGCTGCATTTTGTATTCGCATAAAGACGCCATCTTGCGTCATCCGCGAAATCATGTCACAACGCCGCCATTTCCCCGTCCGTCGTGTCGCCTATAATAATATTGATATTTAATTTTTATTTAAATATCATAACGCCCATAAGTCTGCTGCAAGCACGCCGCGCCACGCGGAGTACACGTGGAATTTGTTTCGTGATTTGTTACACGCAAAGCTTTAACGTCTTAATATCGCATTCGCCGGGAGTTATGGCGCTGGGAGGTGGGTTACACGCCTATGGCCTATACTTCCTTTATCAGTGCATCAACTAAAGTAGAGGACGCGAGACAAAAATTGTTTGCTGGCTTTTCGTTTTTTTACCTCGACTTGTAATATTGTTTCGTGATTTAATTATTTATTTATTGATCTCTTTGACGAATGTGTGGATACTCTGTGTATGATAGAGTGTCGAATGAAAATATAAGAAGTGAATGCGGTGCAAATGATGGTGTCATGAACAAAATAATGAAATTATCATTAAGATGGTTTGGACATATGGAAAGAATGAATGAAGAAAGAATGGTAAAAAAGTTATATGTTAATGGTGTAAATGGAACCAGAAATAGAGGAAGACCGAGGAAAACGTGGCACGATCAAATAAATCAAATATTGAATGTCGGCCATGTGAGGAGTTAGAGAAATCGACGCGCGTGCATGACACGATGTATGAATGTTGAGGAATCGAGAGAAATATGTCAGGAAAGAAAAGTGTGGCAGTCCATTCTTTCTGCCTACCCCTTCGGGGAGACGGCGTGATGGTTAGTTAGTTAGTTAGTTTACTTCAACTTGTTTTAGACTTAAAAGTCTGCTCTTACCGGAATCTCCTCCTGTGATGCTGAACTCCAGCTATCTCTCCATCATTCCCGTGGGCAGGGCAATATACCTTCTAAACCCTATCTTTTCGCATGTGGACATTTTTCACGATAGTAAGGCTACCCTCGGAAAGCATCTATCTCTTATACAGGGTGCGGCAGCATAACTTCCTTTTTTTAAATGCGCCCCATTCAGTCGGTTGATGTCGTAACGGAGCGCTAGTGATCTCGTTCGAGAGGCGGAAATATAAAGTTTTGTCCCGGCACAGTTTAATCGGCGTCATGCGTTAGAACAGTGAGGAGCGTGCGTTTGCCGTTGAGGCCTACTTTTCGAACGGATGTTCAAGGGTGCGGCAGCATAACTTCCTTTTTCCAAAACTTAATAAAACCCATTATATGAATCCGAAAATGTTTATTTGTTTTTTTAATAATGTAGGCACATACCTAAAGTTTTGTTTTACTTAGTTTTTTAATATCAAATCAGGTAGGTGACGTCCACCATTCTCCATACACTGAGTAAACCGATTTCTGGCGTTTGTCATGACTCTTGCCAGCATATCAGGCGTTATCTTGGCAATTTCTTCCTGGATGTTGGTCTTCAAATATTTTAGTGTCCCTGGAAGGTTCACATAAACACGGGATTTCTGTCACGGGATGGCTGTTTTGAGGGAACACTTCCCAGAGCGCCTTATCTCAATTAGGGGCGATTTGGAGTGGCCGACCCGCTCTCCCAATTTGTCCCTTTGTGATTTTTATCTATGGGTTTTTTTGAATTTGTTATGTTATTCTCCACTTAGGTCTGTCTTCTCGAGCCTTTTCCTAGCTTTTTGTTAGTCCTTTGGAAATACGATTTTAGGGAGTCTTTGAGGCGTTTCTTCTGACCTCCAAGTGAAAGTTTCTCTTGGTCAACTGTGAGTAAAGAATATTGAAAGAATTGTGCAATAGTGAATCCAGTTGGTTCGATAAAACACAATAAAGGGATGTAAAAACAAAACACAACTGTGACAAATAGTTGAGCTTGCTTGTATATTTAATATTGTTGTTGACGCGAACGTACTGGGAATACGGGTGACGACCTTCATGGCAGTGGTTACGAGCTCTGACTTCCATGCCGAAGGTCTTGGGTTCGATTCCCGGCGGTGCCAGTGTGATTGTCACACTGTCTTTGGTCTGGTGTAGAATTCACGTGACAATTAAATGACGATAGATTGGCTACCTATCACATGTCACGAGAATCATTATAATAGCTAAAAAAATAAATAATTGTATACAGTAATTGGGTCCAAACGACCTGTTGTGTACATAATTTTTTTTTTTTTTTAATAAAAATAAAAACAAATAAAATTAAAAAACTCACAGTGATTTTGGGGCATTTCCACGTTATGGTTTATTCGTTTCCCTATCCATTGGGAAAATAAAACATCGCAAGGGGGCGGCCCAACTTCACGCTGTTGCACGCAAAATGATGCGTAACATTGCTTTTCTTGTGAGTGCGTAAAATTTCTGATTTTTGACAACTCTATTATGATCGTCGTTGTATTCCAATTTGTTCCGAGAATCATAATCTCATGCGGCCATCGATTTATCGTGATTGAAACTTAACACACACCACATAAACAAGGCGAACAGTCACCAAGCGGTCCAATATTATTCTAAAAAGTTTTTTTTATTACTAAAATTCGGAAAGAACTTTATCAAGATCATCAGGAACTCTGAAAATGTTTATTAGTTCAGGAACCAATGTAAAGTGTACGTCCGAAGTCCGAATGCGTTTTTTAAGTTTTTGTTCATGTTTTACCTTGTTTTGTGCTTTTTTGATGTGTATAATATGTTTAAAAATGTGTTTATACATGGCGGTACTCCCATAGAAGCCTAGAAGCCCGGCTTGCGTAAGTAATTTTGAATCAAAACCTCTTCAGGTTTACAGAGGTTCAGCTCTTACGGCTATTCCTCTTACGTCTGATGGGAACATTGTTGGAAGATGATTTGGTGGGCTGTTGGTTTATGCGGGGGCATGATTACTTAGATTTGGGGATTTTGATTAAAAATGGTGAGGTTCGCAACCCATCACACCGCGTCTCCCGCGGAGCGAAAAGAGAAGGATGGAGTGCCGCATCAGTAAAAGTGTGACAGTCCATTCTTTCTGCCTACCCTTTCGGGGAGACGGCGTGATGGTTAGTTAGTTAATTTGATTAAAAATTTCTTACGCAAGCCGGGCTCCTGGGCTTCTATGGGAGTACCGCCACTGGTTGTAAGATCTAATTTTAAGGCTCTTAACACTGTAGAATACCATATTGGCGAATTGTTATGAATTAAAAAAAAGTGTTTTAATTCATAAAAATTCGTATGTAAAAGGAATTGAAAAATAATATTTATAAAAGTACCTATTAATTTCATAAATTTATATATAAATACCTTTATAGTATATTTTTCCTTAACTTCTTCCTAGCATATGTCCCATTTACTTCGGGGTCGGGTCGGCTCTTTTTATATGTCTGATGGTGTCTGGTGGAAACTGGTCTCTTTTGAGACTCCTAAGAATACGTTCCGTTCACATCAACTTGGGCCT
This sequence comes from Lepidostoma basale, assembly GCA_022606425.2. Lineage (NCBI taxonomy): Eukaryota > Metazoa > Arthropoda > Insecta > Trichoptera > Lepidostomatidae > Lepidostoma > Lepidostoma basale. Next base: position 1,153,933 of record JAHDVF020000890.1, on the reverse strand, counting down.
ACCACATCCTCTGGGTCGCTGGTCCGTTTCCATCACCTTTCGTATTACATGGTCGGCTGAACGCCGCATGACGTGGCCGTACCATCTCATGTTCTTCCTTAAACAACCCATTTTTGTGATAGGGTTGTTGCATCATAATCGGATAATTTACCTTATAAATACCCCATTTACTGACTAATTAACCATTACTGCAGCTTCGAAGAGATAGGCATCTCGTAACCCATTTCTTTAGATTACTCGGGGAATATTTCGAGAACTCGGCCGTGCTGGAGGGTGTTCAGCTTTTTGTCCTTGATAGATATCTGCGACAGCGACAGCATAGATTGTTTTACCTACCGGCCGCCAGAACCAACCCACCTCTGGTGACACCGGTGGGAAGATCAATTAATCTGCTGAACGCGGTCTCCTCGGATATCGATGTCTTTCATATTAGTGAAAGTACGTTCAGAAGGCAAATACTCTTGATTTTCTTGTCTTCCTATTGTCGAACCATTTGTCAAGCGTTTCTGGTAGTATACTATATACAATATATTATTTAACCTGTTCTCAATAGATGCCTTAAATCTTATTTTTTTAATGTCTATTGATGAAATAAACTGATTTGATTGATTGATTAATATGACGTAATTTATCTAAAGAGGGAAGACAACTTCTTTCACTTCCTCCACATCATACATCGTATCATGTAAGCACGTCGATTTCTCTGACTTCACGCGTGGCCGACATTTAATATACGAGTATGGTTGATTTGATCGTGCCACCTTTTCTTCTGTATTTTTATATTTTTGTTCCTTTCACACATTCATTATTTCATTCGCACTATTCGATGTCGCATAAAGACAGAGACGACGCTCTACAATGTCGAAGTTATCCGATTATGGCAGACAGTCTCTTTCTTAAACCCGATGTGTACCATATTATTTACTTACGTACTATAAGTTGGTATTTAGAACAAATATAAATGCGACCAACGAATTTTAACAATGCCTATTATATATTTTGTGTTTTCCTCGCCGATTCGTCATTTTTCTGCCTGTCATTGTGAATGAACCGGCTATAAAAACGAATTGTTCAGCATCTACCGGAATGCTGAGAAAGTCAATTCCATGAGTCAGTCAAGCGGGGTTTATGTCAAAGTACTTACGGCTTTGTGTGCTGTACAAATATTGTATCTTTAGAACAACCGTAAAATCGGTTCGGTATTAGGTGCAGAAATTTGTACCGATTTTAGTACCCGCCGTTATGAAATATTTTATGGAGCAATCTTCCGAAAATATCTTCTGTAAACACGTACTCGTAACTGCGTACCATAGTGCTTCACTTAATTTATATGAAGAGTTAACACGTTGACTGCGAAGCACTGACCGGGACAGTAGTTAGGGAAGAACCCAAACGACGGACCCTTTTCCAGGTCAGGCCCTATACCGTTCGGTTTTAAATAAGCAGGAGGGGGTTAGCTGTCAGAGAAAGGTTCATCAGTTCCTTCTGCTTCTACTTCCTACTTAAACCCAAACGGTATAGGGCCTGACCCGGACAGGGGTCCGCCGTTTGTTTTCTCCCCTTACCACTGTCCCGGTCAGTGCTACGCAGTCAACGTGTTAAATGAAATTTGGTAACACATTACATTTAATATGTCTAGTCGATAGATTGTAAGATTATTTTAATCGTAAAATAATTTTATAAAAAATGAAAATAATACAAATTAATTGGGTGGTTGTTCAAGGAACAGAACGCATGAAGTCATAAGACATTAACATTATTTTAATAATTTATATACATTTTCGACAACTTTCGACAACTTTATCCAATTTTCGACAACTTTATCGAGCAACTGGTTGAAATGGCAAAACGTACTGATCACAAATCAACTGTCAAATTAACAGTCTGTAGAAACAATGTTGCCAAGTTAAAAACCAAACCTCTAAAAAAACATCCTTTATATAACACTGGGATTCCACAGCGTTCAATAAATTCAACAGTTAATAAATTAATTTATTTAAAAGAAAATGTATAAATGTTCTCAGTTTTGGCTATGACTATTGTATTTTTATGTGACACTTTCATTATACGTACCGACCACCACCGGTACCTTCTCTTTGATTGAATAGGAAAAGCCTCGACTCTTTCCATCCGTACAATGCAATTGTTATGATAGCCGGGACGGTATCGGGCCCAGTCCGACCGCGCCGATGTTATCTGGACCATTCGATGTAATTCTGTGGGGCATATCATAAATAATTGTTTGTGAAACGCACTTTTAATAAATCATTGTGGCGCTTTGGACTTATTATCTGTAACAAATACCCCAGCGCCATTAATGCCGGTAGGTACCGCACCTCTGTGACAGAATTCTACTGTCGGACAACTTTTTATTTTGGAGGTCTCGATTTTATTTCCTTTTGTGTTGTAAACAATTAAATCCTACTTGATTTAAAACCTTTAACTATGCAAATCAGGGAAATATTTATTTCCTTTGTTGTAAGTAATTACCTGAACCCCAATAAGAACTTTAAACATTACCAAAAACTTTAAACAATAACGAAAGCATAAACGTTCCAAAATAAATATTTACAACATCTGTCAGATCATGTAAATAATTTTATAATATTTTTTTTAATGTATCTTTACTGAAGAAGGACTGTTTGTCCGAAGCATGTCTATGTAATTTTACTTTTTTAATATAAATGTTGTATATACAAAGTATATAAAAAAGAAAAAGAGAAATTTAACCATCATAACAACACATGGCGTATATATAATAAATGTTTTTTTATAAAAACCTTTATACATATGTATTTAGTTTTATTCCTCACATTATTCTAAGTGACTTCATTTCTACAGCATTTATCAATGTATGATAAGAATACTCAATGGAAAAATAAGAATGAAATGTAAGGCAGAGGAATGCGTGATAAAATTAAGGAAGGGTCAATTAGATGGTTTGAACAAATGGAACGATTGGATGAAGGAAAAATGATTTAAAAGATATATACGAGTAGTTTGTATGGAAAAAGAAGACGAGGAAGGCCAAGGAAGACATGGCATCACCAAATTAATTAATTACTGAAAGGCAGACGATTTTCGAAGTAGGAACAATCGACGAGGTGCATGTCACGATGTGTGAATATAGAAGAGGCGCGAGAGTTATGTGAGGATATAACAATGAGGCGATCCATCCTCTCTGCCTACCACTCCGCGAAAACGACGTGATTGAAAATCTTTTTTTCACATAGGTACGTTAAAAAATTTACAATTCTCAACACCAAATTGTTCTCCTTTTGTTTTATACACTACTGTCATACAACAATAATCAGAACAAATTTCAAAATAATCATGAAACGTTTTTGGGAATGCGCATCGTGTGCATTTCGAATTATTTTCGGAGAGAATCGAAGTATTCCTTTCTCGATCTCTTGTATTCAAAACATTATCGTACTATTTATTAACGACATTCGAGTTTTTGCCTATCTATATAACGATATTGTGAGGAAGAATTTCTTTTTTACATCTCTACCATTTTTTTCTATCGGATCTTCTGAAATTCTTACGGAAATCCTTTGAGAAACACGTATACTCCGATCTTATCCAGATTGCATGACATTAAATTACGCGTAAAGTTAATTGTTTACCAATGCGACTAGTATACCCCGGCAACATTACGTCAGGCCTCGTGTTGATCTCTTGACCCAAAACTTCAACTCAATTTGAAAAATAATAATATAAGAATGGGTTTAATCGATTATTATTACATCGAAATCACACCAGCTAAGGTTTCGATTTTTAAAACTGTATCAACGAATCAGGTATCCTTGTATCGAATTATCAGATTTCTTATAATGGTGCACTTAAAGTTGTCATCGCAAACAAAAGCCTATCCAAAAAAGCTAAGATGGCAGTGCACAATGGTTTTCTTGTGCCGACCCTTATGTATGGAAGTGAAGCATGGAACTGGCAAAAGAAGGATGAAAGTAGAATAAATGCAGTAGAAATGAGATCTCTAAGACATTTGTGTGGCAAATCTGTATATGATAGAGTGACAAATGCAAGTATAAGAAGTGAATGTGGTGCGAATGAAAGTGTTATAAACAAAATAAGGAAAGGGTCATTAAGATGGTTTGAACACATGGAAAGAAAGAGTAAAGACAGAATTTTAAAGGAGGTATATGTAAACGGCGTGAACGGATCTAGAAATAAAGGAAGGCCGAGGAAAACGTGACACGATCAAATCAATCAAATATTGAATGTCGGTCACGTGAGGAGTCGGAGAAATCGACGTGCGTGCATGACAAGATGTATGAATGTAGAGGAAGCGAGAGACGTATGTCAGGACAGAACAGTGTCGCGTTCCATTCTTTCTGCCTACCCCTCCGGGGAGACGGCGTGATGGTAAGTTAGTTTCTTATAACATAGAAGGTCTTCCACATACCCGAGGCTGTTATGGGGTGCAGCGGCGCCCTTACGTCAGCCTCACTCGTAAAGGTACTTTCTAGGCCTGTCCCTCGAGATTTCTTATAAATAATAGTATTATAATATATGTACATTTGTATTTGTCTAACTAACCATCCCGACGTCTCCCCTAAGGAGTAGGCAGAAATAATGGACCGCCATAATATTCTTTCCTGACACACTTCTCTCGATTACTTAACAAACATACGAGTACATCATGTCATGCACGCACGTCGATTTCTCCGACTCCACTCGTGGCCGACATTAAATATTTAATTTGATCGTTCATTGTTTTCCTCGGTCTTTGTCTATTATTGTTCCGTTACATCGTTTGGATATAATTACTTTACAATTCCTTATTAAATCCTTTTTTCATGTGTGCAAACCATCTTTCGGACCCTTTAATAATTTATTTATGTTCGTATTATTATATAGAACATTTGGTTACTAGATAGTTCAAAAGGTTTCATTTTTAAATTTTAATTATGATTTTTTGTTACGGTTTTAAACTCATCTAAAACGACTTGTATCTCTTATATAATATAATATGATATGATTATCAATATGACTGTGCATCCTGTAAAATCGGTAGCATTAGCGAATAATTAAAAAAAAAAATGCAATTGGTTTACATTGAATAAATATAGAATCAATATAATTAATAATATTTTTTTAGATCTATCCTTTCCAAAAATACGAGTATGTAATTTTTTTGGAAACAATACTTTCAAAAACTTCATTTCATTTTTTTTAAATATAAATTTAAACAGTGTTTTACGTTATCTCTTGCAATGGGGAAAAAAATTAAAAATATGTTTTGTTTATTTGTAAGCATATGTGCTTGTAGCAAGTTTACTAGGGAGCTAAATTTTATTGTATTTGATAATATATTTCATTATAATATTAAATACAATAAATGATTGTCCATGACACAAATACTCACCTGGCAATGTATATTTTATGTATTTGTCATCGCAAACAAAAACCTATCAAAAAAAGCTAGAATGGCAGTGCACAATGGTGTTCTTCTACCGACCTTTATGTATGGAAGCGAAGCATGGAACTGGCAAAAGAAGGATGAAAGTAGAATAAATGCAGTTGAAATGAGATCTCTTAGAAGAATGTGTGGATACTCTGTGTATGATAGAGTGCCGAATGAAAATATAAGAAGTGAATGCGGTGCGAATGATGGTATCATGAACAAAATAATGAAAGGATCATTAAGATGGTTTGGACATATTGAAAGAATGAATGAAGAAAGAATGGTTTAAAAATTATATGTTAATGATGTAAATGGAACCAGAAATAGAGGAAGACCGAGGAAAACGTGGCGCGATCAAATAAATCAAATATTGAATGTCGGCCATGTGAGGAGTCAGAGAAATCGACGCGCGTGCATGACACGATGTATGAATGTTGAAGAAGCGAGAGAAATATGTCAGGAAAGAAAAGTGTGGCAGTCCATTCTTTCTGCCTACCCCTTCGGGGAGACGGCGTGATGGTTAGTTAGTTTTTTAGTTTTTATTTATTTAAAAATAATGTTTTTTTTTACTGAAAATGTGTCGAATAAACTAATATTAATCGAAACATGTCAACCTTCAACCGAATGTTAAATTATTATTTTTTTAATTACGCCACTAGCAACGGTTTATGTACCTTAATAGGTAGATGAGAATATAGAGTGTAGCGTACAATAAGAATATGTTTGATATTCAAATATAAGTAGATTTATCCGTTCGTAACAAATTTGCTTAGCCACGAAAATAAGGGTTAAGTCAATTTAATAATAAATTTATTTTTCGTTTTTTTCTGTTTTGCTTTCGTTAGTTTTGAAAAATATTAATTCGATTACAGTGGTGCACTATGCCCATACCTACTTTAAAGTAGAGATCACCATCGGTCCAGGTGACGCAGTCGACCATTATGCTGAGACTGTTACAGATCTGATGATAAACGGCTCAACAATAGATCACGTCAGAGATCGACCACTATCGGCTTTCGTCTCTTCATTAAAAATGCAAAGATCTCAGATTACCCGACCACGAGGAGCGCAATATACCATCGGACGCGTATTTTCCAATCCCTGCCCGAGTCGAACTGGTTTAATTTGTATGGGAACTGAGCCGTGTCTAATCGCTAATAATACTGATCTATTGATTATAATATTTAAATTTATGTGTGATAATGAAAATGGCATATATTTTTAAAATTAATTAAATGGATTATTCAATAAACTCAACCTTGCAGTGAAATACTGCGCCTTTCAAAGGAACCAACATTTTTCATCCTCGGGGCATTGCGAAACAAGAATCATGACGTCATCATCTTTTTGACATTAGTCACAATAAGATAAATATTCCACTGATCATTCAGCGCCAAGAATTAATGCGGACTTTAATCATATTAACGGTTTCTATTTCCGTGTTTTAATAAATGATTAAATTAATCTTTTAGACACATCGGAAAGATGCATTTGAAAGCAAATGTTTTAAATATTTTTCACCATTGTTATTACTTGCCCTTTAAAACAGACTTGTGATTTATATGTAATAAAGATATTATAACAGTGTCATTATTGAAATTAACTTTTAAACTTGATTTCGGTTTTGTGCTTTCGTATTCTGCATTTGCATAAAATATTTTTTTATACCTATTCACTTTAATAAATATGTGTGATATTTTGATGGTGATTTTGTAATATAATATAGGTATTGTATTATAGTAGATGATCAAATCTTTGTGTTTGCTATTTTCTTAATATTTTATAATTATTGTAAACGCCATTTATCCTCTTTGTCCCATAATAAGTTATATTCTAATGAGAATACTATAAAGCTATGTTTATGAAAAGGATTGTGATGCCGTGTATATTCGAAAGACGGGTCGATCATTTTTGAAGAGGTTTTATGTACACAAAATTTCATACAAAAACAGAAACATCTTTTCGGAAATGGCCAATCATTGTATGAATTTTGACCATCATTTCGAGACCAAAAACACAATTTAATTACATAAAGCAAATAATCCCTAAAAATTAGAGAAATTATAGAATTTAGAAATTTTTGAGACAAAAAAATGTAAACTAAATGTTATAAATAACCAAATTCCAGCTTATTCCCCATTAGTATCTAGAAAAACTCTTCCCCTATAAAATCTAGCTAAAAATAATAATACTACCTTCAACTTTTGGCACCTTTTTTATTAATGTAATCTACTTCCTGTTATTGTTGATCGTTTTCTATTTATTATGTTTCATCGTTTTTGCCTCTATACTATGTGTAATTGTTCCTTCTAATTGCTGTTTTATTATTATTTTATTATAATATAATATTTTCCACCTTTAATATTTTCTCCTATAAATATAATAGTATGTAACTAACTGTTCTTTTAATTAAAATATTTAGGTACCTAATTCAATTTTAGCAAGAACTTCAAAATTATATCAAATAAATTATTCAAATTGACATAGGAACAAATACACACAAAGATTCGAAAAATCACGAAATTTTGTCATTTTTTGATATATTATTGTAACACCTGATGATGTCAACATAGGTTGACGAAACAGCTGTCGCGTAAAATAAAATACAATTGTGATACATAAAACAAAGTTATTTAATTTAACAGTTTAAGTTTGAAATAAATAAATTGAGGTCCGCACTAACTCCTGGAGGTATCAAACGACATAACGACGAGACAAGGCGTGCGAACAGGGAATATAATTCATAAGAACATTTCATTAATCCCCAGTTATAAATTAACAGTTTATGGTGCGTGACGACAGACGAGAATGGTTCTTGTACAAACAATTATCAGATTGATACGTGCGGCATAAATCCCAGACGCACCTACGGCCAGCCCCGGCCACAACTCATCGCTAGCGCAATCCCGTCGCCGCGTTTTTCGCAATTTTCACACATCCATCATGGCGCCGCTAGCCCGCGCAATTTCGATACAAAAACGCCAGCCCGTCCGCAGCCAATAAATCTTTATTAACGAAACGTCTCGGACGGGGCGGGCAGAAAAGGAAAATCTCAACGGGCGGCCAAACGTGTGGGCTTTATTCTAGACCAGTGTTCCTTAACCGTATTGAAAGAATCGCCCCCTTTGCCACGGTAAAATTCAGCGCCCCCCCCCCCACAAAATTCGAAATTCAAAATTTACACTTTTCTCCACGTGTGCATTTTATGCAATCGATTTCCTACTATAAATAAAAAAAACGGAAGAAATTAAAATGAAACACGTGATTATTTTTATAAACATTATGTATTTATTGCTTTTTTGTCATATTAACATTACACACAACATAACAATATTATTTCAATAAAAAAAGTACATGATTAAATACGAAATATTAAATTTTTAATGAGATCCTTGAGCCTCATGTGATTGCGCCAATTTCGTAATATTGGTTCAAATTTACTTAAATACAATCAAAAAACTCCTCTTTGGCTTATTTGCAATCGATTTCGTGTTTTTTTTTATATATGCATTACTACACTAAAACTCTTTTCCACGAAATACGACGAAGGAAATGCTATGATGGGTAATTTTACTTCTTTCCACAAAAGAGGGTATTGATGGCGAAAACGAACCCAAAAAGCATCATAATCACATTGATTGAATCATGATGATTTACAGTGATGATGTGTGCAGTGCGCGCACCAATTGAGCATACCTTATTTTTGTATTTCGACATAACGCCCACTGGAACTCCTGCAGTGCCCCCTAAATTCTAAAAAATTATAAACGCCCCCCCAGACTTCTAAAACGCCCACAAGCGGACGCTGGCGCCCCCGTTAAGAATCACTGTTCTAGACCCTTCTCGCCGGACCAGCGCGCTGCTAAATGCTAAATATGTAATCAGCGCGCGCGGATCGCCTATCGGTATGTTTATGGACTAATTAGCGGTGTGTATCGACGCACACCCCACAACTATGCATAGGGGACCTCTTATCTCGGAACAGCTTTTTTTATCGCCCGCTGGGTGGCTCTTGGTGGTTTCCCGGACATTCTATCGATACCGTAAATGAGAAAGCATCTCACGAATAATCATTTCTGGCGACTGAATATCTCCGCGTATAGCTATGTGAATGTCAGTGGGTTTGGCATTCAAAGATGCATACCTTTTCTAAGGTACTTCATTAACTCGTAGGAAATTATCGGCGGATCTTAATCATAATTATTTTTCCATATCTTAACTCGGATCAAATATCCAATAACTTACGGCTTAAGGGCTTAAAGTGTTTTTACTGTAATTTTAATAGTATTTTCTTATTATTCTAATTAGTTTAAGTCATATCTATCTAGGTCTATCATTTGGGACCCCAGAGAAAGAACAGTCATCTTGGAACTGGAAAGGATCCAGAAACGATTTTTAAGGTACTTATACCTCAGGGAGTATAACTGTTATCCTTTTGTGTACCCCTCACTGTTTCTCTCAGGAGTGTTGGGTTTCAACACTCTTGAAGCTCGTCGAATGATCTTTCTGGGAAAGCATTTTTTTTAATGTTATCCGTAGGTATTTTCAATCCAGGAATACTGAGAGAGCTAAATCTGTACGTTCCCCATAGTTATAACAGAGCAAGGGGGCATATATTATGTTATGCCCCATATTGCCGCACAGAGGCCCTTCGAAATTCTCCTGTATTGAAAGCGATTCGTCCCTTAAATGAGGTTGCAAAAGAGATATACCTCTTTGGATGCAATTATAGCGAGTTCGTAAATACCCTTACGATAAAGGCAGCAAGCAAATAACTGGCTTTTCCTATTCATAAGGTTATATGTGTGTTTCTTTTGAATATCTTTTTATTCACTCTTTACACCGATTTGGCTCGCGCTGTAATGATGTAAGGAATTTTTTCAACAAAATAATAATAATAAGAATAATAATAATAATATCACCTGTTTGTGACGGTGAACTGTCCCGCGATGATTACGTTCAGCCAACCCTCCTTTTCTTCAGCCACCTTCGTGGTAGTCTCTTGCTACTGGGGTTTTCATATTTTACATCTTTAACAATTATTGTATCCTCCAAAAGCGGCTTCTGCATTTTCCCCACCTCACTATGTCTTCAACACAACAGAGAGACCTTATCGTCTGGTGATGCCCGTGGGGAGAGCAATCAAACTGCTAAACATGATCGCTTCTGAGATCAAAATCTTTCATATTAGTGAAAGTACGTTCTGAAGGCAAATACTCTTGACATTAGAGAGTATCTTGAATTTCTAAAGTCGAACCGTCTCTCATGCGTTCCTGGTATTATATAATTAGGTATGTTATACGATTTTCTTATGAATAAAAACACTGTTTTTTCCACTTTTGAGTTTATTTTTCTTGACATGTTTCGAAGGTTTACACCTTCATCATCGGGAGAAAGATATAAACTCACTTATATCGTTCTCCCAATGATGAAGGTGTAAGCCTTCGAAACATATCAAGAAAAATAAACTCAATAGTGGAAAAAACAGTATTTTAATTCATAAAAATTCGTCATTATGGAATTCCACAGTGTTAACGCCTTAAGTTTATCTAAAATTATGTTTTACCTGTTCTCAATAGATGCCTTAAACTTTATATTTGTTTGTAATATCTTTGAGAAATAAACTGATGATTGATTTATTTCTGATCCTATTTCTGAGGGTTACGCCTATAATGGAGCGAAGGTTTCTTATTTCTGCTACTCTGATAAGGTTTTAGTCGTATTTTTAAGTAATTTATGTAGCAGTTGACGGACATCCGTACCAGTATCTCGCATTATCTCTTTAAATGTTAAAAGAACCAATTTGGTTCTATTGTCTGCGACTTTCCGTAGCCGAGCCCGCGAGCGCCGGTCGAATGTGTTCCGCACACCGCTCACCTTCGACTCCGTATAAGGCTACCTATTTCGACATTTTGACCCGGTCCATTCTATGATCTCCTGGTATTTGACATTGCACATACTGTTTCGGTTTCTAAAGAATTATGACCACGTGCAAACATTTCTTACGAGGGTTTGACTCTGATCCATATACGGCGACTCTTTCAGAATAGCATGTGAAGTGTTTCAATAACAATTTATTTCATATTTTTTAATGTTTTCATACCATATTTAGTTACGTACTAGATCTTTTAAAATTTTATTTCAAGGACCCAGTCCTAGCACATGAGTACTAAACTTTTTTTAACAAAACAATATTTAATTAACACTTGAATTTTTTTTTAACTATAAATATTTTATTAAATTGATGCATATTTTCCCATTAAATTCATACTTAAATATAATTAAAATTACTTTGTATTAATACATACTCTCATCTTACCATTATTTTTCGCAAACGTGTTTTTATTTAAAAAAAATTGCATTAACAGACTTATTAATTATCAAAGGCAGTTCACAGTGGAGTTCTGGTCCCAACCCTTATGTATGGAAGCGAAGCATGGAACTGGTAGAAGAAAGATGAGAGCAGAATAAATGCGGTAGAGATGAGGTCCCTAAGACGTGTGTGTGGTAGAACGATGTACGACAGAATCTCAAATGCTGATATTAGAAAGGAATGTAGAGCGATAGATGGTATTATGAACAAAACTATGAAAAGATCGCTGCGTTGGTTCGAACATATGGAGCTCATATGAGATGAAAAAATGGTTAAAAAAGTATACGTTAACGACATAAATGGAGTACGGAGTCGAGGTAGACCGAGGAAAACATGGCATGAATCAAATTAATCAAATTTTAAAGGTTGGTCATGTCAGAAGGCGGAAGAATCGACGTGCGTGTGTGACTCGCTGTATGAATATGGAAGAATCTCGAGAGGTATGTCTGGATAGAGTGTGGCGGTCCATTCCCTCTGCCTACCCCTGCGGGGAAACGGCGTAATGGTTTGTTGTTGTTGTTGTTAATTAATAAAACAAAGTTCGATTTCCCGTGATTTTCACACTGAATTCGCGTAACAATAAAATGCCGATCACATGTCATGAGAATCAATATATAATAGCTTTTACATCGATTTGGTTTGCGTTATAACAAAAATAAAGAGCTATTCAGCTAAATAAATTAACAAAGTAAATTTGAAATATTTAAACATTATTTTAATTCACGATAAACTCCCACCAAAAGATTTCAGTAGAAATATTTGATATCTGTATCGTATAATTTTCAATGTGATTTTTACACGCCTACTCACATAAATGTAGAAGTATTTATAGTTAGATTGCATCGTGTATTCAGGAATGATAACGTGTTAATCAATTGAATTTCAAAGCATTCCACCCATCGCCGATCTGTGAATAAATCCATCCTTATTATATAACGAGGGTATTTTTTTATGAAGCCGGACTCATTCCGAAAATGGCGATCGGGAGATTAGTCAGATTTGAAACATTTGTTAATAATTTCCTTATCTGGAATTCCGAGCGCATAGCACCGGTGGGAACCGTAAATTTCTTGGTGTTTATTATTATTATCAGAAATATTCATCACCTTTCGGCGTCAAGGGGCCAATCAGATCGGCCGGCTGTCATTTAAGTCGGATTTATTAATGCGCAATCTCCGTGGAGTCATCGGATCACACCCATTGGCCGCGCGCTCTTACAAGAGCGTTATTTATGATTTTTGCGCAGTTCCCGATACGAAAGGGCTAGCGGGTAATAAACAATTATTCATATTTTGCTCTTTGGCTATCTCGGATAAATTGTGTGAACTATAATTTGGTGAAAGTATTGTTATTCTCGACTGTTGATATATATTTTTATATATACTGGTACCCCTGCCTTCTAGAAAGATTTTCGCAACTGCGTGCAACGTAAACAATAATCTTCTTCTTTTAATATATCTGACGATCTGTGATACAGAAATCATGTCTCGGCGGATGATGAGGTCCAGCTGTCCTTCCATCTCTTAGGGGGTCTTCCAGGTGGACGGTGTCCGGAGGGAATTTCGTTATATTTTATGTGAAGGACATATTACGGAAAGTTTTGTTATATTTTATGTGAAGGACATATTTCGACTATCTAAGACATTATCAAATGATCATGCCTTATTTATTGTTTCCTGAACAATGATGTAAAACTCCATATTAAATAATTTATAGGTACGAATGAAAACGTCAGTTTTCTAGAAGTTTTATTATATTTTATGAGAATGCCTTAGAAGGGCGACACATGTCATTCCCACAAAAATATAATAAAACTTCTAGAAAACTGACGTTTTCATTCGTATTAATTATTTAATAATAATTTTCTTAATTTATACGAATGAAAACCTCTGTTTTCTAGAAGTTTTGTTATATTTTATGCGAATGACATATTACGCCTATCGCGAGGCGAAACGTGTCATTCACATAAAATATAATAAAACTTCTAGAAAACATACGTTTGCGTGAGATTTAATTAATAGGATTTCTTTTGTATTGCTTATTTAATATGGAGTTTTACATCATCGACCTTCGTGGCAGAGTGGTAAGAACTCTGACTTCCGTACCGAAGGTCACACTGTCTTCGGTCTGGTGTAGAATTCACGTGACAATAAAATGGCGATAGATTGGCTATCTATCACGTGTCATGAGAATCAATATAATAGCTAAAATAAATTGTATACAGTAATTGAGTTCAAACGACCTGTTGTATACAAAAAAAAATCGTTGTTCAAGAAACAATAAATAAATATATTCTTTCTTGTACAGCCTATGACCTGCACTGCTGGACCCACTGCTGGAAATTGGTCCACTGCTGGACATTGTTCACATTTGAAAATGCTTAAGACCATAGGTTTCCAATCTTTTTTGGGCCACCGCCCGGCCCCTTTACAAGAAAAATAATGGTTCAACGCCGCCCTCCCATAAAAGTTATTCCAAAAAAGGGAAAATGATTACAATACATACATAACAAAATAAACCAATGTTTAAGTTTAATTTGCTTTATCAGTACCTACGTGATGAGCGTGTTTTTTTTTGTCTTTTAGACTATATTTTTTTATCTGCCCACGCTCTCTATTTTTTCTGGGTCTTCTACTGCCCTGCTGAAAGCCTCAAACGCCCACAAGGGGGCGTTATCGTCCACTTTGAGAACCTAGACTTTAGACAGACTAAACATGTCATTTATATAAAATAAAACAAAACTTCTAGAAAACAGACGTTGATTGAAAACTTCTCTTTTTTTGAAGTTTGATTATATTTTACGTGGATTAGAAAATTGTCACATTGGTGGTTTGTACTTCTCGAATAAATGGAGAAGTGAAATGATAGTTAATTAACCGGTTTAATTTTATAATATATTTTTCCATCAATCGGCTAAATAGATATAAAATATTTCCCACGTGTCTTATGCCACGCCTCCATACAACATTAAGTATAATTTACAATTGTACAGCTGTTATCAGCCATCTTCTCGCAACAGAACTAGTTAATATGGCGACCTTCATAAAACACATTATTGATAACATCAGAATCAAACTTGCTCCACAGTATTTCCTCATACTGCCATTATTCTCAGTTATCGGATTATCGAATGGAACTTGAGCGGATTGCGGGCGACCACGTGACGATATGATTCTCATGGTAAATGTAACAGTCCATAGATAGTGATGCACCGCAGCCCGCTGGGTGTACAGCATGTCCAGGACTTTGACTAATGCATAAGTCGGTACGTGTTTTTGTAGTATTGTCCAATGTTCAGAACTTCAGTGCCAGTAAGATGCCAAAACATTCCGGTTTGATTTCAGCCGTGAAAAACCATTCGAAAAATATTTTATGTAATTTAAGATAATCAAATGATTTTACTGAAATCTCTTGATGGAAGTTCATTTTAAATAATAATAATTACATACTATACATCTTATCTTAATATATGGCACTAGTGTAGATTGAACAGATCGTTGTGTAGATCGTAAGAAGCTTAACCCAACCAATGACAGGTCATAAGTCCTGTAAACGCCTCGACCACCATATTCTGTTTCTAAAAAAAAAAGCAGTTTACATCTTCGCCTCTATTGAGATACAATTAATCCTTAAATAAAATTTAAATAAAACGATGTTTTTTAACTACTTCCACTTTTGTCTTTATTTCGACAGCGACCGGTTTCGCCAGGCTCGCTGGCATCGACAGACTGGTGATGACTGGTGATGACCAGTCTGTCGATGTCAGCGAGCCTGGCGAAACCGGTCGCTGTCGAAATAAAGAAAAAAATGGAAGTAGTTAAAAAAACACCGTTTTATTTAATTATGTAATTTAGTGTGCTATTTATGTTCCAGGCCATTTTTTGTTTTGTTTTTTTTTTGGTCTTTTTTAAGAGAGGCATTAACTTTAGCGTAACGTGTAAAATCATTATAAAATAAAAAAGAAACTAAAAAACAAGATTCAAATTATATTATTATTAGCAGTCTTATCCGCTATTCTCTCGGATATTTCTTCAAATAAATTTTGTGATATATTATGACATACAGGTATATCCATGTATATCCATTTCTTTAGACTTTTCTTTGAAAATTTCGTCATCTTGGAGGGTATCCATCTTTATGTTCCGTTTTTTGGTCGGAATTTTAAGTACAAATGGAATAAAACGAAATTTATTCTATTTTATACAGATTTTTATTATGATTATTAACAAAAGAGTGGTATTCTGTGACAAAGGAATTTTGTAGATTTAAAAGACATATTTCACAATGTCCACTCAAAGGTGATATTAAACGACGTGTTAATTAATTAAAATTAAACTCTTATGATCAACTAACAGTATTAGATTTGATGTATTGAATAATTTGTTTTCTTTTAAGATAATTTAACCTTTTATTGTATATAGTTCGAAGCCAAGTGGCAAAAATATAAAAAAATAATCGGATAATGTTTATACGTAAATGCCGTGAACACCGAATATCAATCAAATTAACACTACCACAAATTTACTTTCAGAGCAATTGAAACGAAAATCAAAATGAACCGTCTAATAACACATTTCAACGACTTATTTAGCGTACTGACAATTTCCTCGTAATTAATAATAATTTAGTCTTATCAGATTTCCCCCGGTACTAATAAACTTTCTGACATCTGTCAATGTAGATAAAATGGCGTTGAACATTTTCGCTGATACTGCGCACGCGCGAGAGGTTGCGCGCCACCCGCGCCGGCGCAGTTTGTAGTTTATGACATTACATTAATTAAACAGAATATCTGATTTATAGACCATAAAAGTTTTCGAGTGAATTGTCGTCGGTACCGTTGATTAAATCCTAAGTATTGAAACGTGATCTCATTGACCCAGCTTGTTTTGAATATGTTTCTAATCAATTTTTAATACGCCGTATTTTTAATGTTATAGAATGCTTAGAATTGTTTTTTATTATTATTATGAGCATCCACGTAGATACATGCCTTTTTTATTTGATATGACTGTTTTATTGAGAACCAAGCAGCAATTATTTCCTGAGCGATTACTCAGCATCAGTCATCAGTAATTGGCCTAGTTTCTGACGTATCGAAGTATTGTCTATTCAATAATATAAACAGCAACTTTAAATATTGCTTTATGATTTGGTAAATAATCTATTTATTACGATTTTTTTTTTTTTAATTTTTAAAACCTCCCTTTATATATAAAATAAAATTATCCTAAAAATATGTATTGTCGTAAAGTAGTATCTAACCCACGCTTTTGGGCTTAAGTCTTAATATGATATTTTGATAAGCACAAATCTATCGCAATTTTATTGTCACGTTACCAGACAAAAGACAGTGTGACAATCATACTGCCATCGCCGGGAATCGAACCCGGGACCTTCTGTATGAAAGTCAGAGCTCTTACAGCTCTACCACGAAGGTCAAATATTATTATTATTATAGCAATTACTATTATTATTATTATTATTTTGTTGAATCGCTCTTTACATTAAGACAGCATGAGCCAAATCGATGTAAAGGGTATTATAGCTATCATAGTGATTCTCGTGACATGAGATAGGTAGATAATCTATCGCCATTTTATTGTCACGTGAATTCTACACCAGACCAAAGACAATGTGATAATCACACTGCCCTCACCGGGAATCGAACCCGAAACCTTCGGGGTGGCGGTCAATGCATATACCACTCGGGCACGAAGGTCGTCAAATATTTAATTATCTTGTTTAAATTGTCTAGCAGAACTAGAATATTAAATAAAGCAAATGTTTGTTATCATTTATTCATAATTATTTATTGTATTGAATTTATTTCTTTTACCAAACAGATAAAAATTAACTATCTAAAAGTTAAATAAATTAATAACATATTTCTATGTCATATAAATTTGGCATTCTTTACATAAATGGTTTGTTTATTTTTGTACACGTATGTAGGATTTTTATTTAATAAGTGTACTAAATTGCGTATAAAAATATAATATATTAACAATATTCGCTTATTTATACGACTGAAAATAAAGTATAATAATGTTTATCCCTTTCATATTCGATAGGTAACCGCTATAACCATGCGTTCAGTTCGCTTTCATACATTGGAGCGCTCCGGCGTTACTTCCAATCGCTGCCGACAGATGGCGGTAGTCTCGCGTGTAACTGCTCTACGAAATGATGCGTCAATTTGACTAGAGCGAAAGTCGCATTCCGTACGTTTGTCATCAATAGGGTCTTAATTGACCAAGACAAAGCGAGTGATGCGCTCGGGATATGAATCCGTGATTCCACCCCGCTTGCTCGATGGCCGCGTCCAACGGCCATCCTGCAAAGATCTGACGCTTCTATTGATGATCGATAATATTTTTAGCCAAATGAACAAGCAAGCGTTGTCGGCTTGCCGAGACGCTACTTCATTTTATTTCAAAATACATCGAACCGCGCAATGTCTCCACTTTAAAAATATGGCGATTTTCCACGATCGTTCCAGGCTTGTTAGTTTTTCCGTTGTTCAGCTATTTGGCACTCTTGCTGGTAGACTTATATGGCATTCGATATGTCTTATAGCTTATAGCTGGTAGTCTTATATGATCGGCTGGCAGGTGATAGAACAGCGTTCTCGCTCATACTCGTATCTTAGCAGTCACGGAAATACACTTTTTCATGACGTGGTTCGTGAGGTGTATCACATGACCGTGGCAGGTTGAATACGTCATATCGACGTGATATATGAATGTTGAGGAAGGAGGAAGCGAGAGAAGTATGTCATTCCATTTTTTCTGCCTGCCCCTTCGAAGAGGCGGCGTAATGGTTAGTAAGGATTCTTATTTCGAATATCCAGTAAATAAAATTAAAACAGATATTTTTTAATTAACGTTTTTAACCCTTAACGTACCGTGTTCAAAACAAAACGCTTGCTCCCATGTGGTAAGTTCAGTTTACCGCTAACTTTATCTAAATATCAAGCATATGACTAGATGAATCAAAATTTAATTTATGTCATCTTGTAGGGAATTTCATTAGGAATAGATCGATATCTATAACATACATGGATTATTTGAAAAACATATCATTATTAATTTTTTTCTGGAACCATGCGATTTCTGATATGTAATGCGTCATAACATACGGGCGACTAAAAATCGACTAAAAGTCGGGTCGAAACTTGTCTGCACGCCGGGCCGGCGGGGCGAAGATAAAGGCACCTAGGCAAAATGTATAGTACGTTCAAGACAACGAGTACGTATTAATATTTGTCCCTTTTGGTAAAGTGTTAATATTTTCACAGTTCTGATATTATTAAGTTACGTGGTGCGTTTTCATCCAGTCGGTATCATTACGTACCTATTGAAAAGGTCAAAGATATAATTTATAATATGTTCAAAACAGCGAGTAAGTATTTGTCACTTTTGATAAAGTTGTAAATATTAGCAAAACAAATTCTACCTTAACACGAATGAAGGTGAGGGCAGTCTTAGAAAATATTTTTTTTGGGATGAAGGAAGTAATTTTTTGCTTTTTTTATTACGAAATATTGAGAACACTTCAATGGAGGATTACAATTTTTTTTATAATATTAGGGTCCATAGGTTTTAAGAAAATCAACTTTAAATTGGCAGTGGAAACTCAATTGACCACATGGCAACGCGACGGTTAAGGAGTTTTTCGTTGCGGATTTGAAACACAGACTCGACTTTCGCACAATTTGTTATTTCACACATTTTTCTACCGTCGTTTTTTGTTCAAATAACGATCCCTTACTTGTGTCTCACGTACAGTCGCTCTCATCTCCGTTTATTACGTTTTTTTGTAGGTTTATCTATTTATATACAGTACATACGTGTTCATATTTCGCCCTTACATTAAATTAGATAATCCGCGATCATCTAAACCCAGAAAAATCTCGGGAAACTGTCGCAAATGAAATAGTTTCGATGAAACAACCAAGATGTTGATGAATTAATCGAATCGCATTCAGAGCCTTTGTCGAATGAATGCCTAATTGAACAACGAGTAGCAAATAAAATAGAAAATGAAGGCGAAGAAGATGTTGAAATCGTAAAGACTTTGACAATAAAAAAAAATAATGAAGCCTTCATGCATCTTGTTCATTTTTTGGCTATCATGGATGAATGTGATCCCAATACAGACCGTATAGCTCAAGTACGTAGGGCAATCGAAAAAGACACGGCACGTTATAGAACTCTCGATCAGAAAAAAGAGGAGGGGATTCAAAAATTATTTGACAAATTCGTAAAGAAGAGTCTTATTTAATTTCGTTTTTTTATTGTTTAGTGATTAATAAATAAATACATAACTAGGATTAATTGTATCTCAATAGAAACGAAGATGTACATTTATTTGGAAACATAATATGGTAGTCGAGGCGTTTACAGGACTTATGACCTGTCATTGGTTGGGTTAAGCGATCACTTTATGTTAACAACATTCCCCCTTTCTTACGACACCACGTCTGACAAATTTTTGGAACTTGTATATATGCTACTATTTTTTAATAACTTCACTGTTTGTAGGTCAATCTACACTAGCGCCATCTATTAAGATAATACATCTTCGTCTCTATTGAGATACAATTAACCCTTAAAAATGATTAACCTGCAATGGGTAAAAATCCAGTATTTGTCTACAAGTATTTGTATACATTCAAAAAACAAATTGTATAAAAAAATACATAACTGAAAATATTCACCATTTTGGTGTTTTTTTACATGACCTCGACTTTCGCACACATTTTCAGGATCATTTAAGTGCGAAAGTCGAGGGCCGCCTGTGCATTTCTCAATAAAACACAATATGATCTTCACAAAGATGTTCACAATGTCTACATATTATTCACCTCTCTCTTCTCTTCTCCCTTTCTCCGCAAGTTTACAAACATTGTCTGAAGTACGTGTACAAACATTGATAGCCATCTCTCAAGTCGGACACTTCTAGAACGGGGTGACATTTGTGTCCACTTGACTTTCTGGTTTTCTTACATTTCCCATTCGAAAGGTCACCCTTTGTTCAATTATTCCGCGAGTGTGTACGGTACAACCTCTATTTCTTACTCTAGCCTCACCTAAGGCCTTACTAGTAAAATCTATATAAACTTATCCGGACAGTTAAGTCCAAGTTGAATGTACGATATGTGATTTTTTTTACTAACTAACTAACCGTTTCCCCGGAGGGGTAGGCAGAGAGGATATACCACCATACTGCCCTGTTCTGACATACTACTACTCCTCTACATTCATACATCGTAACATGCACGTTCGTCTATTTTTTTTGTATACAACAGGTCGCATTAACCCAATTACTGTATACATTATGTTTTTAGCTGATATATTGATTCTCGTGACATGTGATAGGTAGCTAATCTATCGCCATTTTATTGTCACGAGAATTCTACACCAGACAGTGTGACAATCACACTGCCAGCGCCGGGAATCGAACCCAGAACCTTCGGTACGGTATTCAGAGCTCTTACCACTCTGCCACGAAGGTCGTTTTTCCGACTTTGAATGTGGCCGCCTTTCAGTATTTGATTAATCCTTTCCCTGGTCTTCCGCGGTTTCTTTTTCCGCACACACTGCTTGTTTACAACATCTTAACCATTCTTCTCTCGTCCATTCGTTTCATATGTCCAAACCATCTCAGGGACTCTTTTTTAATTTTACTTATGATGCAATCATCTGCCTTACATTTCTTCCTTATTTCATCTTTCGATATTCTATCATATATCGTTTTCCCGCACATTCTTCTCGGTGATCTCATTTCTACTGTATGATATGAATATGGACTTGGACTTGGACTTGGATCTTCTGGCTTACAGAGGTTCAGCTCTAATGGCTATTACTCTTACGTCTGTAGGAAACATTGTTGGAATGTGATTTGATAGTTGTTTTATGATGGGGCTAAATGTATGAAAGAAGGCCAGGGGGGATTTAGGGTTTATGATAAAGTCTTACATTATTGTCAAGGAATGGAAGACCAGTTAGGGTTGGCATTGTATTTATAAAAAAGTCTGTTCCCGAGGGGAATATAAGAGCAGCAGTGCCTGTATGGAGTTGTGGTAATGGTATAAATTATCTGATGCTTACATTTTCTCCTATATACTCGTATTTATTATCATTCTCTTATCTTTTAACCTATTTAAATATAATCACGCTGTAGTAAATTAATATTGCTATTACAGTTTTTTTCACGTGCCAAACAAATTGTGCTTTCGTATTTTAACACGAATAAGTAAGTAATCACGAATTTTCTTCATACCTCGAAGTGTTTCCCGTTTATTACATAAATCAGAACATTTGTTAGATCTTATCAAATGACTTCACAGGCTGAAAACAATTTCTCGTGAAATCAATTATTTTACGAGTTTGCCGGCTATTACACTAAAACCAATATATCGAGTAAATGATTGTACCTAATAGAGGTACTTGGGGCGTTAAAGGCCACCATTAAACCACCAATCTGTGATACTTACATCCAAGTATCTTTTATACATAATACCGTTTCTTTGTGGGATAGATTGAATTCCAAAGGATATACAGAGACAAACGTAATTATGAGGGCCTCTCAAATTTTAGATAATAATATGCTAACTTTTAAAGCGCCGTTTTTATAATAATAATAAATTGGATAATTTATAAAGCGCCATTTTTATGAATTGCTCATCTCAAGGGCGCTGTAGAAGATGCTCCGTTTTATCAGGCTGTAACTCTTAATGTTTGGCACATAGTAAAAGTTCACAAATTATTTCCAAGAATTTGGGCGTTCCCTCATAAATCATCCTGTTGCACTTCACACAATTCACTGGACACTCGGACACTCGGACACACATGTGGCAACCATCTTTGAGGTCTCGACTCGGAAATAGCCGTTTAGAGACGTTTACACGAAGCACTTTATATTAAAAACTTTCACGTATTTCAACTTAATTTGTTCTTTTCACTGAAACTATACGTAAATAATTAATTTTGGATATACAGATTTGTTTGGATTCATTAAAAGGTGATAATAGATGTTAAATAGACGCAAATGGAGTACTCAGACCCTCAAAATTTTATTTAAATGGGGAGCTATTTGAAAAAACGTCCGATGTAATCACCTCAAGGGCGCATTATACATGTTTTAAATCTAAAAATCTAAATGTGAACGCTGCATCTGATTTTCGCGATCGGTTAGAAAGTATAGTAGAACAAAGTATAGCGGTTTAAATTGGGTATGAAATATGAAAAAGGTGGGTTTTCAGCTTAGATCTGAAATCTGTCGAATCATTTATGCATCTGAGGTGTGAAGGGAGATTGTTCCAAGCCGATGGACCGGCTACCGCGAACGCTCGATCCCCGAAATTTGTACTAGGGCAACGCTTTGGCTCGATCTAATGCCATTCTGTTAAAATATCTTCTTCTTTTTAACCAATTTTACTCCACTGATAAATATTGGCCTCTTCTCAACTCCTTCAACATTTTTTTTATAAAATTAATGTCATTATTTGAAATTCATGGTAGAAGTTCATTGTAAATAATGAAAATCCTTTTTTTTTAATCTTTTTAAAATGTATTTATAGTTAAAATCCACTAGTGTTTGTGTCTCCGGTTTCGGCAGCTCGCTGCCATCTTCTGGGCCAGAAGACTAGTAGATGGCAGCGAGCTGCCAAAACCGGTCGAAGATACAAAAGCTTGTGGATTTAACCTAAATATAAATTTTAAAAAGATTTTTTACATTTTACTTTCATTTTTAAATGTTTTTTTATGTGGTCTTTCTTGGTTTTGTGGTCTTCCTGGTTAAAATATCATAAAATAAATAATTGCCCTAAAGTTCGGTTGTTATTTCACTACTATAATTAATTAACGAAACAACATTCTGTTACTTCGATAGATAAGATAGAACCTCCAAACTTATCAATAAAATATTATATGTCGGCCATGTGAGCAGTCGGAGAAATCAGCGGGCGTGCATGACACGATGTATGAATGTTGAGGAAGCGAGAGAAATATGTTAGGAAAGAAAAGTGTGGCCGTCCATTGTTTCTGCCTACCCGTTCGGGGAGACGACGTGATGGTAAGTTAGTTTTTTTTTTTAATATTCGTCCAGTCTGTCGATGCCAGCGAGCCTGGGGAAACCGGTCGCTGTCGAAATAAAGACAAAAGTGGAAGTAGTTTAAAAAATATCGTTTTATTTAATTATTATCTAAAACGAACTTCCATCGAGAGATTTCAGTAAAATCATTTGATTATCTCAAAAAAAATATTTATAAAATAATTGTTGATTTTTTTTTAACTGCGTCCTTTAAATGATGGCATTCACTGTACACAATATCGGGCGACCGGTATGGTAATGGCAGTTTAGATGACTCACGGGCACAGCTCAATATGGTTTCGACAGCGCTTGTCCGATAGCAATAGGACGGACCTTTAACGAACTTGATCTTGACATATTGACTTGAAAAATATATTCGTGTTTCTTGAGGCACACATATGTACATCTGGACCGGGCCATTGTTGCCTCGTGTATCGGAACGGCGTATGTTTTTTTGTTGACCCCAAGTTACATTACAGATCTTTTTACTTGCGTACCATGTGCCAACATTCCTCAGATAGACACGTTTTGTTCAACTATTCGCATTTTTTTTATACATCTATCCAATGGCATTCTTTCCTCATACTATTTGTTGCTATTTTTTTTTCTTATTTTAAATCTTCTACATTTTAATGGAGTACGTTCTACGCGTGCGTGTTGGTTAAAAAATATCTTAATGTAACATAATGCAATATACTTCGGAAATTTAAAATAACTTTGTTTAATCCACTTAATATTAAAAAAAAATTAAAAACACCACATGTTTCGGAGGATACCTCTTCAGGTGTAAAATTATAATAAAAATTAAACAAAGAAATACTAATATAAAAAACTCATTTAAAATTCAATATAATAATTTAAATTTAAATATTAACCTGGGCTATTTGTTATCTTCTTCTTCTTCCTCAGCCTATTCCGTCCACTCCTGGACAAAAGCCTCCTCCATTCGCTTCCATGTCACTCTGTCCTGTGCAAACTGCATCCAGGTTATTCCGACGTGTCTGTTCAGATCATCTTTCCGCCGTAGTTGCGGTCGCCCTACACCTCTCTTTGCCGTCCACGGTCTCAAAGTCAGCAGTCTTCTTGTCCACTTTTCATCTGAGCTTCTGGCTACGTGACCTGCCCATTGCCATTTTGGAGTCGCCACCCGGTGGGTGATGTCAGTGACCTTTGTTTTTTCTCAAACCGTATCGTTTCTGACTCTGTCTCTTAGGCTTATTCCTAACGTGGCTCTTTCCATGACTCTTTGGGTCACTCGTAGTTTCTCGGCACTTGGACAATGTAACAGTTTCAAGACCATAAGTACCAACTGGCAGATCGCAGACTTCATAGACTTTTCGTTTCAGGTTAATCGGTATTTTCCGGTTTTTAAGGATCTAACTCATGTTTCCGAAAGCTGCCCAGCTTAGTCCAATTCTTCTTTTTAGCTCTGCGGTTTGGTTCTTTGTTATAAGTACTATCTCGGATGTACAAACAGCTACGCGTTTAATTGTCGCTACATTTGATAACGCCTTAGCAAGGCGAGACATGTCATTCTCATGAAATAACCTAACTAACTGCGAGGAGACGGCGTGATGGTTAGTTAGTTAAATTACTATTATAGAAAATAAAAAAACTTTGGCGATGAGGTTTGCAACCCATTACACGGCGTGCCCCA
This sequence comes from Lepidostoma basale, assembly GCA_022606425.2. Lineage (NCBI taxonomy): Eukaryota > Metazoa > Arthropoda > Insecta > Trichoptera > Lepidostomatidae > Lepidostoma > Lepidostoma basale. Next base: position 1,128,376 of record JAHDVF020000890.1, on the reverse strand, counting down.
CGGGGGCAAAAAGGGAAGGGTGGAGTGCCGCATCGTTAAAAGTGTGGCAGTCCATTCTTTCTGCCTACCCCTTCGGGGAGACGACGTGATGATTAGTTAGTTAGTTAAAACTTTAAATTTCTGTAAAAATATTTACACTGGTTAAAAATTCTATTATACGAGTGCATTAAGGGAAGGGCGTCTGTTTCCCGAAACATGTTTATGATGTGAAATTACAATGTTTCCCAAAAGTTATTAAAATATAATAAAACTTCTAGAAAATAGACGTTTCAAATGAATTTTATAATTTCTGCCTTGAAGCACAGTTGGTAAATCGATAATAAAAATCTACTTGTTTTTTTAGTAGTGGTTGTTAAAATTCAAAACATTTCGCCAATCAGTTAAATTAAATAATTTTATAGTAAAATAAATCTCTTGTATTTGTTAGCAAAGTTCATATCGGGTCACGGGCCGCCGTCATTATATCTGTGAAGGCTTAGCTACTTATTGAAATCAATTTATTTTTAATGCCGATGTATACAAGGCCACCAACGTGCATTCACAGAATTCTTTTACACACACATTTCTGATGGCTTTGAACTAATCAAGTAACTATTTAATGCTAGGTCTTTCGCATCTTTAAAATACAACATATGAATCCCTTTCGCTTAGTTTGTTCAAATCAACATAAGTACACACGTGGCTGATTTCATTTAATTTATTTATTAAAACACATCAAAAGCATCACAGAACTACGTTCCAATACACCAATGGTACATAAATCATAAATCAGAGAACTGTGTATCATAGATACACAATGAACAACCAGCAATTAACACACGTATCTACGATGAAGGATCTCGGAATCATCTATGAAAGTAGACCGGCATTTCGTGCACATATCGAGAGAATTTGTGACATTGCACTGAGGATGTTGGGCTTCATCATTCGGACCGAAAGAGTTTTCAGAGATCCTAATGTGCTCAGAGTCCTATACAACGCATTGGTTTCGAGCAGACTCGTAAGTGGTTCTGTGATATGGAATCCTCACGAGGCGAGATATTCCGTTATGCTGGAGAGGGTTCAGAAAAAAATTCTGAGGTATCTCTACATGAGGGAGTCTGGTAGTTATCCGTGGCTCTATCCCACGGCATTTCTTTTAGGAATGCTTGGAACCAATTCTTTACAGCTTCGAAGAGATGGGCACCTCATTACCCATTTCTTTAAATTAATCAGGGGATATTTTGAGAACTCGGCCGTGCTAGAGGAAGTTGGTATTTTTGTCCCTGATAGATTTCTCCGACAGCGACAGCACAGATTGTTTTACCTACCGGCTACCAGAACCAATCTGCCTCTGGTGACACCGGTGGGAAGAGCAATTAGTCTGCTGAACGCGGTCTCCTCGGAGATCGACGTCTTTCATATTAGTAAAGGTACGTTCAGTGGACAAATAATCTTGACTTTAGAAAGTATCTTGTCTTCCTAATGTCGAACCATCTCTAATGCGTTCCTGGTATTATGTTGTATTTTTATAATATTTTACCTGTACCCAAAAGATCCTTAAACATTTTGCTATTTGGAATATCTTTTGTAAATTGATTTGACCGTGCTACGCTTTCCTCGGTCTTCCTCTTTTTGTAAATCCGTTTTCGTCGTTTACATATACTTTCTTCGTCATTCTTTCTTCATTCATTCTTTCAGTGTGTCCAAACCATCTTAATGACTGTTTCGCTATTTTGTTTCATTCGCACTGCATTTATTTATTATGTTTGCATTTGACACTATCATATACAGATTTACACGCATTCGTCTTAGAGATCTCATTTGTATTATTGTACAACGTTATAAAATAACTGATATTGAATCGGTACAACGTTCGTGTTGAGTATTCTCATTCACGTTAATATATGAATGACTTGTACGGTAATACGTGTTTTTATTTGTCGTTTTTTTTCATGTTTTCATTGCATTCCCTCCCAGTCATGCAAATAATAAGGCTGATCGTGCAGCACAAATCCTCGAATGAAACTTCTCATTTTTACTGACTATTAAACTGTCTTCATACAATCGTGACGGATGCCTCAGTGACACGGCATAGAGAATGTTACATATCGACCATTGATGATTTGGAGAGTTCATGCATATATTGGAGCAAGTCAAGTTATAAAATATGTAAAAAAAACATTGAAATTATACCATTATTTGCCAAAAAAAAATATTTTGACACAACTTTTAATTCATTTCAACCATCCGTCAATTATCCAGAGGAACACCTACGAACACGTGGATGATTCAGTACAATAGCGAGATGAGGCGCTCTGGGAAGTGTTCCCTCAAAACAGCCATCCCATGACAGAAATCCCGTGTTTATGGGAACCATCCAGGGACCCTTGTCCGCCTGATATGCTGGCAAGAGTCATGACAAACAAACGCCAGAAATCGGTTAACCTAGTTAATGGAGAGTGGGGGACGTCAGCTACCTGATTTGATCTGCAAAAACTAAGTCAAACAAAACTTTAGGTATGTGCCCACGTTATAAAAAACAACTGAACATTTCGGATTCATACAATGGGTTTTATTAAGTTTTGAAAAAATGAAGTTATGCCGCACCCTTGAACATCCGTTCGAAAAGTAGGCCTCAACGGCAAACGCACGCTCCTCACTGTTCTAACGCATGATACCGACTAAACCATTTTGGGACAAAACTTTATAGTTCCACCTCTCGAACGAGACCACTAGCGCTCCGCTACGACATCAACCGACTGAATGGCGCGCATTTTAAAAAATGAAGATATGCTGCCGTACCCTGTATACATTATGTACAACAGATTATCATTCTCAATTATTGTATACCTTTTTGGCTATTGATTCTCATGACATGTTACAGGTAGCTAATCTAATGCCATTTTTATTTTCACGAGAATCCTACCAGACTAAAGACAGTGTGAGAAAAAAATTTCCTACTGTCATCGTCGGGAAACGAACCCGGTTCCTTTGGTGGCGGTCTGTTATCACTCTGCCACGAAAGCCGTCGCCTTGAGACTTGAGACGGTACAATTGTGAGTTCCACATTTGTAAGAGCCACGTGAAATACCAATAACGAGGGAGCTATCGGGAATGTACACTAATTTGATATGGGAAAACGGTCAAAGATCGCCGCGTCCCCTTTTTAATATCACTCCATCGGAAGTGGAGGCCCCCGTACTAACATGGGACACACGAGCGCCAGACTTCTGGGAATATTCACGACTCACGCATTCCGGAGTACTTACTTATTCGGTATAAAATACCGCGGGGTGGCCTCGTGCTTCACACTGCGTCAACACCAGAATCAACTATGAAATTGGTGTTTATACCAATTTCTAACACCATGCGCAGATCTATTGGAATTCTGCCTTTTTCGTATATGCGGGAATTTAGTTGATTCACTGTTATTTAAGTATCAATAGTTAAAACTAAACAATTTCTTCTTTATTCGCCTTCACTTTGTGTTATGGATTCATATTTGAATAAATATAGTAAACTTTGTATTACAAAACTTATTATTTTTACTGAATTCAGACATGTTTCGGTTATGAGTAACCTTTATCAATGTAGGTATACAATTTTAACAGTCAAATAAAACAGAACTGTTCTGTTTTATTTGACTGTTAAAATTGTATACATTGATAAAGGTTACTTGTAACCGAAACATATTTGAATTCAGTAAAAATAAAAAGTGTTGTAATACAAAGTATAACTATATTTATTCAAAAACTAAACAATGTAGAAATTTGGAATTATAAAAAAAAGCTAAAATGGCAGTGCACAATGGTGTTCTTGTACCGACCCTTATGTATAGAAGCGAAGCTTTGAACTGGCAAAAGAAGGATGAAAGTAGAATAAATGCAGTAGAAATGAGATCTCTCAGACGAATGTGTGTATACTATGTGTATGATAGAGCGTCGAATGAAAATATAAGAAGCGAATGCGGTGCGAATGATGGTGTTATGAACAGATGTCGGCCACGTGAGGAGTCAGAGAAATCGTCGCGCGTGCATGACGCGATGTATGAATGTTGAGGAAGAAAAGTGTGGCAGTCCATTATTTCTGCCTACCCCTTCGGGGAGACGGCATCATGGTTAGTTAGTTAGTTTTTTATTTTGATTATTATGTTAAGAAATATGTTTGTTTTGAATATAAAAAATAATAATTACAAGAGTATTATCTAGAAATCATAAAATCGATATTGCATCCCTGAGGCAACTATCACGAAATGTTATATGTCGGTTAACCAACGAGATTACTCTATCCACAGTCATAAATATTGGCAGGTTGGTTCTGCAGCGTGGAAAATAAAACAATACGTGATGTCTTTGACGAAGGTAATTATCGGTGACATATAGACCTACATCACTTGGGACATCCGAGTTATGTACTCGTATATGGCCATGTTTACATTTCAAATTGGCATTTTGTCGAAAGATCAGATTCCATTCACTCAAACCAAGTTTAAATTTTGTTTACGTGAACTTCTGCCATGCATTGTTGCTAATCCGCCTACGCCCGATTCTTGAATTATTTTTCCGTATCTTAGACTTTACCGGAATATGTCCGACTCGTGAACTTCTGAAACGTGATTTAGTCCGCATTTTAATAGCATTCAATGGGATTTTATTATGCCCCTTGACGATTTGATCACGGAGGAATTCGTCATAAGACGTCGTGGTGCATGGACCATTATGCTGCCATGATACTTCCCTTTTGTCAGAAGACCCCATTGAGAAATTAACGATTCGTGTGGAAACTCCGAATGTCCAAATTTTCCTCTTCTCCGCGTTCAAAATTAATCTTTGCTTCAATGATGATGTAAATCAAACATACGTATTTATTATTAAAAGAAGACTTGTATTACGTAATATTTTGAAATATTTTAATTTTTCGCCTTACTTAATTATGATTAATTAACGTTTGTTTTATGGAAACAGACGTTTTCAAAAACAGTTGACACCAGACGTTTTCATTCAAATTAATTACAATTTATTAGTATCTTCACCGTATTAAAAGAATCGCCCCTTTCCCACAGTAAAATTTCCAGCACTCCCCTACCCTCCAACAAAATACGAAATTTAAAATTAAAAAAAAAAAATGTCAGTATATATTTTATGCAAAGGACTTCCTACTACAAATCAATAAAAGCCTCGGACGGTACAAAACTTACAATCATAGGCGATATTTTGAACCTTTTGAATGAACTTTTATTTTATATAAAGATTATGATATTGAGTATTATGCCCAAGTTAAAAAAAATGCGCGTGAAAATGTAGTTTATTTAACAGAACTTACAAAATCAAAGCTCCTGAAGAAAGTGTAAAAGTGTATCAGTGTGCATAGCTCGGGAATGGGCTTATTTTTCTATATTGACACAATGCATACTCGAATTTGTTCGAATTCGAATTTTAAAAATTTAATAACGCCCCACCAGATCTCAAAAACGCACACAAAGGGGCGCTGGCGCCTTGGTTTAGAATCACTGCAATATATTTATGATCGTTATCAATTGTATATTTGAACTTCTGCCAAATGTGTAAAGGCTATACCACATATTTTTGCTTTAGTTAATGTCCTCACAATGTTTAAAAAAAGTCGTTATTTTTTTAAATCTTTTAGAATAATACGTATTTATATACTCGTATGTCAGCAAATTTTGTATTTTTCGTTGCATTTATGTATTGACGAATCAATATTATTATTGTTAACTAAAATTCGTAACGCCTTAATCACATAAAAAAAATAACTAAAGTACGTATACATTTACGAATGTAATGAATTGTCTCTTCTTTTATAAAGGTATAAAGATGTCTGAGAAGCTTATGTATCAAGAATATTTTATTTATGGTGTATTCAATCAAAATTTATTAATAATCCTAATCTGCACAGATATTGGTGATGGTATTTCGACTTTTTTATACTAATTTTCTGTTATTGATTTTGACATCGCAAACAATTATTCAAATAATTGTGTTAACTTTTTATTATTTATTTATTTATTTAATTTACACATGTTCTAATAAAAACAATCAAATATAATAAACTACATAAATATCAATATAAGCTTGCATTTTGTTTACATATTTATTTAATTCTATAAAAAAAATATGTTCTACACACTTTTGACATCCTCCGATATATCTTCATATATTTTAAATGCTTTATACATAAGGGAATTCAGAGATCATTTTTTTGTTATAGCTATTTAGCTTATATTATAGCTATTTACAAGTATTCTGAAAACGAAACTTGAGCAAAAGATAACGAATAGGGAAGAACAGCAGGGTTTTCGACGAAATCGCTCCACAACAGATGCAATCTTCATTCTGAGGCAACTGAAAGAGAAAGCAATTGAATATAATAAAGTAGCCTATATATGTTTTGTCGATCTGACTAAGGCATTTGACAGGGTGTTGTTAAGAGATATTGTAAGAAAATTACAGGAAGGAGGAATATCCAATACATTGATAAAGACTGTCCAAGATCTATATACCAATTGCAAAACGAAAATTAAGGTTGACAATGAACTGTCTAGGGAAATTCCTACAAGCAATGGTATAAGACAGGGAGATAGTTTGAGCCCCTTTCTGTTCAATCTTATTATGGACGAAATTATAGAAGAGGTAGCTGGCCTGGGACTAGGTTATAAAATGGGCAGTAAAACTGTGAATGTCATTTGCTATGCGGACGATGCCGCATTAATAGCAGAGTCTGAAGATGACCTGCAAAGAATGTTGTACAAATTCCACACAGTATCCCAAAGGCTAAATATGGCTATATCAGTCAACAAAACAAAAAGTCTCACTATATCAAGGCAACCTGCAAGATGTAAACTGACTGTTGATGATATACCTGTGGAGCAGGTGATGAGTTTCAGGTATTTGGGAGTGGAGATCTGCAGCCAAAGTGACCTTTATACCGAAGTACGTGAACAAGTCAGTAAAGCCTCTGCCGTGTCAGGATGCCTGAAGAATCTGGTCTGGAAAAACAAGCACATGCGTATCGACAGCAAGATCAGAATATACAAAACATGCGTGCGACCCATCATGACGTACGCTGTAGAGACGCGGGCTGACACTGTGCGAACCAAGGGACTACTTAGAACATCGGAGATGAAGGTCCTAAGATCAATTACTGGAAAAACCCTCCGAGATCGTGTCCGCAACGCAGACATAAGGAAAACCTGCGAAATAGAGGATATCGTTCAGTGGAGTAGATCCAGAAGAAGATACTGGAGGGACCATGTAGCCCGAATGGATGGTGACAGACTCGCGTATACAGCCGCCTATGAAATCCCTTCCGGACACCGCCCACCTGGAAGACCGCCTAAGAGATGGAGGGACAGCTGGATCTCATCATCCGACGAGATATGATTTCTGTGTCACAGATCGTCAGATCTATCAAAAGAAGAAGAAGAAGAAGAAGAAGATTTTTTTGTTTCTAAATGGGTTTAAAAAATCTCAGAAATTTTGGAGGCGTCCGAGGTCCATCCAGGACTGTAGAGCCAGAGTGAAGAATAATACTAGTATAAAAGTCTCAAAAGTTAGTCATTTGTTTCATTTAAATAATCGAATTACCAATTCTCGGATTCACCTGCAACCTTCTGGTTGTAAAATCAAATCAAATCAAATAAGTTTATTTTCTCAAAAGATATTACAAACATTTTTATAGTTTAAGGCATCTATTGAGAACAGGTAAAATATAATAAATATATAATACCAGGAACGCATAAGAGATGGTTCGACATTAGGAATACAAGATACTCTCCAAAGTCAATAGTATTTTTTACAAGAGCATTCAAATGTAATAGCATGATACAATCTTGTAGTTGTTCACTTATTTTTTTTTCTTGGTGTTGGATTAATATCACATCTTCAAGTGCGTACCTAGACAAGATACACACGTATCATTGAGCCACATAATACATGTTAAATAAATCATTGTATCCTTGAAGCTCCGGTGATCGTTCACTCGTGTTGACTGCACGAAAAAAAGGTCACACGTCTTCACATTACACACTCGGTCCGCGTCGCCTTTATTCAGCGCGCAATTGAAATCCAAATCTATCTAAACATTCGATAAAGACTCCCCATCTTTTTACCGAGTCGTGTACTGGATGTTTTTCACTTAATTTCCAGCATTCAAACACACCTCCGTGAATCAAATCCAACAATAGCATTTTTAGATGAAGCGTCACAGGATTTTTTAGTGGCGACGTATTCAATAATCGGTTTCATTCACGAAACCGCGGATTCACACAGATTCCGACAATAGATTCCATCTCGTGATATTTTCAAATTACGTCTCACTTCGGCTGTGCATTGTGGGGCATTCTTCGGCCATCAGGGCTAAGCTGTGCTCTGCAAACATTAAAGTGATCGCCTTTGACGCCTGACTGCTGAGACGAAACCCGTTGATGAGGTCAGGGGTCAGCGGGAATTAATTTCTTTACGGAACATTTCACAACCGTTTTATACCGCTTTCTTAGTAATACTGCGGTGTTGTTTGTCGTCTGTAATATACAAAATTTCCTCATATACGGCGAACGTACTCCTAAACAATTAATATCGCGTCTACTATCCAGAAAAACAATGACCACTAACTAACTAATTTACCAGCCATCGCGCCGTTTGTCCAGAGTGTTGGATACTCCGCGATACTGGCATTGGATTCCTCATACATCGTAAAATGTTCGCTCATCGATTTTTTCAACTTCGGATGTGGCCGCCTTTTAGTATTTCAGAAAAGAAAATCATCTGCAGAATCCTCGGACCCATTAAGGATGACAGACATGGAGAAGGACATAAAATACGAAACTCTATGATCTTTACCAGGATATCAGCGTGGTCGAGTTTATCAAAATTAACAGATTTCGCTGGCTAGGTCATTTGCATCGCTTGGAGGATCTGAAGCCCCTCAAACGAGAGTTCTTTAACGGCCCAGTAGGGCGAAGAAGTGTCGGCATGTCGAGACTGCGATGAGACAGCTGTTTCTTCAACCTACGTTGACATCATCAGGGGGTTACAATAATATATCAACTGTCAAATTTTCATGATTTTTCGAACCTTTATGTTTATTTGTTCCTATGTCAATTTGAATACTTTCTTTGATATAATTTTGATATAAGTTCTTGCTTTACTCTCACAATTAAATTAGTTACTTTAGTACTAAGTTAGTTACTTAGTCAATCCTTATTTTTTAAGGATTAATTGTATCTCAATAGAGACGAAGTTGCAAATTGAAAACAGAATATGGTGGTCGAGGCGTTTACAGGACTTATGACCTTGTCATTGGTTGGGTTAAGCGTACGCTTTATGTAATACAACATACCCAATTCCGCATTTCTTGCGACCACCAAGTCTGACAATTTTTTGGAAGATGTATATATGCTACAATGTTGGGAAACACTTCCCATTTTATAGTTCAATCTACACTAGCGCCATCTATTAAGACTAGATGTAAGCATTAAGCAGAGGATCTTTACTTTGGCAGTTTCGTGGGTGTATTAACGCTTTGTTAGTTTTTGACGTGCATTTTGGATTCTCTAAATCTGTTTTTTTTTTATATACTGTAACTTGTTTTACTAGTCCGGCTGAAGATTGTGTGATATAGTAAAGAAAATTAAAGTAAATAAAATTGTTAATGATCCCGCAAAAAGATTACTGTCACTCGCAAAGGTCTGTGCAAGGAGAAACATGCGCCAAGTGTTACCACCGAGAACTTCTTCGTTAGTGCATAGTTGGGAGAATCCACCTGATTTATTTGCCATTTTAAAGACGCCTAACCCATGCTCATTTAGTTAATGCCGACTTCGCTAATGCGGTTGCAATAAACTCGCTTATTGGCATTTATGTACACGTGTACCGCTATAGTGGATGCCTCTCTGCCGATTAACTGTCATACTTCCAATCGGAGAAAACATTATTTACTTATGTCGTCTAACTAATTATGTATGGGAAAATCTTATTCGTTTATTAACACCGTTTGACCTTTATTTATTATAATTAAATGATTTTATCAATGGTAGTTCATTTTTAAGGATTAATTGTATCTCAATAGAGACGAAGATGTAAATTGTTTTTTTATTGTTTTATTTTTTTTGGAAACAGAATATGGTGGCCGAGGCGTTTTCAGGACTTATGACCTGTCTTACGACCACCACGTCTGCCAAATTTTTGAAAGTTGTATATATGCTACTATGTTGAGACACACTTCACATTTTTAGGTCAACCTACACTAGCGCCATCTATTAAGAATATATGTAAGCATTAAGCAGAAAATCTTTATTAATGTAATGTGAAAACTATCATACATTGCTAGACAACGCCTGACAACAATAAGAATTAAATATAACGAAGTTTTTAAACTATGTAATTCCACTTTTGTCTTCATTTCGACAGCGACCGGTTTCGCCAGGCTTGCTGGCATCGATAGACTGGTGGCACTGTTACAAAATTACTCCTTTATAAATGGTTCATACAGATCAGGGTTGGTAAACATGATTCTATACAATAATAATCTGTAAAATTAACTGAATTTAAATATTGGTACTTAATTTATTTAAGAGGATTCGTATTCAATAAAATGGAATTAAAATTATATGACAGCTTAAAATTTTATATACCATATAACTTGAAAAATTTATACTTTTATTTTTAATATTACTGAATTTAAATAAGTTTGGTTGGCGTCCCCTTTTTTGTTTCTTCCATCCATTAGTCCATGTTTGAGCTGCAAAGGTGGAATCATAACAAAATATTTTTTCGGCAGTAATCTAGATTATTAATACCCACTCTAGGAATATTTTTTATTTATTTATAATGTGTATAACAAAGGTGAGTAAGCAAACAATAATTGATCGTTAAGTATAATTGGGATGAATGCACTTTTTTTTACATTTTCAGATGGATTAAATGAGTGGTTATTTAATTATTACTTTTAACCGGTTGAAACCGGTTGGGAGGATAAAACAAAATAAAGTCGTGTAAAAACATAGTATGAAAGTGTTTTAATTTTTTTTTTTTAATACGTTTTATTTTATCTATCCAACATTCTTCTCATTATTGCTTGCCCATTAGCTCCGATGTAAACATTAAACACTCTAGTTTACAGATTAACGTTATTATTCCCGTTTGCTTTAATAAGAGCCGTAATGTTTAATCAAAATTTGTCGTGTCGTCGTTTTAAGTCGCCTTTATCAGAGATTTGACATTCGTTTTCCGTCACCGGAGTAGGCAAAGTGCCCGCGGACACAACGCGCGCCTCGTCACAGATATCGCGGGCGTGTGTCGTGTCCGTGGGCATTCATTTGTTCCTTTATCAGGCTACCAGTTATCCTCAATCCAGACCTCATCACACTGTTTCCTTCCAATGCTTATGTAACTGCAATTTGATTTATTCCAACATCAAAACACCATTAATTTTTATTTTATTTTACAGTTTATAATGTTAAAGTATCGTAGTGTTTCGGCCAAAAAAATGACTATTTAATGTAATAATAATATCATATTGTTGTCTTGTTGTCAGCCGGATCGTCCTGCTAACAACAATTCTATTTCAATTTCTTCAAAAAAATAATATCAATTAAATAAACATTACAGAATAATACAATTCCAAATCGTTTATAATCTGAATATACAAAGTAATTTTTAAAATAGAGATTCAAATAATATAATAAGAAAACAAACGACGAAAACGGATGGACACGACCCTCAATCATGAGGAATACGAGAAATATATACCATATACGTCATGAAGGAATGCCAAAGAAGGGGCATACAACTCGATGACTTCTCAGTCATCTTCCTGAACAAAGACACCCACAATACGAGTTACATTAAAAAAAAAAATTTTGTTATTTGAAATTTCACGATAGTTGTTAACTGTAAATAATAATAAAAAAAATAGAAAATCATTTTAAAATGTATAATTAGTTAAAATCCACTAATGTTTGTTTCTTCACCGGTTTCCATATTATGGTACCCATATCAAATTTTGCTAGACTTATATAGGATTAAAAATGTCTTTTCATTGTGAAATGTAGAATCCTCCAGGTCAAAATTGATAACTATGTGAGCTGTTTGTATGATCATTAGTTTTTTTTTTAAAGAGAATGGAGCATAGCGGGACTCCCACCGCTTACCCGAAGTTGTTATAGGACGCAGCGGCGGCCTTTCGTCAGTTTCGCTCATGCAATTTCTAGGCCCGTCCGCCGTGCATACGGGAATAACGTTAAATACAATTTTGAGGAAAACATGAAGGACCCCCTGCCAACTTTAATGTACATTAACCTCTATGACCAACTCTCACACAAAAAAATACACGTTAGTAACATGATAATTAGTTTGTCTCACTTTTCAGAAAGATGCCCGTGTTCAGTCAACGAATCCTTTCACATTATTCGCCAACGAACGTCGTGAAGGGGTGGCTAGCCAGAATCCCGGAGCAGATTATCGAGCTGTTGGCAAGATAATGGGAGAACTGTGGTCGACCCTGACAGCAGATGAGAAGAAGAAGTACCACGAACAGGCTGCAGAGGTAAGGACAAAACCGACTTCAAATTTCTCAGCACGTCCATCTTTATACCTGAAGATGCAATATATCTACGAAACATGTAATGTACGAGTATATTACTTTTAAGACATTAAAAATATATAAACAGTTTTTACACACATTAAACATTGTCCTTTCAAATTAACAATGAATTTAAACAGTGTTAAATTACAGAATACTGTTAATGGTTCAACTGAATTTGGTACTTATTATTATCTTTTCTGCCTTGCCATAGACCTTTGCTGTCTGTTCTATAGAGGGATACTCCTCCTGCAAGCTGGATTCACAGCTGTCCTTCCATTAAAGGAGATGCAGATCTCCATGAAGATGAATACTCGTATGTAGTGCAATCTGGTGGTGTCAATATAGTCAGGCGGTGTCCATTCTTTGAATATGACCGTACCAGTTCCTCCTTCGCTGTCTACTCCATCTTATAATATCCTCTGCCTCACATATCTATCTAATTGTCTTTATCTCGTTAGTCCTCAACACTTATTTAGTTCTGACTGTATCTGCCCTTACTTCAACCCCATATATTATTAATTATCTAATGGGCAAGGAAGGTGTCTCCACGTGTGGTCTTATTATAATTAAACACTCGGCGCCCCTTTTACCGCAATGGCAAGAGATATAGGAAAAATAAGCTTTTTTAGCGCTACCCTATGATATGTACATGCCATAGTTATATGGAATTATTTTTATTTCTCCGGCGCTATAACCTTTGGTGGGTCTCAGCTTCCTCCAAGAAACGAATTTCTTGAAGTGTTTGTAACGTTGGTTGTTTACGAGGCTATGTTGTTGGAGGAAACGGAATCAGCCTTCCAGTAAATCTTCCAAAATTCACAAAATAACTTTGATTATGTCACTTATATACATTCAGATCGAACAGATAAATTTAAGTAGCAATTGACTGGACATATAGCCAGACAGGGCAGTACTAGATGTTCACAATTCACAAGGAACAGGTGTGTTGGGAGGCCACCTAAAAGATGGACTGGTTGATGACATTACTCGAATAATCGAAAATAACTGAATGTAGAAGGGACAAAACAAGGACGAGTGAAGAAAAATGGAAGAGAGGTGTGTCCAATAGTAGAGGGAAGAAGGCTTTCTTGCCATTGATACGAATAAGAAAACTATTGATCTTACACATGCTTCATAAATTCTCATACTTATTATCTTGTATGTATAATTATTTCTCTAGATTGCGTCATGTAAGATTTAATTCGTGGGCATTAAACCGATCAAATATAAACATCGATTAAACACAAGAGATACCAATCAATTCTGCTCGGATCGATAAATAACGCCGTTAAACTTTCGTTTCCATCAAGCGAGCGTAACATTTATTATGTTTTATCGATTTTCTTCCGAAACAAACATATTTAGGGCCACTGTCCCTTGATTTCGGGTGGTCTAATCTCTCAAGCAGTCGCCGGACCCCCTTCTGGCTTGCCCAGACCGTCTCCTCGGGGTTTAGGCCAGTTTAGGGCTAATGGACAAGGCCCCATCTGATAGCGCCGAGTACTCACTAATCGGAGGTGACAGTACTTCACTCAACGATGGGTATTGGATTTGACTGAATGCCTTGAAGATCTCCGTTAATGTGAAATCTCCTGTTTGATTATTTTGAATCAAGGAATGTCTGAAATGTCCCGTCTCTTCCGTATGAATGTTGTACTTACAAATATACAAAGTGTTTACCCGCCTACACAAAACAATATCGCATTTTGTGGTGTTCATTAATATATTTTGGGTATCGTGTCGCATGATTTTATTGTACAATATTTGCAGACTCGTTAATCTGGATGAATAATATCGTTTTCAACTAAATAAATAAATAAAACATTGTTTCTAGTATAATTGTTCAATATTCCTTCATGGTATTATCACAGTGGCCAAAAAATATGAGTTTCTTGGATTTGATAAAATCGGATGGTGGTCTAGGCAACAGAATGCTAGACCTATTCCATGAGGCTTGGGTTCAAGTCTGGATACTACCCGATTCTCTCCGATTGTATAATAAATTCTAATACCATTGATTTCAATTCGCGTTATTCTTAAAAAAAAACAGTATTGATATAAAAAAAAAACATTATAATTTTGATTACTTTATTAATTATTGTGAATGCTTTTGTAAAAACGGCTATTTGATTTGTAATATATATTGTTGCTTAAACAATTATGCAAACTCCATGTTAAATATAATTATAGTTGAGTGAGACGTACGTTTACGAAAAACTTTGTAATGCAAATAAACTCTTGAACAATAGAAATGCGAAATATGACACATTCTAAAAAATATGATCATCCATAAATCGTACGTTTTCCGTAATATACAGTACCTAAGAATACAGTGGAACCTCTCTTAACGAGTAATTCGCATAACGAGGAAAACAGATGGTGAAAAAATGCTCTCTTAATGAGTGACATTCCGCATAACGAGTGCATCGTACATTGAGAAGCATCACCATTAATAAGGAGGTGGCTATGCGTTGAACAAATGTACTCAATGATAATGCTGTGTCTCTTTTTTACCAAATTTTGAAGCGTGGGAAAAACAAATTTCTAGTAAAAAAATCATTATTTGTCATAAATTCATAAATAATAAACTAGTTATTTCGTTTTTTTTTATTATTATTTTTGTAAATCGGTATCGCATTCCAGGTTGTTACGCCCCTTAACAATTTTTAAGTAATATATATTTATTTGAATAAATCTTGAAAGGATCCCTGAGATGGTTTGGACATATGGAACGAATGTATGAGAGTAGAATGGTTAAAAAGTTGTACACAAGCAGCGTGAGTAGAAAAAGAAGCCGAGGACGACTGAGGAAAATATGGCATGACTAAAATAAGGCGGTCACATTCGAAGTCGGAATAATCGAAGTGCGTGCATGGTACGATGTATGAATGTAGAGTATGCCAGGACAGAGCATTGTGGCGATCCATCCTCTCTGCCTACCCCTCCGGGGAAATGGCGTGATGGTTAGTTAGTTAGTTTTTTGTTTAAAAATAAAAAAATAGTATATTTTTGGGCATAGTAGAACGCATTGTTGTATTTTATTGATCCGATTGTCGAGTGTTTCACACAACGAGTAAGATTCTGGAACGAATTATTCTCATTATGAGAGGTTCCACTGTAGTAATAATATCCAAGTTTTTACCCTTCTTTGGTTTTACGCTATTTATTAATAATAATATATATTGTCATATCGATCTACAATACAATGTTTCAAACGATCAACGTGTTTAAATTCTTATCTTTTCAAGTCAACCGTAAAAGTTGTAATAAAACTTCTGCAAATAACGGTTTCTTATTTGTATCTTTCATATGGATTACTCATTATCAAATG
The DNA here is from genome assembly GCA_022606425.2 of Lepidostoma basale. Taxonomy (NCBI): domain Eukaryota; kingdom Metazoa; phylum Arthropoda; class Insecta; order Trichoptera; family Lepidostomatidae; genus Lepidostoma; species Lepidostoma basale. The sequence continues at coordinate 1,112,460 of JAHDVF020000890.1, read as the reverse complement.
GATACATTTTAATCTTTACAATTTATTTGCGCAAACATACAAACTTCTCACATTGCTGTTCACTTCTTCGAAGTAGCTTTCTACAATAATGGGAGTCATAATTCGTGTACGTTTCCATCAATACCATCAGCATTAACGTTATTAATTAGCTCTCCATCCCTAATTACCTTCCGAGATTAATCACAACTATTTATTGTACGCTTTCCCGCGATCCCCATAAATAATGGGGTGATTTACGGCAACTGATTCCCGCGGACTTACAAAACCACGTCGTTTTCGGACATCTTTGAATTTTAATTGGCCAATCCAAAAAAATTTTTACGTCAATATGTTTTCCTTTATTTATTTAAAAAATTCAATTCAATTTATTAAAAAAAATAATCATAAAAATTTATTTCTTCTATGTTTGCCATACTTTGTATTGTGGATGTTTTATTTGTCTTTTTCTTTTTTATATACTTTGTAAAACTAACTAACTACGTAACCATCACGCCGTCTCCCCAAAGGGGTAGGCAGAAACAATGGGCTACCACACTTCTTTCCTGACATTTCTCGCTTCCTCAACATTCATATATCGAGTCATGCACGCGCGTCGATTTATCTGACTCCTCACATGGCCGACATTCAATATTTGATTTATTTGATCGTGCCACGTTTTCCTCGGTCTTCCTCTATTTCTGGTTCCATTTACATCGTTAACATACAATTTTTTTACCATTATTTTTTCATACATTTTTTTCATATGTCCAAACCATCATAATTAAAAATAAATAATCCTTTTATTATTTTGTTCATAACACCATCATTCGCACCGCATTCACTTTTTATATTTTCATTCGACACTCTATCATACACAGAGTATCCACACATTCGTCTAAGAGATCTCATTTTTTACTGCATTTATTCTACTTTCATCCTTCCTTTGCCAGTTCCATGCTTCGCTTCCATACATAAGGGTCGGTAGAAGAACACCATTGACAGATGTTATAAAGATTTATTTTGAAGTTCCAACGACGACTTCGACCAACAATTGCAACACTTTGTATATTATTATTATTATTATTTTGTTGAATCGACCTTTACAGCATGAGCTATAACGACGTAAAGGGTATTAGGGCTATCATTGTGATTCTCGTGACATGTGATAGATAGCTAATCTATCGCCATTTTTTTGTTAGGTCTCCAAGTCAGCAGTCTTCATGTCCACTTTTCATTTGGGCTTCTGACTACGTGACCTGCCCGTTGCCATTTTAGAGTTGCCACCCGGTGGATGATGTCTGTGACCTTTATTTTTTCTCTCACCGTATCGATTCTGACTCTGTCTCTTAGGCTTATTCCTAACATGGCTCTTTCCGTGGCTCTTTGGGCCACTCGTAGTTTCTCGGCACTTTGTTTGGACAATGTAACAGTTTCAAGACCATAAGTACCAACTGGCAGAACGCAGGCTTCATAGACTTGTATTAACTTGCATTAACATGTTTTATTATTTTTCACTTACATACATTTTTTGAATAACAACACTCTTTTCAACATTCTTTTTTGTTACAACCGATAACTATTATTTATTGGCTTGAAACTAATAGTAAAAAAATATGCGTTCAATTTTTATTAAGGTCTTCAAAGCGTTGCATGGTATGGCACCAGCTAATATACCTGAACTCTGCATCAACGAGAACCTGAATGCCAGACAGTCTACATTGCGATCAGCTAAGACTTCTACGTTCGGTAGATTGACTGTGCCAAAACGCTGTCCTAGCACAAACTTTGGCGACCGAGCCTTCGCGGTAGCCGGCCCTTCAGCCTGGAACAATCTTCCAGCAGACCTTAAGTGTATTGAGAATCAGTCAGAGTTTAGATCGCGACTCAAAACGCACCTTTCCAAATTATCCTTTCCTGGTAAGAAGGGTTGATCGAATGAGTTGGGTGCAGCTCGCATTCTAAATATGTTTATTTTTAACTAGTTCATAAAGCGGAGCATTTTCTACAGCGCCCTTGAGATGAGTAATTCATAAAAATGGCGCTCTATAAATTATCCAATTTATTATTATTATTATTAAAATTCATTCTAAATTCAAAGTTCGCGAATGCACAAGGCGGTCTTGAAATGCGCGAAAGCTCCGTCAACGGCGTTGGCGAGGCGTATTCATGCGGCCCCAGAATGCCGCGCGAGATTAGCGGACAGGAGCAGCGCCAGCGCTGCCATCTTATCCTCGGGACATAAAATAAACATGTAGCCAACATAAAAATTATCCGGTACCAACACCCATCAGCGGGATGCGAGGGACCCTAAAAGCCACTTAACCCATTATTTCTGTATTTAAAAATGCCGTAATTTCGTTGTCTACATCAACACAATAAATTTCCATTGTTTTGGCCGAACCACTATGATACTTCAACATTCTTTCTTCTTCTTCTTTAACAGCCGTTGTCGTCCACTGCTGGAAATAGGCCTCCCCCATACTTCTCCATGTATGAAATGTCATACGGGGGGTGGTTGGCATTACAACGCCACGCTTGCTAGACGGGTTGGCGAGGTGTCCTTCCACGTTAGCCTATGCATCAATATTATCCACCGAGGTTATTCACACTCGATCTCTAACATTTCGCATAGTTTCCAGGGGAGACCAAAGTCGAGGAGGTATGGAATAGGTACTTGGGATCAGATCAATCCTCCAGCGTAGCATGGCCATAACCACGATGATGGCCATGCACCGCTCGACGAGTCGATAGGATCCCCCTTACTCCCCCTTATTAATATATATAATCCCACCACCACCCGAGACTGTTATAGGACGCAGCGACGCCCTTTCGTCAGTCTCGCTGCACTATCTAGGCCTGTTCCTTGTCCATCCCGGACTTACGTTAATTTAATTATGCCTTTTCTTGTCATCAATCAAAAGGGTGACAGACCACATTTAATCTATTCTTTTAACCTTATATATCTCCCGCGCGGCCTCACATCTCTTTATTATGAAATAAAATCAGAAGTAAATATTATATAAAGCACACCTTAAATTAGTAAAAAAAAAAAACACATGAAAATTATATAAAACACACATTAATTCACATTACACAATAGGACAAATATATAACAAACTAAATTTTAAAACAGGAAGAAGATAGTGTATGAGGGAGGCGGGAAGATGTTAAGTAAGAATGAATAAATTGGAATGGGATGGATGGAGGACAGGTTTTAGAAAGAGCAGAAATGAATTTTAAAAAAAAACTACATATAAAAGGCACATTATAAACAGAAAAGTAGATCAGAACACACCCACCAAGGGGCAGTGTAGACTTCTTATTAATGTTAAAATTTAAAACATTGTTATAATATCAACAACAACAAACCATCACGCCGTTTCCCCGCAGGGATAGGCATAGAGAATGGACCGCCACACTACTATATCCTGACAAACCTCTCTAGCTTCCTCCATATTCATACAACGAGTCATACACGCACGTCGATTCCTCCGACTTCTAACATGACCAACCTTTAAAATTTGATTGATTTGGTCATGCCATGTTTTCCTCGGTCTGCTTCGACTCCGTACTCCATTTACATCATGAACGTATACTTTCTTCAATTTCTTTTTATTCACTGAGAGTGTCGCGACAGCTGTTTCGCCAACCGATGTTGGCATCATCAGGTGTTACAATAAACTGTCAAAAAAAGTTTATTGTAACACCTGATGATGCCAACATCGGTTGGCGAAACAACTGTCGCGACATTCTCAGTGAATAAAAAGAAGTTGTGATATTATAACAGTGTTTTAAATTCTAACAGTAACATGCTTAATACGACACAAACAATACCGATTGTTAAAATTGTGAAAAACTTGTGGAAAACGTTTAAAAATATTAAATACTCATATTATTGTACATGCTTTAATAACATCGATGTATTCCATCTTAATGAAAGTGATTTTTAAAAAAATAGTTGGAGCAACCCTTCGGGGCGAATGAAACTAGTTACTCTACTTTTTCTTTTCTTGTCTTTTTCTTTTTTTTTTACATTTTGAAATTATATTTCATCTTTAATTATTCATTATTATTAATACTACTAGTTTTCTCTTTAACTTATCAAAGTGTTTTTATTCTTCTTATATATTTAACCTTATGTCAGTTGTTACATAATATTTGTGGTAGCATGTAATTGGCCTTGTTTTGTTGTCTCTGTGTGTTTATATTCATATACTGTAATTGCTGTTTGTTACCCTCAATAATAAAAATAAAATATATATAATTCAAGACGGATATTTAACGATATTTCTGTATATTTTTGATATTTAATGATATTTCTGGTCCAGACATTTAACAGAATGCATTCCTTGCTCCTTGGTCGCTGACTCAAGGTTAAGTAATTATTCTCGGTTTTTAGTTTAAACATCTTTAAATATTTATGTATCTTCAGTAGAACATTTTCTTATAAATCGCAAGTAACATTTTTGGTTGATACTTTTTTTTAAATTATGATATAATTGTGATTGCTTTGGTATTTATCGTGGCGGGGAACGTGAGTATTCCCAAATACCTGAAAAGGTCGCGTGCTGGAGACACAAAAAACATCCATCGGGGCGAGACAGCCGCACTCGTGTTGCCGAGATGCTGTGACAAATAATCCCGGCAGGAATGGCAGATAAGGGCGACTCGTGGCTTTTCGTGAAAGCATCAAAAATTTGATTCGTTATTCTACAAAAGAACCTACATAGCAGAATTCTCAACCGACCAGAGAACTAACGATTTATCAAATTTGATAATGCTTTAGAAGGGCGAAACATGTCATTCCCATAAAATATAATAAAAATTCTGGGAAAATGACGGTTTCATTCGTATTAATAATTTAATATGGAGTTTTACATCATTGTTCACGAAACAAAAAATAATAAAGTTTAAGTTATTAAATCAAGCGGTGGTCAGGGGACAGAACGCTTCGCTCCTGATCCAGGGGACTAAGGTTTAAGCCTAGACACGACCCGATTCTTTCTTCATAATAATTAGCTTTTTTCTGCTTATATTAGAGATTGTAAAATTAATTCTATAATAATAAACATTGATTTCAATCCTTGGTGTTAGTCTTTAAAAAATCCAAAATCTTCCTTTTTGTAGTCGGTTTATTTTGAAAATAATATATAAAATCCTTTCATCATTATTCTACCAGTTTCCCGCTTCGCCTTAAATTAATTTTGAAAATATTGTTCAATTTTTTTTATGTCCTGCTTAAGATCCGTGCGTTTATTAACACGTGTAGCTTCGAATTAAAATACAATCGTAACATTTAATTTTATGTATACTTTAAAATATATCAGGAAGTATAATTATTTCGGAACACCTTGTACACTTAATACTATTTTATAAACTGTTTTCATTAGATTGTTCTCTTCCGAAACCAATCTCACTTAACAGCCATTCCGGCAGCACGTGTGTTTACTCCTCCGCTCTGAACATTCATGGCGATTCAACTTTAAGGTTTTTAATTAGTTAAATGAAGCCACCCCTATCGTTCTGTTCGAGGAAACTTTCTCCTGCATTAAGCTACGTTGGACTTTCAATAAGCTTAAAATCTCTCGAAGGCAGTTAAAATATTGTATAATTTTTATTGATTTTACGTTACGTTTATAAACTGAGTTATCGCAGATTCAAATTTGTATTTTCAACGTAAAACGTTCGTATTAACATTTTTCTGCGGGTAAATTTGCGCGTTTATTAACACGTGTAGCTTAAAATTAAAATCATTCCTTTAAACAATTAATGTTTTTAATTGTAATTTCTTGGTAGAAGTTCATTTTAAATAATGAAATCAAAAAATATTTTTGATATAAAATTTCTTTATTATTATATATTAAGTGTGCTTCCACTTGTGTTTATGTTCGACCGGTTTCGGCACCTTGCTGCCATCTTCTGGTCGAATCGGTCGAACATAAACAGAAGTGGAAGCACACTAAATACATAATAATAAATAAATTTTGTATCAATTTCTTTTTGTTTTAATTAATCTTAACATTTAATTTTGTGTATTCTTTAAAATGCGTTATATATACGAGTATGTCACTAAAATTGTGTAAAAATAAACTTCAAAAATTTTGCGCAGAGCCCTCGAAAGAGGTATTTATGTTATACACTTCCCACAGACAAGGAGTTAATATACTCCCTGTTCTGCAGAACTCAAGTTTCAAATTTCGCAGATCATGCGTTCATCAACGCAGTACCGGATAATAATAATTAGGCTAATATGTATAGCGTCATTTTAGTGAATAACTCACCTCAAGGGCGCTTAAAAAATGGGCAAAATAAAGTACCCCATCACAGATGTAGTCAAAACATAATTAAAAAAAAAAAAACTACACCAAGGATTTATATCAATGATATTAGAATTCATTTTACAATCTTCAATGTGAGCAGAAAATAGCTCATTATTATGAAGAAGGAATCTGGTCGTGTCCAGGCTCGAACCCATGTCCCCTAGATCAGAAACCAAGCGTTCTATCCCCTAGACCACCACCAATACTTTTCAGTTGCTTCCTCTTTCAAAAGAAATTCCCAAAACTTCCTTCTCATGTATCTTTGGTAGTCTTAAAGGCAGGACGGTTAGCTCTAGCTCCAAAATACCAGATTTCGACCCTTTTTTTTTTGTTTATTTTTTTTATCAAATCAGTTAATTTTCTCAAAAGATATTACAAACATTTTTTATAGTTTAAGACATTTACCAAGTACATGGTTTTAATACTCGTACCTCCCAAATGGGGTAACCCGTTCTAGGGAGGCATTTTAATGATCTTCTTTTCCTAGAATAGTAAAAATTAATCCAATTGTGATTTAACATGCATTCGTTAATTGCCTAAAGATGTTTTTAAATTCATCATTTCATCGCGATGATTGCGCGTGTCGCCAATGGCGGGGTCGCGGTCAGGTCGGCGACACGCGAATATATCTGTCCGGCTCAAAAAACGTCGACAAATCACCCGCAGACGGGAGAGCGTTATTGCGGCTGTCACAGGGCGAATTGTTTTTCTGCTTTCATGCCTTTCTTTTTTTTATAAGCCATTGACAACGGTCGACATTATTATTACATCCACATAAGTGACCACACTGGAAACTTGATTCGTCACCTTATGAAATGTATTGTTAATAAAACAAATTTTAGTTAATCAACATTATATGTTACAGACTATCTTCTTAAAAAATCACTACCTTAGACTTATTCACATTAATTATCAGATTCTCTCATGCGTTCCTGGTATTATATATTTATTATGTTTTACCTGTTCTCAATAGATGCCTTAAACTATAATATAAAAAATGTTTGTAATGTCTTTTGAGAAAATAAACTGATTTGATTTGATTTGATCATTTCGCTTGCATACCTCACACATACTAGTCACTAGGACTCGGTTTAAGGTCGTTGTCGGAAAGTAGGATACTCGGTTTTTGGCCAGAATCTTCTCTGTCAAAATACAAAGTGCAAAAATTTGATCCCTACATCCTCATTCATAAAGGCACCTTGCACATTCCAAACTTTGTCTCTGTCATCTTTCGTACTCTTTCTTAATTAATTCTTCTCTTATTAAAATTTCTTGTTTTATTTTCTTTGTGTTTTTATTTTTTTATTTGTTCCACATGTGTATTACTTTTGTGAACAGTTTTATTTGCGTTGCTGATGTTGATAGACAGAAAATAAGTTTTATTAGTAAACAATGCCTCAATACGGCAATTTAGAGCATAAATAATATAGTACATAAACTAATACTAATACTTCCCCCATGTTGATAAAGCCACTGCAAAGTGAAACAGTCACCTCGTATAAAAGAATAAAATTTCCAGAAAACGTTCACTTTCCTCAATATTCAATACCTAATTTGGAAATTTACATCATTATTTAATAAATAATTAATTAGTTATAGACCATATTTCTTTTATAGTTATTGTACTCGTATGCGTTTTAATACGGTATTATACTAACTTACTAACTAACCATCTCACCGTCTCTCCAAAGAGGTAGGCAAGAAGAATGGAACGCCACACCGTTCTTTCCTGTCACTTCTCTCGATTCCTCAACGTTCAAAAATTGTGTCATGCACGCATATATATGTTATTTCTCCGATTTAATATGTAATTGATTTCTTCGTACCACGTTTTTCTCGGTCTTTCCTTATTTCTTATTCCGTTTGCATTGTTTACATATACTTTCTTAAAAATTATTTATTGTTTCTTGAATAATGGTGTAAAACTCTCTATTAAATAATTAATACAAATGAATACGTCTGTTTCCTAGAAGTTTTATTATAATTAATACGAATGAAAACGTCTGTTTTCTAGAAGTTTCATTATATTATATTTTATTTAAATGACACGTTTCGCGTTGTCTAAGGCATTATCATATATTTATATCATTTGATAATGCCTTAGACAGGCGAAACATGACATTCACATAAAAAAACAGGCGTTTTCATTCGTATTATCATAATTATCATTATTATTTTCTTGTGTCCCAATCATCTTAATGACTCTTTCATTATTTTGTTCATAACACTTTCATTATAGTATACGTCTGTATGTCAAATATATTTTCAAACTGGTGGAAATATGTTTTATCTCTTCTTTGTGTACCGTGTCAGGTCCCCCGTTGACGATCACTGTATCGAAAGCTTCCTTTTCCTGCACTATCCGTTCCTCCACGTTTGCCTCCTGACGACCCCTCGGCGACTATCTATTTTGCCCGTCAGGATCTTTTGGGGAAGGCGGTATTTCTCTCCGCGCAACAGATACCTCAAATACGACAACTTCCGAACCTTCACATTCACAAAAAAATCCATATTGGCATGGTTCTTACTCTTTATTAAGACCTCTAAGTTCATTACCATCTCGGTCCATGATATGCGAAGCTGATATGATATATTTAGCTGAAATACTGTGATACTTCAATATTATTAATTGCTTCAATTTTGAAACAATGTTTTATTACGTATCACAATTTAATAATTCATGTCTATGCAATTGTCGCGACAGCTGTTTCGCCAACCTATGTTGGCATCATCAGGTGTTACAAACAACCAACTTGTTTGTAACATTTGATGATGTCAACATAGGTTGGCGAAACTGCTCTCTCGACAATTGACAATTGATAAGGAAATAAATCAATACATGAAGAAGTTCTAGTTTCTAAATTTTAATAAAATAATCTCATCTATACCAAAATACGTTTTTTTTATATGTATCATCTTCTTCTTCTTCCTTGTTGTAGACCTATGTAGTCTGTTCTCCAGAGTGTTGCTCCTCCTGTGAGGTAGACTCCCAGCTGTCCTTCCATCTTTTAGGAGGTCTTCCACGAGGACGAGTCCCATGAAGCTAATTATGTAGTGTAATATAGGGGAGTCTGGTGGTGTCCATTCTTTGAACATGACCATACCAGTCTCTTTTTCGCTGTCTGCTCCATCTTACAATATCCTCAACCTCGCATATCTCTCTTATTCTGGTGAACCTCACGCGATCTCTCAGTGTCTTGCCTGCTATCGTCCTCAGTGTCTGAATATAAATGAAAACGTTTGTCTTCTAGGAATTTCATCGTATTTTATTTTAGATGGAATGACATGTTTCGCCCTTTTAAAGCGTTATCAAATGATAATATATCAACACATTTGATAATGCTTTAGAAGGGCGAAATATGTCATTCCATCTAAAATATAATATAACTTCTATATATATTTATAGTTAATATTAACTTTCATGGAATATATAGTGTCGATAGCGGTAGACTATAAGTAAATAAATATTTGTGTAATCTGCATTAGATATTACTATGCAATATTCCTCCACTCAATTCGAAGGCAGACCTAAAATTATACCCATCCTTCAGTGTTCCCAAGGTATACGGAATGCGAAGTATGCCCTCCTCGGACGGTATTTTACGAAATTGCCATAACGGTTGACGTCACCCATTGACCGCCCCTACACGGTACTCGCACAATGTGCAGGTACATGGTTCGTAGCGCCCGCGGCTGGTTGTAACACATTAACGCCACACTCCCTCTGAGACAATGCGCGGCGAAGTCTTTGAGGGACAGTGACGGCGATATTCAGAATGTTCCATAACCATTTTGGACAACATGAGAATTTATTATAAGCCCAAATGTTTTTGAAGTAATACTTCTTTTGGCGCGTTCACTAAGGGTAAAATTGAGAACTGCGCGCACCTCGTTACGGATACATTTTGGACAACACAATAATTTCTTATGGACCCAAATGTTTTTGAAGTAATACTTCTTTTGGCGCGTTCACTAAGGGTAAAATTGAGAACTGCGCGCACCTCGTTACGGATACATTTTGGACAACACAATAATTTCTTATGGACCCAAATGTTTTTGAAGTAATACTTCTTTTGGCGCGTTCACTAAGGGTAAAATTGAGAACTGCGCGCACCTCGTTACGGATACATTTTGGACAACACAATAATTTATTATGGACACAAATGTTTTTGAAGTGATACTTCTTTTGGTACGTTCGCTAAGGGTAAAATTGAGAACTGCGCGCACCTCGTTACGAATACATTTTGGTCAACTCAAGAATTTTTTAGAGACCCAAATGTTTTTGAAGTGATACTTCTTTTGGCGCGTTCGTAAAGGTTAAAATTGAGAGCTGCGCGCACCTCGTTACGGAAGCATTTTGGACAACATAAGAATTTCTTATGGGCCCGAAGTGTTTGAAGCGATACTTCTTTTGGCGCGTTCGTAAAGGGTAACATTGAGAGCTGCGCGCACCTCATTACGGATACATTTTGGACAACATATGAATTTCTTATGGGCCCATATGTTTTAGAAGTGATACTTGTTTTGGCGCGTTCGTAAAGAGTAAAATTGAGAGCTGCGCGCACCTCGTTACGGAAGTGCGACATGATGAAGTTAGCCATCAATGATAAATAAAGACCGGACATTACACGTGTGCCAACTCAAGAATTGCTTATACATGTCACGAATGAAATAAGTCGTAAAAGTGTAAAATAGTTCTACGATCTGTCACATTTTAGTGGGGCTATTTTGAATCTTTTGCGCAATATTATTTGTAAAAACTTATTGTTGAGAAGAATGAACCAGCACGAAATATATTTGTACAATAATTCGAATATAAGTTAATTAATATGAATGAAAACATCTGTCTTCTAGGAATTTTATTATATTTTAGATTAGATGGAATGACATGTTTCGCCCTTCTAAGGCATTATCAAATGTGTTGATATATTATCATTTGATAATGCCTTAGAAGGGCAAAACATGTCATTCAATCTAAAATATAATACATTTGGTTTTGAATGTATACAAATACTTGTAGATAAATACTGGATTTTACCCATTGCGGGTTAATCATTTTTTAAGGATTAATTGTATCTCAATAGAGATGAAGATGTAAATTGTTTTTGGAAACAGAATATGCTGGTCGAGGCGTTTACAGGACTCATGACCTGTCATTGGTTGGGTTATGCGATCGCTTTATGTAATACAACATTCCCCATTCTACCCTTCTTACGACCACCAAGTCTGACAAATCTTTGAAAGATGTATATTTGCTACTATGTTGAGAAACACTTCACATATTTTAGTTCAATCTACATTAGCGCCATCTATTAAGATTAGATGTAAGGATTAAGACCACCATATTCTGTTTCCAAAAACAGTTTACACCTTCATCTCTATTGAGATACAATTAATCCTTAAAATTAATATAATATAATAAAACTCCTAGAAGACAGATGTTTTCATTCATATTAATTATTTAATATGGAGTTTTACATCATTTTTCTTCTGTGTTCGCCATAATTTGTGTTGTAGATGTTTTTAGTATACTTTTTTTTATATACATATATTATGGTACGTCAAATATATCGTCTTATTTTGAACAAAAATTGTAACAATCAACAAAATAGCTTTAGAACGCTTTCCACAAAATGGCGGCCGGCCCTCATTCCCGCCCGATTTACGAGCGATATTGAAAACCACAATGCAGGGATCCGTTGTAAATATCAATTTGATAAATGAATATTGTTATTTGATAAAATTGATGGTATTATTGTATCGATCGGTTCGCCACAACGTTGCGGTAATAATTCTATAATGGACGCGGTGAAGTTGGTAGGTGTGAAAATGAAATGCGCGCGCATTATGTTTCCGAAATGGGATTTTTTAGATTTATTGCATGACCCCGGCTACAGTCTCGTGAACCCGTCAGTAAATTTCTATGGAAATGGCTCGTGATAATTTATTACGTTTGCACTTCACTGTGACTCCGGATTATTGCTATTTCTATTTTTTTAATTAATTGATTATTATACGAGCTAAAAGTACTGATTACAGGTAACAGTGATGAGATTCTGTAAGTCTCAACGCCTACGGTGGGATGGCCATGTAGGAAAAATGCCCAGATAGGTGCAATGTGAAAAGAGACCATAGAAGGTTACCCACCGCTTTCCCGAAGCTGTTATAGGACGCAGCGGAGCCCTTTCGTCAGCTTTGCTCATACAATCTCTAGGCCCGCCCCCTATTCACGCGGGACTTACTTTAACAGGGGAATGCACCACTCCAGGCCACATTTAATCTGGTTAAAAAGAATTCTACGTCTCAATCTCACAAAAAATAGCATAATTATGGTACATGATTTTAAGGCATATCATAAAATTATTTCATACGAGGAATAGCCAGGGACAGGAGCCAGTGGAAGAAGCCAAATCCCACACCGGGATGTAGCGCTGAGAAGATGAAGAAGAATTGATTTTTATAATTCATTTTATATTCTTGCATTAGTAAGTAAGACTCTCCTATATTGCATTGCATAATCAGCATTCATGGGACTCGTCCTCGTGGAAGACCTCCTAAAAGATGGAAAAACAGCTGGGAATCTACTTCACAGGAGGAGCAACACTCTGGAGAACAGACCACATAAGTCTACAACAAGAAAAAAGAAGAAGATATTCAGATTCATCATACATTCGTCTAAGAGATCATATTTCTACTGGATTGATTTTACTATCTACCTTTTTTTAGTTTCATACTTCTCTTTCATACATTTGGTATTAAGGTAATACCTTCTATTAATAATTAAATAAAACGATGTTTTTTAACTACTTCCACTTTTGTCTTTATTTAGATAGCGACCGGTTTCGCCAGGCTCGCTGGCATCGACAGACTGGTGTCAGACAGACAGACCAGTCTGTCGATGCCAGCGAGCCTGGCGAAACCGGTCACTGTCTAAATAAAGACAAAAGTGGAAGTAGTTAAAAAGCATCGTTTTATTTAATTATTATTTAAAATGAACTTCCATCAAGAGATTTCAGTAAAATCATTTGATTACCTTCTATTAAGCCAAGTGTAAGTAAGTAGGTACTCATGATACTTATACATGGCTAGAAATGCATCATTAAAACCAATTCGTTGTACGTTATTCGGAGTTCAGTGTACTTAAAATAATGATTTTAGTCAAAGAATTCAGTTTATTGAAAGATCACAACAATATGGGCTTCATAATGCCCACTCGAGCGGAACTGCGCATTTTATATGAACCAATAGCCTTTTCTATCGATTCCTATTGGCTGATTCAGTCAACCTGAAAATTATACAGTAAATAGATATCCACGTTTTTACTTAAACGACTTAGGTAGGTATTACGCAGAAGTTACGTTCGTTAAAAAAAAACATTACACAATAAAAATAATTCTTCGGTACAAGAACACCATTGCGCACTGCCATTTTAGCTTTTTGGATACGTTTTTGTTTACGATGACAACTTTAAGTGCGGCATTCACTTTGTTGCCTGCCCCAACCTTTCTTTCAATCTATCACTGATGAAGGGCTTCTCTATCCGAAACGTATTTATTTTTAAACTGTTAAATTAAATAACTTTGTTTTTGTATCACAATTGTATTTTATTTTACGCGAAAGCTGTTTCATCAACCTATGTTGACATCATCAGGTGTAACAATAATATATCAAATGTCAAACTTTTGTGATTTTTAAAATCTTAATGTGTATTTGTTCCTATGTCAATTTGAATAATTTATTTGATATAATTTTGAAGTTCTTGCTGAAATTGAGTTAGGTACCTAATTTTTTTAATTAAAAGAACGGTTAGTTACTATTTTTAAGAGAAATTACTAAAAGGCGGTCATATTCGAAGTCGGCGTGCGTGCATGGTACGATGTATGAATGCAGAGGAAGCCCGAGAGGTATGCCAGGACAGAGCATTGTGGCGATCTATCCTCTCTGACTACCCCTCCGGGGAAATGGCGTGATGGTTAGTTAGTTAGTTTTATAAGAGAAAATATTATAGGAGGAAAATATTATAATAATAATAATAATATGAAAACAGTAACTAGAAGGAACAATTACACATAATATAGAGTCAAAAACGATGAAACATAATACAGATAATAAAATAAACAAAAACAGAAACATCTTTTCGGAAATGGCCAATCATTGTGTGAATTTTAATCATCATTTCGTGACCAAAAACACATTTTTTTTTACATATAGTAAATAATCTTAAAAAATTAGAGAAATTAGAAAATTTGGAAATTTTAAAGGCCAAAAAATGTAAACTAAATGTTATAAATAACCAAATTCCTTCTTATTCCCCATTAGTATATATTACATTAAAAATCTTTCCCCTGTATAATCTAGCTAAAAAATAATAATACTACCTTCAACTTTTGTCACCTTTCCTATTAATGTAGTCTACTTCCTGTTATTGTTTATCTTTTTAACTTTTTAATGTTTTGTAATTATAAGATACATATCATAATTATAAGATAAATATATTTTGATTTTGAAAATTTGGTTTGGTTCATATGGTGCTCCCGTCAATTTGGAGATATTTCGTGTATAAGTGGATTGTTTTGGTCAATTTGATTATTGCCGCTCTTTATGATAGTTATTTGTGCCAAAAAATACGTTTTTACTGTTTTGGTGTTAAAATTATATAAGTTTTTTTCGTTTATAAAAAGAATTTTGACAGGTGTAAAAATAAAATTTTCATTTGTTCCAATGACAATTTGAATAAATTCTTCAATGATATTTTTAAGTTCTTGCTGGTGTTGGATTGTTTTAAGTGCCTAATTACAGTAAATAAAATAAAAACAGTGGATAACGTGGAATAAAAATTAAATAAACACAAATGTCCGGATCGTCCAGCTGACGACAAGTGCACCATCTAAAAGAACATATCAACTGTGATTGTAAAAAATGTACCTACTCCCATAATTTATGAATAATACCTGCACATTGACACTGATCCAACGTGTATAGTGGTCCATTAGCGAACAGAGATAATTAGTTCTCACCGGAGGCGTAAGTCTCCCGGCCTATCGCGTCTGGCTTTCCTCGCTGGACCACGCCCCCGCCGAGAAATTCGCCAGTCACTTCTGTTGATTTACTGTCATTTAATTGCATTCTCAGTGTCTAATTACTAATTCATTACAACTACACTTATCCGTAGCCTCTGACTATGTATGGGTGTATTCATATGGACAAATTAATAACGCTTTTTGATTAACTTATGTCATTAATACTGTGGAATTCCATAGTAATATTACTAATATTCACGTCGTTTACATATCCATTCGGAATACTTAGGAAATTGAAAATTACTTTGTTTAATCCACTAATTATTAAAAAACAGGACATGTTTCGGAGGATACCTCCATCTTCAGGTGTAAAATTATAATGATAATAAAATATAATATATGATTTATTTATTTTTTAAAAAGACTAATACCAAGGATTTTAATCAATGATATTAGAATTTATTTTATAATCTTCAATGTGAGCAGAAAATAGCTCATTATTATGAAGAAGGAATCTGGTCGTGTCCAGGCTTGAACCCATGTCCCCTGGATCAGGAGTCAAGCGTTCTATCCCCTAGACCAACACCCGAATATATATAAGATTGTGATGCTTTTTACATTGGCAAAACAGGACGATAATTTAAAACACGTATCAATGAATACAAACAAGCTTTCACCAAACATACCATTTTTTGTGGAAAAACAGTCGATAACGTGGAATAAAAATTAAATAAACACAAATGTCCGGATCGTCCAGCTGACGACAAGTGCACCATCTAAAATATAATAACATTATGTGTTAAATTATTTTTCTTTGTTATTTTATTTTATATCATTGTATTTCAGATAATTTGTTTTAGATTTATTATGTAGACGTTGAACGATCGAAGTGTGCGCGGGAGATGCCTTTTGGTGGCGATGAGGTTCGCAACCCATCACACCGCGTCTCTCGCGATGGCGCATCGATTAAAGTGTGGCAGTCCATTCTTTCTGCCTATCCTTTCGGGGAGACGGCGTGATGGTTAGTTAGGTAGTTTACCATTTTTTTCTGAGATGGATAACCATTGTATTGAATTTTACCATAGTTTCGATAAAAATGACAAAATATCCTGTCTTTTTTTTATTTCTCCGTTCACGTCGTTTACATATCGCACCTTCGGTAAGACAAGGTCACGATTGCGCATTTTGTAATTTTTCATTACAGACATTTTAAGATTTTTGAAGAATAATATCGTTTTATTCTGGCTCTATTGATCATACGCTATCGCCCTCTGGCCTCTCTCTTTCTTCCTCCAGATAAAGGGATGTTTTTAAAATACATTGGCATACTTTACTCATTTTGAGAATTTTTAACAATTATGCCCATGTCTTACCGAAGGTGCGATATGTAAACGACGTGATCGGAGAAATTGAAAAAGACAGAAGAAAACGTGGCACGATCAAATCAATCTAATATTAAATGTCGGTCACGCGAGGAGTCCGAGAAATAGACGTGCGTGCATGACACGATGTATGCATGTAGAAGAATCGAAAGAAGTGTATCAGGAAAGAAATGTATGGTAGTCTATTCATTCTGCCTACCCCTTCGGGGAGACTGTGTGACTTGTGTGGTTAGTTTGTTTATTTTATATCCTGATAAGATGCGATGGATATCGAACCGGATGAACGAGGAATCGGAGAAATAAACGTGCGTGTGTGACACGATGTATGAATGTAGAAGAAGCGAAAGAAGTATATCAGAAAAGAAATGTATGGCAGTCCATTCATTCTGCCTACCCCTTTGGGGAGACTGTGTGCCTTGTGTGGTTAGCTAGTTTATTTTATATCCTGATTAAGATGCGATGGATATGGAACCGGTTGAACGAGGAGTCGGAGAAATAGTCGTGCGTGTATGACACGATGTATGAATGTAGAAAAAGCGAAAAAAATATATCAGGAAAGAAATTCTGCCTACCCCTTTGGGGAGACTGTGTGGCTTCTGTAGTTAGTTAGTTTATTTTATATCCTGATGAAGATGCGATGGATATCGAACCGGTTGAAGATTGCTAAATGCAATTATAAATTGATAGAAACAGAATGTATGAAAAAAACTAACAATTTATATTATTCCGCTTGTACAGGTTGCATAACTTCATTGTCAATACTCGTATATTCCCACAGTGCGGCATTGAGCGAATAATACCTAATTTGAAATACGTTTACACCCATCGATATTATAATGATTAACTTTGTAATAAAGAACCATTATTTTTCTATAGCCCCGTATCACTCCACTGTCCCTGAGGCTAATAATAGTTATTTCGTCAGAGTTTGTACTGGCATCACTGGTAATTACTGATGACGAGATTTCCTCCCAACAGGTGTACCGAAGCTGCAGGTACGTCAGTGGAGGATGGTGGAATACTCGCAGATCTAAAACGTGAAACCGCGAAATTTAAATCACCATATGGCACCTCGTGGGATAAATCCCTATTCGATGACTTAATCAAATCTGTTGAAAGAATCCGGGTAGAGCATTATGTATCATTATTATATTTATTAGACATAACAAGACAACTCATTTAGATAATATACGTAAGACACATTAACACTTATCGAATACTAGCTTTTGTATATGTTATTCTATCAATATTTCATTTTAAAAAGGAACTGTGTAGGTTAATCGCTCCATCGGTAATATTCAACGGACAAAGTTATCAAGTGCAGATTCTACAGACAATAAGATTCAGCATGATTCATCATATCACCTCAGATATGCCATACGACTACAGCGACAAAGTTCTGTTGTCACGTCAGAGGTGACTTACGTCCGTTAAGGGTTAATATATATTATAAATTTCAACAAAAAAGTATAAAAAGTTCGTGGTAAATATTTCTACCGAAAAGAGAACTTGGATCTTTTGGCTTACAAAGGTTCAGCTCAACTGGCAATTCCTCTTACTTTCGTTGGAAACATTGTTGGAAATGTGGATCGGTGGCTGTTACAGTATTGTTCAAATTGATGTGAACACATGCAAATTTTCACAATTTTTCACAGTTGGCAACACTCGTGTCAAAGGAGGGCCCATTTTTGTTTTACTGTCCAGTCAGTCAGTGAGTAATGACACATAGCAAGCTACAGACGCGTTGCATTTGTTGTTTTAAAGAATTATTGTGTTTTGAGTGAATTAAGGCTTTGTTTGGTTTTTATTAGTGAAGATGGATATTACTCCCAAAAAGCGCGCTAAAATTGTGACTTTAAATGAACACATATCAATGACTCCAAAGAGATATTGCCAAGGAGTGTGGTCTATGTTTAGGAGCTTTCGGACAATACTGTATATGCTAGGGCTAGATGTGTGGCCCGGAGCACTTCTCCCAAAATGACTAGGAGGGATTTAACTTTTATGGTAAAGTTAAAAAATTTCCTCGATCAGTGAATGGAAGACCAGTCAGGGTTGGCATTATAGAGTATGATAGGATCAGTCTTATTATTTTAGAAAGAAGACTGTTTCTAAGGGGAAGAGCAGAGGAGCAGTTCCCCGATGGACTAGTGGAGTGAGATACTGCTCGAGACGATGGGCTATCGGGGTGCAATTTTGGTCTGGGGGGCATCGTTACTTTGGTTTTCTTTTCCGGAAGTCGCTAGTTCCCACTCAATCGTTTATTCAATGACTATGGGGATGAGCGAAATCTTAATTGGACCTGAGGAAAAGAAAAGATATAGTGAGAATGCAAAGAGAACTAATCTTTTCCAGAAATTTCCTAGAATATAGACATCAACAGAATGCTATTTCTAAAAAAATATTTTAATATAGTAATATGTACGAACACGCCACTGACGTGAAAAAAACGACAATATTCAATGCGGTTGAAATCAACAACAGAATGGCTTTCTCTACCGGCATCACCATAGGCAGGTTGATTTTACGCGTGGAAATATAAATCAACTTTTACCCTTGCCACAAACAGTCATAAAAAATACATCGATTGAGGATTCAAATCGAAATCCTGATTCACCGTTTGTCAACATCCACATATCATCATCCGGCGAGGGGTCAGATTTATGACGTCACCGTTTGGTTGGTACTTAATTATCTGCATCAGTTAACTAGCCATTTTATAATATGACATCCGCTGTCATTTCTAAATATTCCTTCAACGTATTATATATTTAAAATACTAATTTATTCATTACATTAATATGAAAGACTTCGTTTTCCGAGGTGATCATGTTCAGCAGAATAATTGCTCTCCCCACCAGCATCACGATAAGTGTTCACTAATATAATATAATATCTTCGAAAAATATATCTGGAAATCAATTTTAATCAGTGGAACGATCAGCGTTGTGTCCAAATATTTTTTTTAAATATAACTAACTTACCATCACGCTGTTTTCCCGAAGAGATAGGCAGAGAGGATGGACCGCCATACTGTTTTGTCCTGACATACCTTTCTAGTTTCATCTGCATTCATACATCGTAACATGTACACTCGTCGATTTTCCCGACTTCGAATGTATCCGACTTTTAGTATTTGATTAATTTGATCAAGTCATGCTTTCATTGGTCTTTTACGTCTTTTTTTTTACTCACACCGTTCGTATACAACATACATTACATATATCCAAACCATCTCAGGGATCCGTTTTAATTTTACTTATGATGCAGTCAACTGCCTTACATTTCTTCCTTAAGTTCTGTATTTTAAATGGTTTTATAATTGACGCATTATTTATAGAGAGAATCAATCTTAACATAGCAGTAAAAACAGCCCTTCATTTTAACCAAACTCTCAACACTTCAATTAGTGACATCTTCAGCTTTGTGTATAAGAATACACATGTTATTATTATTTTTTTGTTGTTGAATCGCTCTTTACATCATGACACCATGATCCAAATCGATGTAAAGGGTATAGCTATCATAGTGATTCTCGTGACATGTTATAAATAGCTATTCTATCGCCATTTTATTGTCACGTGAATTCTACACCAGACCAAAGACAGTGTGACAATCACACTGCCCTCGCCGGTAATCGAACCCGGAACCTTCGGGTGGCAGTCAATGCACTTACCATTCGGCCACGAAGGTCGTAATTTATAATGATAATTAAGATTGTATTAAACTTCTATACTATCTGAACTAAATCTATACTTTCCCCACAGCTATAGCAGAGCAAGAGGGCATATCTTATTTTATGCCCCGAATCGCCGCACAGAGGCGCTTAGAAGTTTTTCTGTATTAGTGTAAAGGTAGACCTCTTTGGATGCAATTGTAGCAAATTCGTGAATACCCTGACGGTATTCTTATTCTCCTACTTCTTTTAATGCCGACCTTCGTGGCAGAGTGGTAAGAGCTCTGACTAGCATACCGAAGGTCCCGGGTTCGATTCCCGGCGATTTCAGTGTGATTGTCACACTGTCATTGATCTGGTGAAGAATTCTCGTGACAATAAAATGGCGATAGATTGGCTACCTATCACATGTCATAAGATTCAATATAATAGCTAAAATAAATTGTATACAGTACTTGGGTTCAAACGACCTGTTGTATAAAAAAAAATAGATCTGACAATCTGTGACACAGATATCATGTCTCCTGGGATGTTGAGGTCCAGCTATCCCACCATCTCTAAAGCAGTCTTCCAGGTGGACAGCGTACGGAGGGGATTTCGTAAGCGACTGTATATGCGAGTCGGTAACCCTTACGATAAGACTTACAAAAATAGATAACTGTCATTTCTATTCACATGGTTCTATGTATATTTCCTTTGGTGTTCTTTTCATTCACCATTTATGTCATTTGGTTCGCGCTGTAATGATGTAAGGAGCTTTTCAACATAATAATTACAATAATGTGAACAGTTTGGCTATTTATAGTTATTGTGCCACGTTATGTTAATGGCCATTAATATCTAAAATCATTTTATCGTAAAATGAACATATCTGATGTCGGATTATCAATCTTTTCACGTTTAAAATGTTGAAATTCCTTTGATCCGGCTATGATTCGTTTAACATTTGAATGAAGACGTTCGCGTAATTATAAATCCTCCAAGCTGACGTTGGATTAATGTAATCATTTAATGTTCGTCATTTGTATAATTTTTTTATTTTTTTAATTTTGAAAAATATGAGCTATTAAAAAAAACTAGAATGGCAGTGCACAATGGTGTTCTTCTACCGACCCTTATGTATGGAAGCGAAGCATGGAACTGGCAAAGGAAGGATGAAAGTAGAATAAATGCAGTAGAAATGAGATCTCTTAGACGAATGTGTGGATATTCTGTGTATGATAGAGTGTCGAATGAAAATATAAGAAGTGAATGCGGTGCGAATGATGGTGTCATGAACAAAATAATGAAAGGATCATTAAGATGGTTTGGACATATGGAAAGAATGAATGAAGAAAGAATGGTAAAAAAATTATATGTTAATGATGTAAATGGAACCAGAAATAGAGGAAGACCGAGGAAAACGTGGCACGATCAAATAAATCAAATATTGAATGTCGGCCATGTGAGGAGTCAGAGAAATCGACGCGCGTGCATGACACGATGTATGAATGTTGAGGAAGCGAGAGAAATATGTCAGGAAAGAAAAGTGTAGCAGTCCATTATTTCTGCCTACCCCTTTGGGAGACGGAGTGATGGTTAGTTAGTTAGTTAGTTAGAAAAATAAGAAATCATGGCAGTTTGGAACATTAGCGTGAATGGTGAAAATCCGGAACAAATACATGAGTTGGTATATTTAGGTAGTTTGTTTACAAAAGATGGGCGAGTGGAGAAGAATATTGAAAGAAGGGTTGGAGCAAGCAATAATGTGAATGATACACTTAGAGTTGTCATCGCAAACAAAAACCTATCCAAAAAGCTAAAATTGCAGTGCACTTGTACCGACCCTCATGTATGGAAGCGAAATATGAATCTGGCAAAAGAAAGATGAAAATAGAATAAATGCAGTAAAAATGAGATCTCTTAGACGAATGCGTGAAAAACTGTATGATAGAGTGTCAAGTGAATGCATTGCGAATGAAAGTGTTCTGAATAAAATAATGGAAGGATCATTAAGATGGTTTGGACACGTGGAGAGAATGAATGAAGAAATAATGGTAAAGAAAGTATATGTTAACGTCGTAAACGGAACTAGAAATAGAGGAAGACTGAGGAAAACGTGGCAGGATTAAATACATCAAATATAGATTGTCGGCCACGCGAAGAATCGAAGAAATCGACGTGCGTGCATGACACGATGTATAAATGTTGAGAAATCAAAAGAAGATTGTCAGGAACGAACAGTGTGGCGATCCATTATTTCTACCTACCTCCCTGGGGAGGCGGCGTGATGGTTAGTTAGTTAGTTACTATATTAAATATGCTTAATTAACTATCCTTATAATTGAAAAATGAGTAATTATTTCCTATTTTAAAGTATATGATAAAAGATGAAGTATTCAATTACAACCAGTTCACTTTATCCTTGAAGATTCCTCCACTACAGAATGTAGGAGTCTTAATTGAACCAAGATTGGTCTATAATGAACTGTGAATTCCTTTATAAAATGTATTTCCGGAGAGAGCATTTATTGCTTTTTGTATCAATGCTTCTGAAGCTGTTTTAAGTGATAATCCTATTAACAAAACCATTCTTGTAAAAAATTGCGAAACCCCGTTTAATAATTGATTTATTATTTTTGACTGCAATCCAAACACATAACTATATTCTATTTTTCCGCACTATCCGCAACGAGAACGGCATCGTCCGCGTATAGCATACAATTTACAGACAAATCACTCGTCTTAGCACCAGCATTTATTCCTTTCAGTTCTTTTACACTTGTCCATATACTGATTGAACAACCATGGAGACATGTTTTTTTTAATATATCGTATAATACAAGAATATATTATGTTATTCCCCATGACATTTTTTTCTCGGTTAAATTCAATCGTATAATCACGACGCATAATGTAAGGCGGATTAGAAGTAAGAAATGAATGTCAGGCAAATGAGTGCGTCCTAAATGAAATTAAGAAAGGGTCACTTAGATAGTTTGTACATATGGAATGAATGGATGAGGGAAGAATGGCTCAAATGACATACTATACGAGTAGTGTGAATGGAAAAGTAGTCGAGGAAGAGCAGGACGTGACGTTTAGTTTATCAGTTAGTTAATTTATTTATATTATTTTTATTTAATATGAGCTAAATGAGCTCATGAATAAAGACAGCTGCAATCTCTGGGGCTCCAAAATCGACAATATGGAAAAACAAAGACATGGCCATTAAAGGCAGAAACATACTATTAACACGCCACGCCACCCGATGCCACGTGATGCGTGTTGAGTCGAATCAAATTGTATTGTTTTCTATGGACAGAATCACACTATGAACACCCGACGCGACGCCATGCGCGCACACGCCACCCGATCCAGACGAGTTAGATCGACGTGTTGCCGATGGTAGGAGTAAACACGCCACGTCGCGTGTTAATAGTATGTTTCTGCCTTAAGAGTAAGATGAGAATCTATAAAGCATGCGTAAGACCAATAATCAAATCAAATCAGTTTATTAACTCAAAAATAATAACATATGGCGTCGAAGCAAGGGCAGACACAGTAAGGACCAAACAAGTTTTGAGGACTTCCGAAATGAAGACACTGAGGACGATAGCAGGCAAGACTCTGAGGGATCGCGTGAGGATTACCAGAATAAGAGAGATATGTGAGGTTGAGGATATAATAAGATGGAGCAGACAGCGAAAAGGGGACTGGTACGGTCATGTTCAAAGAATGGACACCACCAGACTCCCATATATTGCATTGCATAATCAACCTCATGGGACACGTCCTCGTGGAAGACCTCCTAAAAGATGGAAGGACAGCTGAGAATCTACCTCACAGGAGGAGCAACATTCTGGAGAACAGACCACATAGGTCTACAACAGTGGTTCCCAAACTATTTTGTCCCATTTTTTTTTGTGCAGACCCCCCTACATTCATAATATCGTTTTTTTTTTTACAAATTCACCTAAAAAAATTGTGATACATTTTTATTATTATAGAAGTTACGTAATAAATAATAATGGATATTTTTCGTTGGCGACCTTTTTTTAGCTCATCAGCGACTTCCGGCCAGTAGAATTCGGCAGCGACAAATTTTTTAGCTCATTCGAAAAGTATAGTTGTCGCCGAATTGTACTGACCGGAAGTCCCCGTTGGACTAAAAAAAATGTCATCGCCAATTTTCGCGAATGAGCTAAACAAAAAAAAGGTCAAGAGCGAAAAATATCCGCGGACCCCCTGAAAGGTCCCGGGGACCCCTGGGGGTCCGTACCGACCACTTTGGGAACCACTGGTCTACAATAAGGAAGAAGAAGAAGAACAGACGAATATGCTACAGTGGTCTTTCGCGTTGCTTCATTTTTGTAACGTAGCACGCCTTCTTGTGTTACGCATCTTCTTAGGAATTACCAGTATCGAAGCGGTGTATACTCGTACATTTCATTCAGCTTCATTCAGTTTACTTTTCAAAAAGGTTTTTTGTTGCACTGGCATTGAGCTAACAATTTAATGATGTAATGCTATCATCACTCACACCAGTGATACGCGCAAAAAAGTTGAAAATAATATCTATTAATACCGCCATTCATTACTCCCGAGATCTACATACTTATACAGGAGTGCCTATACTTGACGTAGAAAGATTCTAGTGATTTTTATCCTTTACTTTAGAACAATATCTATCTATTAAGGGACATCTTTCGATTTATTCGCAAAGGAAGACATCAACTACGAATATGTTTAAAATATTTATTTTATTTCATTCTTCTTCTTCTTCCTCAGCCTATTCCCGTCCACTCCTGGACAAAGGCCTCCTCCATTCGCTACCATGTCACTCTGTCCTGTGCAGACTGCATCCAGGTTATTCCGACGTGTCTGTTCAAGTTATCCTTCCACCGTAGTTGCGGTCGCCCTGCACTTCTTTTTGCCATCCACGGTCTCCAAGTCAGCAGTCTTCTTGTCCACTTTTCATCTGAGCTTCTGGCTACGTGGCCCGACCATTGCCATTTTAGAGTCGCCACCCGGTGGATGATGTCAATGACCCTTTGTTCTTTCTCTCACCGTATCGTTTCTGACTCTGTCTCTTAGGCTTATTCCTAACATGACTCTTTCCATGGCTCTTTAGGTCACTCGCAGTTTCTCGGCACTTTGCTTGGACAATGTAACAATTTCAAGACCATAAGTACCAACTGGCAGAACGCAGGCTTCATAGACTTTTGTTTCAGGTTGATCGTTTATTTCATTCATATTATTTATATTTTACACAGTTCCGTTGAATATGCATTACTTTTACTTATCCATATATTAATTTAACTATTTATCATAATATTTTTTTTATATACTATTTTTGGAACAATAATGTTAAAATAGTTAATATTCGTGAAAATATCAATAGAAGTTGATTTATAATTTATGGTAGTGAAACATTTTCTCTTCCTAGAGCATTATCAGACGCCCCTTGATAATACTTGAAAGTGCCCTAGTAAAGCGACACATGCCACCCTTATGAAATTCAATAAAATTTCTGGAAAACGAACGTTGTCATCAATATAAATGTTTTGAAATCATTTATAAAATTTAATCATTTTCTAAGTCTTGAATTTGGCATTTTTTTTAAATAGTACTTTATTTATCTAATCTAAAACATTTCCAACGATTTCAAGTGCTTTGCAATGACAGATCGTTATGTTTTTAAGTAATGAGTTCAATGTTGTTGATGCAACAAAGAAAGCATAACCTAGAAATCGTCACCTGAGAGTAAGAGGGTTCCAACTAACACAACTTCACAATTGGATTTTTTCGTGAAAAGGGTTCTTACTAACCTTATCTATATGTACAATTAACAAAAAAAACATGTTATAGTATCATCATTTTTATGTTATGAAAATAATAAAGTTCTATCTGATCATTCAAAACACATGATTCACTGAAGAAGGATTCATTTACACTTCGAACTTTATTATTACAACTGTCGCCAGAGAAAATTTACACGCTTCTCGGTAAAATAATTTCATCTGCTGCAGATGGAACCCTTTTATTCCAAGATACACACCCGAAACCAACAAAACTTTGACTTCATTTTTCTCAGCTTTTTACTTTTGACAGTTGGAACCTTCTTACTCTCAGGTGGCGAAATTCTGAGTGATTGAAAAATATTTTATTTATTTATTTAGAGGGTGACATGTTACACCTTGCTTGTTCATTTTTTTAAAGACTAATTCAAAGATTTTAAATCAATTGTATTAGAACTTATTTTACAATCTTTAATGTGAGCAGAAAATAGCTCATTATTATAAAGAAGAAATCTGGTCGTATCCAGATTTGAACCCAACTCCCCTGGATCGGGAGGTAAGCGTTCTATACCCTAGAACGTCACTCGAATAATTTTTTTTTTTTTTTTTTAAATTGACTGCGCTTTACGAGCATGTTTTGTCAACCTATATTATCTATTTATAACTGAAATATAAATCACACACATTGAAATTTATTGTTTAATAAGAATATTACAACATTCGTGTTTTTTTTATAGTTTTAAACAAGTACTATTCGGTCTGTAGTATACATTGAAAATAAATGTTTTTCGTTTATATTTAAGCTAATTGCATGCAACCTTCATACAAAATGTATCTAATTGGCTATTCGCCGAAGAAGGTGAAATTTCCCGACCCTGTTGACTTGTGAATATTATTCTCTCGCGCTAATCTATGGAAGATGAAAGTGCATCTAGCATCGTCTGTGGAATTCGTTACAGTACCTTCAACACCTACACTCGGCCTGGTAATGCTGCCATCTATGGAATATCATTAGACGGATATGGTAATAGCCTAATTGTCATCCTCTAATCCGCCATTATTCCGCGGGGAGTTGAACCCTAACCTGACAGATAACACATTAGTCTTACGTGACCCGAACTCTTCTGAAATATCTCTGGTTAAGTGGGAAGACTGCATTTGCCGCATGTCATAAAATTTGTCCTTATACCGTACAAATTTCTAAGTTAATTTTTTTTCCTGAAACATCATAAGTAAAAAAATAAAAATGGATCCCTGAGATGGTTTGAAGATATGGAACGAATGGACGAGAGAAGAATTGTTAAAGTGTAATATACAAAAAGTGTGAGTGGAAAAAGAAGCCGTAGAAAACTAAGAAAAGCATGGCATGTCCAAATTAATCAAATACTAAAAGATAGCGATATTCGAAGTCAGAAACATTCATTCATTATGCAGGAAACATTCGTGTTGCAACACATGACCAATCCACCTTGCGCGCCTCTCCGCTATGGTGTTCAACACGTGCCTACTCTCTTCAACTCTGCTGAGAACTTCTTCATTTGTAATGTGGTCCCTCCATGAAACATGGGCAACTCGTCGGTAGGTCCACATCTCAAATGCCTCCAGCCTTTTACGCTCTCTTTCGCCCAGGCACCAAGTCTCGCAGCCGTACAGTAAAACACTCCTCACCAATGTTTTTAAAAGTTGTTTTTTTAGGCTCAGGTCTATGTTGTTGGACTCGAATATTTTAGACTTTTTATTGAAGGCAAGTTTAGCCTGGTGGATACGACTATCGACGTCTTTCTTGGATCGACCATCCCATGTAATACTGCTCCCCAGGTAAACAAAAGTCTTTACAGAAAACTAAAATGTTTTAATTTTAAAGCACTATTTATTTTTCAATCTAACTTACTAGCTAACCATCACGCCGTCTCTCTGAAGGAGTGAGCAGAAATGGTGGACCACCGCACTCTTCTTTCCTGATATACGATTTCTCCGATTCCTCACGGCCGACATTTAATATTTGATAATGCCACGTTTTTCTCAGTCTTTCTGCGTTTACATCGTTAACACATACTTTCATTACCATTATTTCTTCATTAATTCATTCCATGCATCTAAACCATCTTAATGTCTAACTAACTAACTAACCATCACGCCATTTCCCCGGAGGGGTAGGCAGTGAGGATGAATCGCCACAATGGCCTGTCCTGGCATACCTCTCGGGCTTCCTCTATATTCATACATCGTACCATGCACGCACGTCGATTATTCCGACTTCGAATGTGGCCGCCTTAATGTCCCTTTAATTATTTTGTTCATAACACTTTCATTCACACGGCATTCATTTCTAATATTTGCATTTGACACTCTATCGTATACATATTTCCAAGAGAAATAATTTCAACACTTACGCATTTATCACCAAAACCACCACAACGGCGGCATCTAACGGGTGATTTCTGAAGCACTAATGTCTGACAACCCGAGTATAGGAATTATCTCCAAGTAGGTACGCAGGTAATGCACACATTACACTATGTGCTACAACGTAGAGAGGTAATTAACCTATCTAGAAGATAAGTACGCCTGTTAACGATAATTCTAGATGCAAAGTGGCCCTAATCGGTCCGGATTAGCTGCAATTCGATTAGCGATGCCTGCAACATATCACGCTTGTAAAAGTTCATCATTTCCCCCGACTTCAATCAAATTGTGTAGTTTTAAACACATTGTATAGTGCATTTTGAAAAAACATGCTTACACACGTATATATTTTTTAGTTCAAACAAAATTCTTTTTATGCTCTGCGGAATACCCGCTTGTACCTACAGCGCGGGCCAAAACTGAAAGCTGTGCGTTCCTCGTCTTAACCCATCCGCATATCAGTTTTTTGAAAAAAAAAATGTGTGCAAAAGTAACTAATTAAATTTATCTCCGAAAGTAAAAAAGTTGCCCCGCCCGAAGGGGAGGTGACATGGTTTGTCAAACTGTGGCGCGATACACTTAGGTACTCGTATTATGAGTGATACAAAAAACAGAAATGCGAGAAATGATGATACGGCGAATATGCGAGTCTCGATACTCGGACTCCACAATATACAATGATTTTAAGAAACTGGACTGAAGACTTAGAGAATTGTTCTGGAGGAGGCAAAATATCACACCAGGATGTAGCGTCGAGAAGAGAGAAATAATTATATCATATGAGAATATGAAATGGAAAACTTTTCATGTGTCAATATTTTTTTTGATTAAAGATAATAAATAAAATTAAGTGGAATATACATATGTGTAACTTTTACACTCTTCACAGACTTGTTTCGGATGGATCACATTCGGCCTACAAATTTAAAAAATAGACAGTTACGAAATTTTTCATTATAATGAAAGAGGTAGGTAATAGGTAGGCTTAGCCTAGAGGTAGTCCTAATTGTTATTTGGAATATACGAAAAATGCGAACATATCAACAATCATGCTAATAATGTTTTTTTTTGTTTTTTCGGTACCTATTTGGCAAAAGGTCCCAACTGCTTTTTAATAAATTTTACAAGAGAGCAAAAATAAGATATTTACATTATTTTGATTAGTTATAAAAATGTTATTTGTGTTCCAAATTGTTTATTTCAAATGTCAATTTACGTAACATAACGTTATCTACAAGATGTATCGTAACTAAATTTAAAAAATGTATATATATTTAAAAAAAATCGGGGTTGAATGCAATTGTATATAAAAAAAATACATAAAAAATGTAAAACAGCTCTAACGTTTTGTCAAAACATAAACTGTGCAAAAATAATACTGATGGTATAACTAACTAACTAACCATCACGCCGTCTCCCCGAAGGGGTAGGCAGAAATAATGGACTGCCACACCTTTCTTTCCTGACATATTTCTCTCGCTTCCTCAACATTCATACATCGTGTCATGCACGCGCGTCGATTTCTCTGACTCCTTACATGGCCGACATTCAATATTTGATTTATTTGATCGTGCCACGTTTTCCTCGGTCTTCCTCTATTTCTGGTACCATTTGCATCATTAACATATAATTTTTTTACCATTCTTTCTTCATTCATTCTTTCCATATGTCCAAACCATCTTAATGATCCTTTCATTATTTTGTTCATGACACCATCATTCGCACCGCATTCACTTCTTATATTTTTATTCGACACTCTATAATATACAGAATATCCACACATTCGTCTAAGAGATCTCATTTCTACTGCATTTATTCTACTTTCATCCTTCCTTTGCCAGTTCCATGCTTCGCTTCCATACATAAGGGTCGATGGTATATTTAACTCAATTTCACAAAAAAACGCATCTGGGACCTTTTGCCAAATAAGTACCGGTTTATAATATTTTATGTATTATATTATTAATGTTTTTTTTTAAATTCTGAAACATCAAGTTTATTTAATTCCTATTATTAACGTATAACATCTTCAAAGCGTTGTTTTCATTAAACGAATGATATTTTTCAATTAGGTGGTTAGCAATTTTCTGTCCACGTTTTTTGTGTAAAAAGATTTGTTTTGGTTCACAAAATTACACCAATGTTCTAATATTTCCTCAATTATAATTACGATACATGAATATGTATAATATTATACTCTAATATCTTAAATTCAAGTTTTTTGGATTTTGCTTCTCATTGACGCATTTGTGTATTTAGGTAGCATGTTCACAGCAGATGCCCGAACGGATAGTGACGTCGAAAGAAGGGTTGGTGCGGGTAACAAAGTGAATGGAGCTTTAAAAATAGTTATTGGAAACAAGAATTTATCAATGAAAGCGAAAACGGCCGTTCACAATGGAGTTCTGGTCCCAACCTTAATCTATAGAAGCGAAGCATGGAACTGGCAAAGAAGGATAAGAGCAGAATAAATGCGGTAGAGATGGGGTCCCTAAGACGTATGTGTGGTAGAACGATATACGACAGAATCTCAAATGCTGATATAAGAAAGGAATGTAGAGCGGAAGAAGGTATAATGAACAAAATTATGAAAGGATCGCTGCGTTGGTTCGGACATATGGAACGCATGGATGGAGAAAGAATGGTTAAGAAAGTATACGTTAATGATGTAAATGGGGTACGAAGTCGAGGCAGACCGAGGAAAACATGGCATGACCAAATTAATCAAATTTTAAAGGTTGGTCATGTTAGAAGTCGGAGGAATCGACGTGCGTGTATGACCGTTGTATGAATGTGGAGGAAGCTAGAGAGGTTTGCCAGGATAGAGTAGTGTGGCGGTCCATTCTCTCTGCCTACCCCTGCGGGGAAACGGCGTGATGGTTTGTTGTTGTTGTTGTTGTTGACGCATGGGATATATAATTTATGACCACTTCCTTATTGTGTTCTTAAGAAGTATTCGTTTGATTTCTGCCACCATAGCCAGCCCGCGACACGGCGGGTATCGATACATCAAATGATTGCCTGTCTATTTTTTCTTCGCATTGAACTTCGTCTATTTGCTCGGAACCGATTTGTTGTGTCGAAGGACGCCATTTTTACTTGTCATGCCCTAAAAAAATCGCCAACAGTGACGTCTCGTGATTTCTCGAGAAGACACAACTCCAAAATGCTGTTTTACAAAGACTCATCCCGATTACTCATTCTAATGTTTGATTTAAAACTTCTTTTCAAATTACTAGAGATAAGTTACATAAACTATATCCAAAAAAGCTAATCTATCTAACATGAAGCATGCAACTGTTTAAAGAAGTATGAAAGTAGAATTAATGCAGTTGATATGAGATCTTTTAGACGAATGTGCAGTTATTCTGTACATGATTAGTTTGCGAATGAAAGCGTTATGAACAAAGTATTGAAAAAGTCATTAGGATGGTTTGGACACAAAGAATGAAGAAAGAATGGCAAAGAAAGTGTTATTTTATACTTTGTAAACGGAAAGCGAATTAGAGGAAAACGTGGTATGAACAAATCAAACAAATGTTTAATATATTATATTATAATATCAGCCAAAAAATTAAAGCCCGTCGTTATTTATGACTCAATCTAATATAAATATTGACTGATGTGTAATGGTGTTTATTGCTTCAATGGAGTTTTTTTTATATATATTTAAATTACTTATACAATATAAAAATATTCATAAATGAATTTTTAAATATATTTATTTATCTTATATTAAAGTTCTTGCTGGATTAACCAGCTCACTACTATCGATAGGCAGCCAAAATCGATGAATCTGACTTATTGTATATAATTGTAATTAAAATAATGTGTATGTCTCTATCAAATAGTAGCTTTTTTATTATTTATGTTCATTGAAAATTAAGATTCGTCTATTTAACCCTAAGACCGCTAAGCAAACGATTCTCTATCTGTCATCGCGCCACATTTTCGTCAACGCAATCTGAATATCACTTTTAAAACTAAACTAACTAACTAACTAACCATCATGCCGTCTCGCCGAAGGGGTAGGCAGAAAGAATGGACTGACACACTTTTTTCCCTGACATACAGTATTTCTGTCGCTTCCTCAACATTCATACATCACGTGGCCGACGTGGTTGATTTATTTAATCGTGCCACTTTTCCCTCGGTCTTCCTCTATTTCTAGTTCCATTTACATCGTTAACATATACTTTTTTACCATTCTTTCTTCATTCATTATTTCCATGTGTCCATGTATATATTTTACTATATATTCTTATAAATCAAATTTATATTTTATATCACAAGTGATTTGATCTGTTGCCATATATTATTGTACCAAGTTGATGTAAATATTTTTAGATAAGAAAATATGTTTTCATATTTCTAATTCATTACATTGAATTAAATTGTTATTATTTCAATTTTCAACGAGCTGTCACTGGTTACATACAGTCCCATTTACCACCGCCACATGTTATTTTCCAGTGATTTATGGTAATTATTGAGATGTTATGACGCCTGGAATCAAATGCCCGGTCAGTTTCCAAGGCGACTGATTAAACAGACCCGGAGCCAGAGCTTTCTTCAATCATCACTAAAAGAGACAAGAGCCAATGGAGGACTGTTGTAGAGGAGGTCAAATTCGAAAAAAAAAACAAGTGTAGCGCCGAGATAGACCAAAGAAGTATGAGATTTACCAAAACAGGGGGAAAATATGTCAGAGTAATATTCGGTGTTTTCGAATTTCATATCATTTGTAATTTGGAATGAGAACTTGTAACACTGTTTTATTATCTTTCAAATTCTCCTTCCAAATTAACAATGGAATTTCACAGTGTTAACGACTCCACCTTCAATAATCTTCACCCTTTATTTCGACAGTAACCTTATGATTTTTAAGCGTTTGAAATTTTGAAAATTTCAATAAATATGTTGAGACTATATAAAAAAACGATTGTGTAATTAAAATAATTTTATGAAGATATTATAAGAAACAATGACTTTTATTCTCTTATATTAAAGAAGACTGAAGATAGATAAAAAACAAACAAAAAAACAGTAATTTTAATTCTCACTATACGACGATATCTAAAAGCATGTCGAACATAATAATAACTAGGAAAACGTTTTTAACAATATTTATTATTGTTATTTAATTATTACCTTATTGTTATTTAATTTACTTACCTTATTTAATTACCTTATTGTTTTTTAATTTACGTTTTAATTTTTGTTAATTTCATAACAATTATCGCGATTTGAGATGATTTTGAACCTTCTAGTATATATATTATCCGTATTTTATATATTATAACATAAATATAATAATAAATTGGATGATTTATAGAGCGCCATTTTCATGAATTAATCATCTGAAGGGCGCAGTAGCTCCATTTTATGAACCAGTTAAAAATAAACTTTTTATTTCAAATAAACATTTTTGTTCAGAAATCATTTTGTTAAAATTAAACATTTAGTTAAAAATAATTTTTTGGTTGATATAACACTTTTGTTAAAAATAATCATTTTTGTTAAAAAATAAACATTTAGTTAAAAATAAACATTTTTGATTAAAATAAACATTTTGTTAAAAATAAACATTTAGTAAAAATAAATATTTTGTTCAAAATAAAACATTTTAGTATGGGGACTGCACCTGACGCAGTTAATCAACATTTGCATCAGGATAGGACAGTTTTAACAGGCGCGTTTTGAGCCTCGATCTAAACCCTGACGGGTTATTATAATATACGTTATAAATTATTCTTCTCGTTTTTAATTCCAATTTATTTTTCTATTTTTTATCATATTGTTATTTTAACAAATTCAGTTAATATTTTTTTCATTTTCTTTATAAAACTGCACACATTCACGTATTTTATTTTTGTTATTACAATAGGCCAATTAAATACTCGATCCGTGCCTGGAATCATCTCCGAAAATTGACCGCGTTGCATTTTTAATAGTGTATTTACGTCACCGGTTCCACCACTCGCTTTACTGGCGGAGCAATTTATTTCTTTGAATAATTATATCAATTATGTGTTATTGCGCTGTTATATAAGTCAATACGCAATCATCTCCGGTGATTCATGCAATTTTATCAATTTTTGGACGCGTCGGATTTTATGTGGCTTTTTAAAATGACGTCAATATGAAATTTTAATTAACTAACTAACCATCACGCCGTCTCACTGAAGAAACACACAAATATATCACAAATACATACTTCTTTCGCTTCCTCAAAATTTATACAACGTGTTATGCACCCACGTCGATATTTTCGATTCCTCACGTGGTCAACATTTAATATTTGATTGATTTGATCTACCAAGTTTTCCTCGTTCTTCCCCTTATTTCACGTTATTTACAAATATTTTCCTTATCATTCTATCTTCATTCATTCTTTCCAATAAGCTTATTGGATACGTTTTAATTTGCAAAAATTAAAAAAAAATTAAGTAGAGGAAGACCGACGAAAACTTGGCATGATCAAATAAATCAAATATTGAATGTCGCCCACATGAGGACTCATTATGGCTGTCCATTGTTTCTGCCTACTCCTTCGAGGAGACGGCGTGATGGTTAGTTAGTTAGTTAGTTCTTCTTCTTCTTCTTCGACATCCCTACAGCTCATATCGAGCCTTAGCTTTCAGTATTCTTCGCCTCCAACTCCTGTCCGCTCCGACCCTCCAATCTGATATTCGTAACAATTTAGCCCCATCTCTCTTCATCTTCATTCCTTCATCCTCCTATCGCAGCCTTGGTCGTCCAATTGGCCTTCTACCACCTGGGTGCCACTCCAGCAATCTTTTTGGGGTTCGCGATGACGGAATCCTCTGCACGTGACCGGCCCATCTCAGTCTATTCAGTCTGACCTTTGTGGAGAGACTGGGAGCTTTGTAAATATGGTACAGCTCGTCATTATGCCGCACTCTCCAGCCTTCACCGTCATTCACAGGTCCCAGAAATCTGCGCAGCACCCTTCTCTCAAAAGTATCCAGTCGTTCTGCGGATTTCACTGTCATTGTCCACGCCTCACACCCATAGGTCACCACTGTTCGGATGATTGTCTTATACAGGGTGAATTTGGTTTTCCTGTGTACGTTTCTTGATTTGAGCACTGGTAGTAGAGAGAAGAATGTTTCGTTGCCAATTGTGATTCTTCTTTCGATTTCCTTGTGATCTTCGTTTTCTTTTGTTATAGGCGAGCCTAGGTAAGTGAAGCCCTCCACCATCTTAAAGTTGTATCTATCATTGAATCTGGTGGTTCGCCGTGAGTTATGGGTTGCATTCCTGATTTGTTTCATTATTTTTGAATTTTCTTCGTTTATGTATCTCTAAACTCACCTCCTTGGCTGCTGTCTCTAAAGGCTCAAATACTTCCCAAAGTTAGTTAGTTAGTAAGTTTCAATAAATCGTTTTTTTGTATTTGAGCACATTTACTTGTAAATTTTTCACCAATCCATCCGGATTCATCGTCCATATCGCGAGGCTTTTGAGTTAAGCTTTTTTTTTGTTTTATAAATGTGGATTCGAATCAACGAACGCTTCTCCGCAGCATTCAATCGCAAATTTAAAATGAAAACAATGCAGGCCATTACAAGTGCAAAGGGAAATAATCCGTATGCCAATGTGTCGCGGATGTCAAACTACGTTGGCAGGGTGGCGCAGTTGTACACAGCATCTTATTATCAAACGTAAAAGAAAACTCGAGGAACTGTCAGAAAACGCACAATTCTCAATTCTTCTCGACCAATCCACTCGTAGCATTAATAATATAAATTATTTGAGCAGAATATTGTGAAATACGAAACATGATTTTTTTAAAGTTTCAATCCTAGTTATTCGTTTGCACACTGAAGTTTTTTTAAATCATCTTTATAAGGTCACACTGTTTAGCGATTAGGTTGAGTTTGAAAATGCCCTCGCAAGGTGAAACAAATTTGTCATTAATGTTTATATATTTATATAAATAAAAATCTCTGTAAAACAAACAAAACAATCGCGTTTACATTATAACTGAAACTGCCATTACAAAGCTCACCAAGATATGGCAAGACAAAAATATACTCAGCAAGACCAAGATGAGACTGGTTCAAACCCTTGTTTACAACATATTCCTTTATAGTTGCAAGTCTTGGACTATGCGAACATCGGAGAGGTCCAAAATTGATGCTTTCGGGAAGTGGTGCT
Source organism: Lepidostoma basale (assembly GCA_022606425.2). Lineage (NCBI taxonomy): Eukaryota > Metazoa > Arthropoda > Insecta > Trichoptera > Lepidostomatidae > Lepidostoma > Lepidostoma basale. Next base: position 1,075,713 of record JAHDVF020000890.1, on the reverse strand, counting down.
GGCGACGAATGCTGCGTATACCCTGGACGGCAAGAATAACAAACCAGTCAATTATTGACCACCTGGGTACGAGAATACGACTGAGAAGATGAAAATTTTCTTCTTCTTCTTCCTTGCTGAAGGCCTATTACAGTAGAAGCAACCCTCTGGAGAACCCTCCAGAGGGTTGCTTCTCCTGTAAGGTGGATTCCCAGCTGTCCTTTCATATTTTAGGAAGTCTTTCACGGGGACAAGTCTCAGGTTGCTGATATGTAGTTCAATATAGGGGAGTTTAGTGGTGTCAATTCTTTGGACATAACCGTACCAGTCCATCCTTCGATGTCTACTCACCTTATTTCATTTCATTTAATTTATTTTGATAAAAATCACAAACATTACAGACATACAATTCCAAATCGTTTGCAATTACATTATAAACAGAGAAGCATTAAAAAAATAAAAATTAAGCTTAAGAATAAGAAAAAATCATAACATTGATATTGCACCCCTAAGGCAACTCACACTATCACGAAATATGTCGACCTCCGAGGTGATCCGATTAAGCAATAAGATTGCCCTACCCACAGGCATAATCATTGGTCCATATAATATCCTTATAATATCCTGAGCCTCATATATCTCACATATTCTGGTGTTAATTTTTATAAAATTATAATACAACTTTACAATCCATATTCCGTGTTTATTCTTCTTGGCTTTTTCCCTGTGGTCTTATCTCTCAGATCGGTTGATTCTGTCTTCGATACGTCACCACCTGGTGCCCTATTGTCAGGTGCCGATACGTCTCTACAGGCGCCACTCCTGAAATGGTCTGATGCCCGCCCAGCCCACAGGAACTCGTTAGCTCAAGCGACGAGAGTAAATCAGATTTGATATGAAATGTAATTTCTTATGACACTCAATTGTGACCACACAATTACTGCATCTTTTGTTTATTTGGAGTATTTATTTTCTTATTATTCAAATTGACATTGGAACAAATGCGTATAACGTTTCAAAAAAATCGTTAGTAAATATAAAAATATATAGTTTTTATAGCTGTCAAAACTCTCCACATAAAAGAAAAACGTATATAATTTTAACACCAAACAGCACAAACGTATTTTGTTATAAATATAACGTGTTTCAATGATGATGCCAACATCGCTTGGCGAAATAATTGTCGCGACAAATAATTTTAAAAAATATATGCCATATAACAGTGTCATAAATTTTAACAGTTATATTGAAATATCATAATGTTTCGGCCAAAACAATGGACTCTTTATTTTCGTTTTTTTTTAATTCAAAATTCTTTAATTTTCCAAATAGACATTAGAAATACCTTTAAGTCGCTATATCTAACAATTAAGAAACTAATAAATCCACTTTCTCATTAAAATCATTTGAATATTATATACAATATCATCACTCAAGTAAAAGTGGACAGTTTCTATTCTATTATAAAAATTGTTATAATATATTCTTTTAATTATCTACAAATATTTTAAATGTAACAAATTGTTTCTGGTTTTAACAATCTAACGATCGGTAAGTACTAAGTTTGAAGTACCTGCTTCTGCGGCTAACTCCATTCAAATCCCATTAGTATGACAAGACCCGTTCTATTTTCGAAAAAAGCTCTTCCCATTTGAATGCAGCGCGCGCCCCTCCCGCGCACAATCGGCCGTAAATAACCTCCGTCCGCCGTAGCTCCCTTGAGGTTTCCCGCCTGCCGCATCACGTGTCAGCCGTCGCGCGGGAAATCGACACGCGCAGACAATGACATCTATGGACATTTTTTTCTTCACAATTCATCTCCATTAATGTGAACTTTTTGAGTTGGCGGCTTTTGGATTACAGAGCTGTTCCCAAACACTTCAAGAGGTTTTAAATGCTCAGTCGCTAATATAAACATACATTGTCACGAGTTTACAATATTATTGAAATAAAATAACCTTAAAGTGCGGAAATATTTAAAGAAAAATAAGTACGAATATTGTATGATAATGTATAAAAATAAGTATGTTTTTTTTTTAAAGACTAATACCAAGGATTTAAATCAATGATATTAGAATTTATGTTTACAATCTTCAATGTGAGCAGAAAATAGCTCATTATTATGAAGAAGGAATCTGGTCGTGTCCAGGCTTGAACCCAAGTCCCCTGGATCAGGAGCCAAGCGTTCTATCCCCTAGACCACCACCCGATTCAGTCTTAAAACGGATAGATATACATTTTATTAAATAAACTTAAGGCGTTAAACACGACCTTCGTGGCAGAGTGGTAAGAGCTCTGACTTCCATACCGAAGGTCCCGGGTTCGATTCCCGGCAATGGCAGTGTGATTGTCACACTGTCTTTGGTTTGGTTAAAATAAAAACTCTGTGGAATTCCATAATGACGATTTTTTATGAATTATTGATATGAATGTTTGATATGTCTATTGTTGATATGACATTGATATGTCTATTGTTATCTCCCTAGCACTAGCCAAGTTAACTAAACACATCTTATATACTCGTATAATTCTAGGTTTTTGCCCTCAGTTTGTAATAATTTTGGTTAGTTTATATCGTTCTCCCGATGATGAAGGGGTAGTAAACCTTCGAAACATGTCGAGAAAAATAAATTCAAAAGTGGAAAAAACGGTGTTTTAGAATTAATATTTTTTAGTGTTTTAGATTGTGTGTCAGTGTTTTAGAATTAATAGTTTATAATAAAAATATGAAAGCATGTTTTTTTATTTTCACATTGCTCAAATTTGTGAATCGAAAAAAGTAATGCCGCAAGCGAAACATCTCCTATAAGTGAAATAAATAAAGTTTTGTGAAAATTCAAAGTTATATTTTATTGATATTAATGTGAATCCACAACACAAAGTGAAGGCGAATATAGAGCAAAAGGATAGATTTATACTATGTAAATTATTTGCAGTATGCTTACTTTTATTGAATTATTTTTATGGTAAAACAAACTGGCACATTAGAATTAACGTAATTATTTTTCCGTGAAAAAAGTTAGTTGGAAATTTAGCTCAATTTTGAATTTAAAACACAAAATGTTTGTTTTTAAAAATAAATCTATGCCTTTTTCTGATTCCTTGAAGGAAGGATTATTAAAAAAGAATACAATTTTATGTGAACGTATTTTTGGTCTTATTTATTGTTTCTTGAACTATGATGTAAAACTCCATATTAAATAATGAATATAATGAAAACGTTAGTTTTCTAGAGGTTTTATTATATTTTATGGGAATGACATGTTTCGCCCTTCTAAGGCATTATCAAATGGACATTTGATAATATCTTAGAAGGGCGAAACATGTCATTCCCATAAAATATAATATTTTTTTTAGAAAACTGACGCTTTCATTTGTATTAAGTATTTTTGATCATTTTATATTTACATTCAGTATCTCCCGATGCTTTGATGTTGATGAAAACGTCTATTTTCTTGAAGTTATATTATAATTTGTGGGAGTGCCATCTTTCACTTAGTTAACGCATTATCAAATCTCCCGATAGGAGGCTTGATAATGCGTGAGACAATATGTATCTTGCAATATCAATAAGAAAAATATTAACCATAGAAAGTATTACCTTCCAAATTATATATTTTTGGTTTTTCTACATGTTTACACGGTGACTGGTTTAGTTGTTCTGTCAGTTATGAAGTCTAACTTCTCACCCACCGGCCGGCACCAGCTGGGATGCGTCATGATGTCATGTATCATGACCCACAGTCAAGGGAAGTCGTGACTTGGCTAACCATATCATATATGGCCCCATAGGCAGTCCGTGAGGGGACCGTATTCTTAATCTACAAAAGCTACGAAAAAAAAACTTTTATTATTTATATTTGCGATATAGTATTAAATTCGCTATGCTTCGCCCTGTATGGCGTTCCAGTATCATTTTGAAAAAGCTCAAGCTCCAAATATTCAGCAGTAGCGTTAAAAGCGTACTGCTGTACGGACGTTATTGGAAAACTCCAGGTGTTTTTAAATAGGTGCCTTCGCCCAATATTCAAGATCTATTGGCCCCAAACAGTGTCAAATGCCCTTCTCTGGACCATGGCAGACGATTAGAGAACAAGTCGCTAGACGCAAAAAGCAGTGGATCGGTCATACTCTGAGACGGAACCCAGCCTGCATCGCTCAGGGCGCAATAGACTGGTCCCCTATTGGGGGAAAGAGGAAGCGAGGCAGACATAAAGCCACCTGGAGAAGAGCCCTGCAGGACGAGGTTAAGGGAGCAGGCCTCACTTGGGATGATGTAAGGCATCAGGCATGCGATAGAGTCGGGTGGAGAAGGTTCCGTGAAGCCCTATGCACCACGGAGGTGTGACAGGACAAAAAGAAGAAGATTAAATGAACCTCTTTTATGAATGCTTATCAGTAGCATGGGTCTAAAAGGGGAAGAAGATTAAACACGATGTATCGTTTTTATTTTAATGTTCAATCCTAGGGCAGGTTTGCTGCAAAGTCTAATAACTTCGCTGGTTCTTGGAATGCTACTTGGATCTTTAATGTTGTAGTTTCCCTTAGCTTAACACAATTTTTTTGTATGCAACAGGTTATTTGAACTTAATTACTGTATACATTTTTTACCTATTGATTCTCATAACATGTCTCACGTAACATTTACCAGGCCAAAGACATTTTGTTTTTTTCACACCGTCATCGTCGAGAATCGAACCCGGGACCTTCGGTGTGGTTGTCATAGCTGTTGCCACTCAGCCACGAAGACCGTATTTTTTCTATGAAATGCACTAACTCAGCTCATTGAGTTATAATATTCAAAACAATATACATTTAACTCAAACATGCAATATTTGAGTGGCCATATTTTATTCGATTCAGGTTAACTCTGATTTTCCCGCGAACACACATTAAATACGTATTTTTATAATTTCATGTTTTACTAAAGCGCCTTTTTTTACATACAAATAACTTATTATGTATTTTTTTAATAAAGTTAATGCTTAAATAGTCCATTGTTTTGGCCGAATCACTATGATTTTTTCTTATTCACTGAGAGTGTCGCGACAGCTGTTTCGATAACCGATGTTGCCATCATCAGGTGTTACAATAAACTGTTAAATGCCAGAAATGTTATGTTAGTAAGTATAACGTTTATTGTAAAACCTGATGATGCCAACATCGGTTGGCGAAACAGCTGCCGCGACACTCTCAGTAAATAAAAAGAAATTGTGATATTATAACAGTGTTTTAAATTTTAACAGTAATAACGTCAAAGATATTTTAATAAAGCATTAAGAGGTAAACAAATGCATGAAATTTATTCAATAATATTTTTACACGTAATCACAGTTTATTCATAATTTTTGAGATTGTCGGGACAGCTATTTCGCCAACCTATGTTGGCATCATCAGGTGTTACAAACAACTTATGATTTATGTTAATAAGTATCATAGTGTTTCTGCAAAAAATCAATGTATTATCTAATCGATAGCATTTGTTGTTTTTTTTCTGTTTCCCCGTTGTATAAAAAAAACTTCGTGGATTTAATGGTTTATCCAGAAAAATATCACGATCCGCCCTTGTCCGCCTGTCCAGTGTACTATCGGTCATCGCACACGAGGTCAAAACACGAGACCCGGTGTAAACAAATCCTCAGTAATCATTGAAATTAGGTTGTTTCAAATGTAAATGTCTTATTGAATGTCTGATTGAAGACCTCGCTTCGTCAGCATGTTATCACGTCATAAAAGGTCTGTGCATCTTCCTTCACATTTTCATCACGTATTCTGGCCTTTTAAAAAGTCTACGTTTGTAGATATCTTATGGACATGATCCTCTACATTTGATCACTAACATGTAAGTTAAGTGATTGATTCTCTAGCTAAATTAGTATTAATACGAATGAAAACGTCAGTTTTCTAAAAGTTTTATTATATTTTATGAGAATGACACGTTTCGCCCTTCTAAATCATTATCAAATGTGACGAAACTTCATATCGTTGCAGTTTATATACACTAGTAAATAGAGCAGAATATAATAGCTTTTTATAAGTGTAGGTAAATCTGGAACAAGTGGATGAATTTGTTTATTTAGGAAGTATGTTTACAAAGGATGGGAGGGTGGAGAAGGATATTGAAAGAAGGGTTGGGGCAGGCAACAGAATAAATGGTGCACTTAAAGTTGTCATCGCAAACAAAAGCCTATCCAAAAAAGCTAAGATGGCAGTGCACAATGGTGTTCTTGTGCCGACCCTTATGTATGGAAGTGAAGCATGGAACTGGCAAAAGAAGGATGAAAGTAGAATAAATGCAGTAGAAATGAGATCTCTAAGACGAATGTGGCAAATCTGTTTATGATAGAGTGACAAATGCAAGTATAAGAAGTGAATGTGGTGCGAATGAAAGTGTTATGAACAAAATAAGGAAAGGGTCATTAAGATGGTTTGGACACATGGAAAGAATGAGTGAAGACAGAATGGTAAAGAAGGTATATGTAAGCGGCGTGAACGGAGCTAGAAATAGAGGAAGGCCGAGGAAAACGTGGCACGATCAAATCAATCAAATATTGAATGTCGGTCACGTGAGGAATCGGAAAAATCGACGTGCGTGCATGACAAGATGTATGAATGTAGAGGAATCGAGAGACGTATGTCAGGACAGAACAGTGTGGCGTTCCATTCTTTCTGCCTACCCCTCCGGGGAGACGGCGTGATGGTAAGTTAGTTAGTTAGTTTATTAAAAAGAAACCAGGTCGTGTCCAGGATCGAACCCAATTCTTCCGGATCAGGAGCCAAGCATTCTATCCCTTTTGCTTCTATCTTCTCTCTTCTTCTTAACCTTATTCCCATCATTTAGGGTTAGCCTTCTTGTACGCAGATTATTTGGAGGTTTGAGTTTGGCTTTGGATATTTTATGACCAGTTGCCATCTGACAATAAGGCAGTATCCTTCCTAGAAGTATGGAGAATCTTCGTTGACACTATCAGTCAGATGTATCGATGACTAGTATTCTCATGACAGTTCTATACTGAATAATTAACCCCAGCATTATATGGTGTGGTTATATCAAACGGATTCTTGTTATATTATTCTTAATCGATTAATAATGGATATGTATTTACATTTCCATTATTAATGCTTGTTCGATTCTTATAATAGCAATATTGAACGATTGATTTACGAACATTTGCATAATATTTTGTATTATTGCAAAACAATCTTAGAAGCAGATAATGATTTATAAATAAACCTACAGGTACTCGTATATCATATTACTGTATACCCAATGAATAGTATACTGAAGCGTGGAACGGGCAAAAAAGAATAAAATATGATTTAATGTTTTTTTTTTGTTTTTATGTATGCAACAGGTCGTTTGAACCCAATTACTGTATATAATTTATTTTTTAGCTATTATATTGATTCTCGTGACATGTGACAGGGAGCCAATCTATCGCCATTTTATTGTCACGTGAATTCTACACCAGACCAAAGACAGTGTGACTATCACACTGCCATCGCCGGGACCTTCGGTATGGAAGTCAGAGCTCTTACCACTCTGCCACGATGGTCGACATGTTGTAGTGGTCTAAATAATATACGAGTATATGATTCACTTGGGTAAGCTTGAATTTCTAGAGGGACATCTTTGGGTGGCGGATAGGGGAACACTCATAACTTCACTCAAATACCTTTGGCAGATCACATACGCTGGAAAACGATACTTCTTTGTTATCTTAGGGTACTAATCTGGAAGAAAGAGATGGATATACTAAGAAATAGTTACCATTTTGCTTGCTTTTGTTTCCCTAGCATTTCAAAACGTGGTCAATGACCACTGGTCATCATAGAAAGATATAATTTTGTAAAAAGTGTGCATATACCTGTATATATTTTACAAAATAACATATTGCTTTCCTGTTCCTGGAACCTAGATCTTTCCGGTAATCTCCCTAAAGGTTGGCTTCTTCATCACTCTTTCAGAACACGCTCTTTTCAGTAACTTCTACTTCCCAACATCTTCGACATCACAACTCTTGCTCTTAAAGTTGATATCGCACACAAAAACCAATCCAAAACAAAATGATAACGATATAAATGGGACCAGAAATAAAGGAAGACCGAGGAAAACGTAGCACGATCAAATGAATAAAATGTTGAATGTCGGCCACGTGAGGAGTCAGAGATATCGACGCGCGTGCATGACACGATGTATGAATGTTGAGGAATCGAGAGAAATATGTCAGAAAAGAAAAGTGTGGCAGTCCATTATTTCTGCCTACCCCTTTGGTGAGACGGCGTGATGGTTAGTTAGTTAGTCTTTGAGTGTCGTTCTCGCAATGGATCGGTGAACTCTAATCTTTGTGGTTCTTAGGAGACTTTTTGTTCTAGTGGTATCAGAACTCGTCTCAATTACATATGCCATTGTTGATCAAATGCAGGGTTTTGTAGAATCGTATTAGAATACAACAATCCGAGATATCTGCGAGGTCGAAGATGTGGTCAGATGGGGACGTCAAAGACGGCGATATTGGCATCAACATGTAGAAAGAATTAGCTCAAATAGAATAGAACGCCAAACGGACAAACTGACCAAGAAGACCCCCGAAACGGTGGGGAGAAAGCTGGAGTTCAGCGTCTCAAGAGGACCCGCCTGAAATAACATATTCCTGAGTCTTCCAAAAGTGAAGAAGAAGAAGTATTTAATTTTGTTCAATATTATTTACTCAGCGGAAGCCTTCGGCTCGGAGCGCCTCGAACGTTTAATTATTGCGGGAGATAATTCATAATCATTTTCACAAGGCGAATTATGATATTCCACACATCGCTCATGTTCGGTTGTCATCGTCCATCTATCATCCGGCTCATCATTACGGCCCAACTACAATGCTCGTCAATCTTGTGTACATAGAACACCGTCTAAAGGCGATTAATAACATTGTATCACTTCAACACTCTTACGCTCATGTGGGGTGTTAATAACCCAACACTCTACCGTTTCAGGACAACGTCGAAAATACATTTAAAACGCATGGATGAATGGGTAATGGTTAAAAACTATACGTTAACGACGTAAAAAGACAGAGGGAAATATTGCATGACCAAATTAGTCAAATTTTAAATGTAGGCCTTGTTAGTCGGAAGAATCGACGTGCGTGTATGAATCGCTGTATAATTGTGGAAAAAGCTAGAAAGGGGTATTTCAAACCATCTTAATGACCCTTTCATTATTTTGTTCACAACAACTTTATTCACACTGCATTCACTTCTTTATGATATTTGCATTTAACACTCTATCATACACATATTTTTTATATCACACATTCGTCTAAGAGATATAATTTCTTATGCACTTATTCTACTTTTATCATTTTCTGCCAGTCCCATGCTTCACTTCCTTACATTTTTTATTTTAACATTTCCAACCAAATTAATGAAAAGAAATTCCTATTGCATACTAGGCAAAAGGTGGGCACAAGAACTCTTTTATGCACTGCCATTTTGATAAAGGCATACTAGGCGAAACATGGCAATTTCTTGTAACATTGTAAATCATCCAGAATACGTACATTTTATTCGATATCAAAAATGCGAAATCATCTTTCTTCTCTCTGGTTCTACAGTCCTGGGTGGATCTCGGTCGCATCCAAAAATTTTCTCCAGCCGACCCTTTCCTGAGCTCTGGACTTCCACTCCTCGGGTCTAACTCCTAACAATTGTAAGTCCTTCAAAACACCGTAAAGCCAACGAACCCGCGGTCTTCCCATGCTGCGCGTCTTCTTACCGGTCTTGTAAATGTCAACTATGCGGGTGTTGACAGCTCCTCTATTCGCACCTGGTGTGGGCTGGACACCTTACCTAACCTAACCTAAGCCATCAATGAAATTATCTATGCATATTAATATCTAAACAAATATTTTTTCCTTCTATATTCCACCATACTTTGTGTTGTTATGATGCTTTATTTCTCTTTTTTTATATATTTTGTACATACGAGTACAATACTTGCAATAGTCCGAAACATGTCTATGTAATTTTTTTTTAAATATCTTCTTCAAGTGCCCTGTCAGGTCCCCCCAACGTTGGCGATCACCTCAGCGAACCTGTCCCTGTATTGCGCCGCTCGGAACAGCTTTTTTAAGTATATAAAAAAGAAAAAGAGAAATAAAATATATTTTCCAGTCAGAAACATCATCATCATACAGATACACATAAAATGTTGCGTTAGTAGTATCTTTGTTTGGGATACATTCTTCGTTAATTTTCAAATTATTATTTTAAATATTCAGTCATCCTCGGGTAGGGATGCTGGATGCAGCTATTTTGACTGTTGGTATTTGAATCTTGTCCCGCACTCGCCACATACCTGAGGTCAAATGTTCTAAATCCGGGTTGCCTGTAGCCTTGTATAATTATTTTTTCCCGCCGGAAAGACAATGGCCCTATCTTCATTATGTTAATAGATTTAAATTAGTAAAACTAATAATAATAATTCACATCGGCGTTTTTATAATCAATATTCGATTACTTTGTTTAGCGGTGTTGCCCGTGGTTCTGACTGCCGATTAAAAAATAAGCTAATTAGGAATCTACCAGTAGGTACTTTTTTACTGTTTCAAGTTTAGTAGTTTATTTAGTATTGCGTATTACGTATTCATTTATAATATTATAATATATTTGACTTCTTGCGCCTACCCTTATGTATGCAAGTGAAGCATGGAACTGGCAAATGAAGGATGAAAGTAGAATAAATGCAGTAGAAATGAGATCTCTAAGACGAATGTGTGGCAAATCTGTATATGATAGAGCAGTGGTCCTCAACCTTTTTGTCGCCGCGAACCGGTCTATAATAATACTTCAAGAAAATGAACTTTATCATTAACATTAAATACTTTGCAATGTTGAGTTTTCAAGAATCATTAAACAAATTAAGTGCTTTTTACAGTTATCTTTTAGATCCTAAAAGTAAAATCCCATGGTTAGAAAATGGAGATTGTGAATATAAAATTAAAAATAATTTCCGCAGTATCAAAGTAAGAATAGATGTCCTATACAAGTACCAACCAGGTCTTTATGGTGTTCCCTTGTCCATTTTAGTTTAACTCGGAACACGGGTTTAATCTTAAGGAATTGGTTTGTGTTATCTGGCGGTTAAAGTTTATCTGCCGTCCTGTAACCGGGCCAGCGTTATCATGCCCCGTGTACCGGATTATTCCATATTACGCTCTAAACTGTGAAGTAACCCCGGCGTGTTAACAGCACCCGTCGGCTATCTCGGGAATATCTAATGCAATAGCCGTGTAATACTGGGAGTGAGGGCAGCGCTGGGTAACTAATATCTAGTAGCTCCGATGCTTGCACATTGCACACCTACCGATACTGCACATCACTAAGTGTGCAGTTATATCTAACGATCTGTGACACATAGGAGGAGAGCTCACAGATGAACTCATGGTATCACAGGGTCTCAAACAAGGTGATAGTTTAGCCCTAACACTTTTTAACTTCTTCTTCTTCTTCAGCCTGTATTGACCGTCCACTCCTGGACGTAGGCCTCCTCTCGCATTTTCCATTCTCCTCTATTCTGAGCGATCCGCATCCAGGCACTTCCCGCACTTCTCCGGATATCGTCGCGCCAACGCAACTGTGGGCGCCCAACTCCACGCTTTGCCGTCCTTGGCCACCAGCACAGCAGTCGCCTTGTCCACTTTTCATCTAGATCGCGAGCGACATGTCCCGCCCATCGCCACTTGAGGGTTGCGGCCATCTTGATAACATCGGAAACCTTTGTCCTGACTCTTATGTCCTCATTTCTGAGTCTGTCCCGTAAACTGATACCCAACATTGCTCTCTGAGTGACTCTTAGCTTGTTGGCACTTTTTTGTGACATTGTGACTGTCTCGATACCATAAGTGAACACTGACAGGACACAAACATTGAACACTCTCCTTTTCAAGTTTAACTTAAGTTTGGAATATGCCATAAGGAAAACTTACCACCTTAACACGAATCCCAACATATACTTTCAAAGCAGCCAGATCATAGGATATGCAGACGACCTTAACATTGTAGCAAGATCCCTAGCAGCCGTACAAGAAGTATTTGAGGCTTTAGAGACAGCAGGCAAGGAGGTGGGTTTAGAGATAAACGAAGAAAAGACAAAAATAATTAAACACACCAGGAATGCAATCCATAACTCACGGCGAACCATCAAATTCAAGGATAGGTACAACTTTAAGATGGCGGAGGACTCCATTTACCTGGGCTCGTCTATAACAAAAGAAAACGAAGATCACAAGGAAATCGAAAGAAGAATCACAATTGGCAACAAAACATTATTCTCTCTACTACCAGTGCTCAAATTAAGAAACGTACACAGGAAAACCAAAATCATCCTGTATAAAACAATCATCCGATCAGTAAGTGGCCTATGGGTGTGAGGCGTGGACAATGACAGCGAAACCCGCAGAGCGACTGGATACTTTTGAGAGAAGGGTGCTGCGCAGAATTCTGGGACCTGTGAAGACGGTGAAGGCTGGAGAGTGCGGCATAATGACGAGCTGTACTATATTTACAAAGCTCCCAGTCTCTCCACACAGGTCAGACTGAATAGACTGAAATTGTTACGAGTGTTAGATTGGTGGGTCGAAGCGGAGGACAGGAGGAGTTAAAGGCGAAGAATACTGGAGGCTAATGCTCGATATGGGCTGTAGGGCCATCGAAGAAGAAGAACGATCTGTGATACAGATATTATATCTCCTGATATGATGAGGTCTGACTGTTCATCCATCTCTTAGGTGGTCTTAAACTGTGAAGTAACCCACCCGTGTTAACAGCACCTGAAGGACATCTCTGGAAAACCTAATGTTATAGCGAAATACTGGGAGTGAGGGCAGCACTAGGTTTGTAATATCTACTAGCTCCGATGCTTGGACATTATTAGAATTATGTCTCATTAGATGATAAGGTTCAATTTTCCCTCCATCTCTTAGACAGTCTTCCAGGTAGACGGTGTCCAGCTGGGATTTTGTTAGCGACTGTATATGTGAGTCTGTCATTTTCCATTTTGGCCACATGATCCCTCTAGTATATTTTTCTGGGTCCATTAATTTTGCCTACATAATCCCTCTAGTATCTTCTGCTGGATTCATTACTTTTGTCTACATGATCCCTCTAGTATCTTCATATGGGTCCATTCTTTTTGTCTACGTGATCCCTCTAGGTTCTTCTTCTGGGTCCATTCTTTTTGTCTACATGATCCCTCTAGTATCTTCTTCTGGATCCATTATTTTTGTCTGGTGAGTCAGTGTGATGATTGATTAGTTAGATTTTCATTTATTTATATTAATATTTTTTTTTCGGCTCTATGATGATTGCAGAAAAAATAAATTAATAAAATCATATTAACGTGGTTGAGGTCTATACTTTTTTCTGTATAAACACCTCACTACTTTAATATAACCATCAAACGTATATCGTGTTCAAGTCCCTAACATGCTCCACGGATGGTCATAACTCACGGAACGAACGTATCGCTAAATTTGGCAACTGGTGAAGTTGTCACAAATCTCCGACGTACAGAGATACGGGCCTAATGGAACCTCTTAAGTCAATACACCAATCAGCTGAATCAATCAGAGGTGACATTCAGAGGAATTTCCGGTCTGCATAAAGGTCATATCTGTCCCAGACGCATTAATGGAACGTTTTCGGTACACTGCCCCTACCTGTAGCCTGTGGCATTACGGGTGAGACTCACCGAACAACGCATCAAGTCTTCTTCTTCTTCCCTGGCCTTACAGTCCTGGGTAGACCTCGGCCGCCCCCAAAAAGTTTCTTCAGCCGACCCTGTTCTGAGCTCTCGACTTCCACACCCCAGGTCCAGCTCCCAACAATTGCAGGTCTTTCAGAACACCGTTCAACCAACGAAGCCGCGGCCTTCACACGCTATGTATCCCTCTGGTCTTATAAATGTATTTTTTTAACGTAGCAAGTAATTATTTGAATTTTAGATAAACCTAAGGCGTTAACACTGGAATTCCATAATGCCGAATTTTTATGAATTAAAACACCGTTTTTTCCACATTTTAGTTTATTTTTCTCAACATGTTTCGAAGGCTTACACCTTCATTATTGGGAGAACAGTTTACGAGTATATCGTTCTCCCGATGATGAAGGTTCGAAGAAAACCAGACGCTTTCGAAACATGTTGAGAAAAATAAACTCAAAAGTGGAAAAAACAGTGTTTTAATTCGTAATTGTAATTGTAATTTTTTTTCACGTCATAAAATTCACACTAATTCATAGACAATTCTTCTTCTCAAAGTGCCATGTCAGGTCCCCCCGACGTCGACTCTCACTCTGGCGTAGGCATCTCTGTCCTGTGCCAGCCGGAACAACTCCCCCACCCTCCGAATTCCGGTCCACTCTTTGATGTTTCCCAGCCAGGACATCTGGGGTCTTCCCACACCGCACCTACCCTCAATCTTCCCTTTCATGATGAGGTGCAGCAGAACATAGACAATAAGCTTACTTACTTAAACAGCCGTTGTCGTACACTGCTGGACATAGGTCTCCCCCATACTTCTCCACGTATTCCTGTCTTGTGCCTTTCGCATCCAATCGCCACCAATTCTTCCAATGTCATCGGACTTACTTGTGGGGGGTCTCCCTCTGTTTCTTTTAGCAGTAAGTAAAATATAAGCATATCAGAGGAAGTCTGAAAGTCGCCCCTGTAGTGGATAAAGATAGGGAACGTCGTCTGCAATGGTACGGCCATGTGAGCAGGAGGGACAATGGCCATAATGTCTACAATACCCTCCAGCTGGAAGATGGAAGAAGGGGACCGGGTTGGCCTCCTGCAACGTGGATGTCTGCAGCCAAGAATGACATGAAGGCGCTGCGACTGGACAGCCAAATGACCCAGGACCGCGAAGCTTGAGAGAACCGACCCCAAATAACGGGAAATGGCTAGGAGAACGAAAATTTTTTTCATTTCAAAACTCAATATTTAAAATGCATGTATAATATTTAAATATAATATATTACATGCAACTAACTATTCTGGTAACTAGTACAACCAAACAAACCATCACGCCATTTCGAAGTATTCAAACATATTTCTGGTATAAATCACCTTTACATATATTTGATTTCTGTACCTGTGAGCCAACTTCAATTTTTTCTAATAATTTCTGTACCAGTGAGATATAAAGTCTTCGGTGAATTCCTGAAAGAAATTAGAATTTTTAGATGGTTAAGTAAAATTTTCATTATGTTATAATTTTGACCAGGGGATTTATCTGTCCAAATGGTTACTTCTAACTATACTATTATATTAAAAGTCTCTCCGAAGGGGTAGGCAGAAATAATGGACTGCCACATTTTTCATTCCTGACATTTCTCTCGCTTCCTCAACATTCATACATCGTGTCATGCACGCGCGTCGATTTCTCTGACTCCTCACGTGCATCATTCACTTTGTTGCCTGCCCCAGCCCTTATTTTGTAAACATACTACCCAAATACATTATATTATATATTGGGTGTTATTTTTAGAGGTATACAATACATATTCAAAATAAATAAAAACATTAAAATAATGTTAATGTCTTATGATATTGGTTTTATTTAATTGATAATTTTATGTCATTATTGTTTAAATATGATTCCGGGCATATGAGCGCCACGGCTAGCTCGAATGAAGCGCAATCGTGAAATCCAATTTTCGACAATTGTCGTCTTTGTGGATGCATATTATCCACTATTCCGAATAACCTGCTCGAATGGACGATTATGTCGACCGTAAAATGGACGTAGTGCACGATAAGTTTGTCGAACCGAACCGTGATTTTCAAAATAAATTTGCACAATTTACAAGCGCTGTTTTGACTTCAGTCTAATTATGGTAAAATGGCAAAACGTACTGACTACAAATCAGCTGTCAACTGTCAAATTGACAGTCTGTAGCAACAATGTTGCCAGTTTAAAAACCAAACTAAAAAAACACCCTATATATTGGATATACTTGATTTTATATTGGATACTGTGTTGATGATAACAAATAATGTACACAACTCATTCACTTAAGATTTTATGGCTCTAGGCACAGATTTGTTCCTCAACTATTCAAACAAAGGTCGTGCATCGAATTGGTTGTGTACCTTTCAGATTATGAGACTTGGCAAATAAATACACGCCATGTTGTTCCTACAATGTATTACTAAAAACGCTTCATGCGCCTCATTTGCAAATATTTCGCTTTGACATTCTTGAAATGTCAAATCTATTGTTACATTTTCCGCCTTTCAGTTTCTGTCTCCTCGGCCATTTTGATAGTCTGAATCGCGGCGTTGCGCGGCGACCGACCACCCATAGTTTAACTAATGACAGGCGGGCGACATGGCGGGCTAGTGACGTGCCGCGATCTGTCAAACCCCGTGTCACTTTTGTTTATAAACCATTTGGTCACTTCCCTCCTTCTTTGGGTCCGCTGCGCGTGCTTTGTATTCTTGCTCTGCGCACCTTCTCCTTATCCTGCGAGATTTCCCGCAGAAACCCATTTATATCTCTTTTATGTCCTTATCGAACGCGTTTCGCAATTTCAATGCGTATTGTACAGTACAATAGTTATTCGCTATCTGATCTACGAGTATTTCAATAATACGTATTATGAAATTTGACGGCCGTTCACAATGGAGTTCTGGTACCAACCCTAATGTATGGAAGCGAAGCATGGAACTGACAGAAGAAGGATGAGAGCAGAATAAATGCGGTAGAGATGAGGTCCCTAAGACGTATGTGTGGTAGAACGATATACGACAGGATTTCAAATGCTGATATAAGAAAGGAATGTAGAGCGAAGAAGGTATTATGAAAGGATCGCTGCGTTGGTTCGGACATATGGAACGCATGGATGGAGAAAGAATGGTTAAGAAAGTATACGTTAATGATGTAAATGGGGTACGGAGTCGAGGCAGACCGAGGAAAACATGGCATGACCAAATTAATCAAATTTTAAAGGTTGGTCACGTTAGAAGTCGGAAGAATCGACGTGCGTGTATGACTCGTTGTATGAATGTGGAGGAAGCTAGAGAGGTTTGCCAGGATAGAGTAGTGTGGCGGTCCATTCTCTCTGCCTACCCCTGCGGTGAAACGGCGTGATGGTTTGTTTGTTTGTTTGAAATTTGATTGAATACCTATTATTATATAAAAACTTCACAAAGAAAAAAATACAGTCAAATGATTTATAGCTATTGTTAATGTTATTCGTGCTTTTATTTGTTTCCTTCTGCTATAATTTACCCTTGTTTTGGCCGAAACACTATGATACTTCAACATTATTACTGTTGAAATTTAAAATACTGTTATAATATCACAATTTTATTTTTCACTGAGAATGTCGCGACAGCTGTTTCGCCAACCGATGTTGGCATCATCAGGTGTTACAATAAACTTCAGTTTATTTTTCGAGATATTTAAGAATTAGCATTTGAATGAATTTAAAAATATTGGAAAATGTTAAACAACTTGGGTGATGGTTTTACCACTATAATTTTGTTAAAAATTTTAAATATAATAATGATTATTATAATTGTTTAACAAAATAAACGTTTTTTTAACTCCTAATGAACTTATTCCAGTTTCAATAATAATGTATTGTATTGTATAAAAACAAGAGAAAAATTAAGTCCATATTTTTATACACATTGGCTTTACATGTGACATGATTTCTTATCGATTCATTTATAGAAAAAGTCGTGGTCCATTGATTGTATAATTATAAATAAATAGGATATCAATACCTTACCAAAATTACTTTTAACTTATTTTTTTTCAAAAGTGGACTTATTCCACTTTAAATTATTTAAATTTAAATTTATAGCCATTATTTGCTCAAATAACAAATGATATTTAAAAATTTGATGACTAATGAAAATATTTTTATTTCTAGATAAACAAGAATAGTGAGAAAGCGGAAGAGAATCTGAAGGACAAGGAAGTGCAGTATTTCACAGGATCAGCCCCGACGAGTATGCCGGGGCATACAGGATATTTGACATTCGCTACACTTCCCCCGGTATGGGCACGCTCCGTCTCAGCTAATGTTGAAGACTCTGCCATGGAAATACAAAATGGTAAATTAAACTATGTTTCTTGCCCTTGAGGTGATAAATATAAACAAATAAAAAATATTGACGACCTTCTCGGCCGAGCGGTGAGTGCTTTGACTGCCAAGGTCCCGGATTCGATTCCCGGCAATGGCAGTGTGATTGTTATACTGCCTTTGGTCTGGTGGCGTGACAATAAGATGGCGATAGATTAGCTACCTATTACGTTATTATTATTTTATTAAGACTTATATTTGAAGTGCGCCGTTTTGTAAAATCAATTACTCCAAAGGGCGCACTAGGAAATGACTGACCGATCAGTGCAGTCTTTAGAAGTTTCTTAAATTTAACATCACTATCCTCATACTTAATACTAACATGGAGGCTTTCACGCCAACATCCCGCAATGCTGAAAGCACGATCATAGAAACTTGCTTTATTGGCTCTGACTGAAATTGTTATGTTGTTTACACGTGTTTCTACTGATCGGAGTTAACGTTGCCTTTTCGTTGGCATGGGTGTCACGCAGAGGTCCGATATATACGCTGGCGCTCTCTGGTGTCGAGCCTTAAACATTGTCAAAAACAATTTGTATTTTTACATGTTCACAGTGTATGGCCGAATGGTCAGTGACATTGAAAGAAGTGTTGGTGCGAGTAACATAGTGAACGAAGCATTAAAAATAGTTATAATTTATCAATGAAAGCTAAAATGACCAATCCATGTTCCAACCCTTATGTATGGATGCAAATTACGGAACTGGTAGAAGATGTATAAAGGCAGAATAAATGCACTAGAGATGAGTCCCTTTGACGTATGTATTGTAAAATGATGTATGATATGAAGGAATATAGAGCGGGAGAAAGTATCATGAACAAAATTATGAAAGGATCACTTTGGATATGATGAAAGGATATATATGAAAGGATCGTTTGTTTGGACACGTGGAACGCTTAGATAAATAAGTAATGGTTAAGAAAGAAGACCGAGGAAAACATGGCATGGCCAAATTTATCAATTTTTGAAGATCAGCCATGTTAGAAGTCGGAAGAATTGATGTGTGTGTATTACTCACTGTAAGAATGTGGAGGAAGCTAGAGTGGTATGTCAGGATAAATTTTTGCAGAGGTCCTTTCCTATCCTTTCAGCGATTTATTGTAATTCTGTGACCATAGTGACTTTTACTTGAGACTGGTGAGAACATCCATAAACTCTTGAAGCTTGCCATTGATACAAAAAAGAAGAAGAAGGAGCAGCGGGCTTTATAGTTTTATTAACATCACACATGGAGACACCTTTCTCATTACAAAACATGAAAATACAAATAAAACAATTGAAAAAAGACTTCAATATGTCATAAAAAGTTTATGATTGTCATTTAAATAAAGAAAGATTCATTTTGTTGGCAACTTTTGGTCAAACTTTTCGACACAACTTATAAGCAATGGGTGCAAAGACTTCAGAATTGATTTTACTTATTTACATGCTTAAAATATTTAATAAATTATGGAGAAACCTTGGCAATGACCTATTTCATACAAACTTTTCTGGCTTGTAGTGCTTTAAATTTATCTCTTGTATGGTATACCCTTTGCACATAATTTTAATTGAATTACTTTTTTGTTGATGAATAATTATTTTGTTTCAGATAAATAATCACAGCTGAAGAAAATGAACCGTACCATCTTGGAAAATCATTCGCTGGACCAGAACTCTGTATTTTTTATCAACTTCATTAATCATTCTTCCTCCGTTGGACATAAAATGAGATGATTTCAATTATTTTATTTTTAATAGCTTGATACAATTTTTGACTCCATTCAGAAATCCGAATAAATTTGAAATGGGATATTGGTTTAGTGTTAATATGTTTTCATATCATTTACATAAAAATATGTTTAAAACAAATCGCTTCAAGTCCCTAGAATAAAGTTTTCGGCGCCATTTTAGTGATTTCAGTAAAACAAAATTTATTGATTTTGTTGATAATGATTTTTTTATCTTTCCATGATATAGATCTTTCTAAAAACAATAACATATTACTCTTTTTCATGCAGATGAAGCATCCAAAGTATTTGCAATAAAACAGTCCCATGAAAGCAATTATTTAATTGTATGAAATATTTTTCCAATTCAACTGCGTGTATCTGGCTCTTAATTTTATTTTAAATTTATTCATTGGCAAAATTATTATTATGATTAACTCTCTGTTGTCTGTTCATCCATACATTTAAAAAAATATGTCTTCCTATTACATCTTTACCGATTACAATTACATGTAAATGGAATACTAGAAAATAATATGTCATACTCATCAAATCAAGAATAATTTCTCTTTCCACCTCACTTTTCTCTTCACATGACATGTCTGGGTCATTAGGGCGTATTGAAATCATCTATAGAATTGTTTTGCTTCCACTGTCACTGTTACTTTCCATATTGCTATAGTTTTATTTTTTCTTGGAGGAGTGAAGTATTATATATTATTATAATATGTATTTAGTAAAATAATTACTGAATCAGTATAACTAAATGAATCAAGTAAGAATTAAATTGTCAAAGCGTATGGTGTGTACATTCATTTTTATACTTGTCCAGTTCTGTCACCACTCATCTGACATATGACTGAGAGACTATAGTTACAATATGTCTTTAATATAAATACCTCCAAATTCACTAATTTGAAATAACTTCAAATGACATCCACACATGAGCATGTATATATTTAAATGTACATTAATTCTGGGGCCTGCGAATCAAAGTTTGTCTATGTTAAGTAGAATGTTTCTAATAAATGATTTGTTCTTAATTATGTTTGTAGTTTTTTTTTCTTTCTTTATTTATTTTTATTAATCCCAACTATACAGCATAAAAAGCATATGTTGTTAATTTTTATTTTAATTATATAAAATACATTCGACAATGATTGCCACTACCAAACACAACCACAATTAGTAAATATATAACTATTATTTGTTTATTATTATTGTGTGGATTCTCTGTGATAGAGTGTCGAATGAAAATATAAGAAGTGAATGCGGTGCGAATTATGGTGTTATGAACAAAATAAAGAAGGAATCATTGAGATGGTTTGGACACATGGAAAGAAAGAATGGTAACAAAAAGTATATGTTAACGATGTGAATGGAACTAGAAATAGAGGAAGACGGAGGAAAACGTGGAATGATCAAATAAATCAAATATTGAATATCGGCCATTTGAGGAGTCAGAGAAATGGCCGCATGCATGACGCGATGATGAATGTTGAATGTACCTTCCAACTGAAGTAACCTATTTAACACAAATTAAAATTATCATAATATTTGTGGAGTCAAAGGCAACTTCGTCATATATGGTTGGCCCAAAAGTTCATCAACTAGACTTCACTGTCGGATTCTCGAACCAGATCCTCCTATGTAAATGTCACAAGGCAGAAAGGGCACTCTCTTATGTACAGCATAGATTGCTCCATACCACAGATGCAGAGTGTCCTGGATCTGCCAACGCATGGGCTCACTCGATTTAAGGTCCCCCAGGTTCTGCATGTCCTAGCTATTAGGTCTCCTTGGGTAACATCCATTTTAAGCATCCACAACTTTCGGTCCACCTGTTCAGTTCATCTTGACTTCAAGAGAGTAGTGAAGTGGGGTTAAATATAATTTTCCTTGATTGTCTTGTGGCTGTACTCAATAATGAAGATTTAGATGACGACTTAAGTAATGAATAAATGACGACTTAAGTAATGAATTAATGCAAGTTAAACTGATAGGATTGCTCAGAGGTAAAAAATGTAGAGAACAAAATATAATTTAAATATTAATAGTAAAGAATATTCAAATAAGATAATACGACAATCAATATTAAAATTAATCTTTTTACATCTAGCCACATGCCTCAGACCAAGCAAAAACATGATGCAAAATAACGAACATCGCCTCCATATAAATTAGAGAGGTAGATTCCAGATTCAACAACGTTCTCGCAGGGTGTAGGGGCGGAAAATGAATGGATGACACTAATAAGAACCTGTGCTCCAATCAGCCGAAGACTAAAAAAATTCAGCAATGCTACCTCATTGTGAGGAGGAAAATCCAAGTGAAAATCCTTGGCGAGTAGGTCTACTAATTCATAGTCATTTTTAGTAGAAAATTGATTTGTACTCACTATTAAATAACTCATTGTTCTTCTTCTTCTTCCCTTTTGGTAGACTCAGGAGTCTGTTATTTCAGGCGGGTCCTCTTGAGATGCTGAACCCCAGCTTTCTCTCCACCGTTTCGGGGATCTTCCTGGTCGGCGTTGTCCATTTGGCGTTCCATGGAGAGCTATGTGTGGTATTCTATTTGAGCTCATCCTTTCTACGTGTTGATGCCAGTATCGCCGTCTTTGACGTCCCCATCTGATCACATCTTCGACCTCGCAGATTTCTCGGATTGCTGTATTCCTAACTCGATCACGTAGGGTCTTGCCAGCTATTGCGTGGAGCGTTTTCATCTCGGTTGTCCTGAGCATGCTCTTTGTCTTGACAGTGTCTGCCCTCGATTCAATGCCATATGTGAGGATTGGTCGCACACAGGTCTTATAGATGCGTACCTTGCTGTCAGTCCTCATGTCCTTGTTTCTCCATATGACATCTTTCAGGCAGCCTGCAACTGCTGCAGTCCTATCCACCTGTGACCTTACTCCTCTGGGGAGGTCATTAGAACTGGTTAATTCGCTTCCGAGATATCTGAATAGGTCCACCTGTTCAATTTCCTCCTGGTGCGCCATCTCATTGTTGTATCTGCTATACTATTGTATTTTTTATTTTGTTTGATTATATTATGGAATTTTTACATATTTATTCCGGGTTATTAACCTCAACACATTCATTCTCAGAAAACGAACGATTGAAGCGACTATTTAGGTCTGTGATGGTGATGAAAGCCAATTCACAAGTAAATAATAATTTTTACTACAATGAATCCACCGATATTGGGACTGCTATTCGAATTTAATTCTCACGATTACGGGTCAGTTATTATAAATATTCCCATGTTTTCCACAGGAGATGTTTTCCACATCATCTCTTAGATATGATCTTATAATTTTTTTTCTCTTTTCCGAACATAAATATTAGTTCCTACTTCCAATCATTGTATTTCATACACGCAACAGCCATATGAGTTTTAACTCCTTCTATTACCTACCTTGCCCTCGCCATTTTTCATGACGCAAACTTAACTCTTTTTGGCTGTCAGAATTGCAGCCGGGTGTATTTTATATTTTTACAGTCAAAATCGTTAAGAGTTTCTGTCTAAACATTATTTTTTTTACAAAATAGACACAAACCTTTATAAAATGGAGCCTAAAGATTGTCCTGATATGGCGGAGGAGGTATGAATTATAATTACTGTATTTACATACGAATCAATTTTTGATTGAGTGTTTTTGCATAATGACTTTACGACTTGATTAATCGATAAATGTTTCAGAATCAATTCGTGGTCGATGATGTTAGCAAAATTATCAAAGAAGCTATTGAAAACACTATAGGAGGAACAGCGTATCAACACAACAAAGTAAATCAGTGGACCTCATCCGTTGTGGAGTTGTGTCTTGGTGCCCTAACGAAACTCCAAAAACCTTACAAATATATAGGTAACCGTCTACCGTTCTTCTTTATTTTCTTTCCAACCACCGATTTTTATTTTGACAACTTATAAGCAATTAGGTCAACATTTGACTTGTTGAATCGATTTATAAAGATATATGCATATACATTTATGTATTCTTGTTTTTTTAAACTGTAGATTTATCGCCTTACGAATATGATTTTGATATCAAAAACAGCGTTATTTGAGAAAAGAACAATGACTCATCGTTCTCAGAATCACAAGTCTACATTATTTTATTATTACAATGATTTCAACTGTATTAAATATATTTTTGTGTGTGATGCATTACTCCAGTCTTTAGAAATTTTCTCATCATTGTGCATACATTTGTATTCGCTGTGAGTATATATTTTTTCTTCTTACATTGCAATACTTGCACTATTTTAGAAAACATGGAAATCTAATCCTAATCATGAACTCAACTGGTTTTGTATTGTTACTTACTGATATGGTTAACTTTGTATTAAGAAATAAACCAGATTTTTAATTTATTCAACAGTATATAACAGCTGTTCATCCGTTAGTATGATGTTTATGTATTTAACATATTAGGTCAGTGATTCTTAACCTTGTTGGATGTACTGAACCCCACCAGTTTCATATGCGCATTCTCCGAACCCTTAATTGGAAAATAAAATATGATTTTTTTCAAATTCAAAACATAGGTATATATTTATACATAGGTGCACAAAACCATTAAAAACAAAGAACAAAACCATTAAAACGTGATTTTCACAAAACCAAAAACATAATAATTCAATTCAATTATTTATTTTTTAAATCATAAACATTACAGTATATAACCAAAGGGACTATACAGGTAGGATACAAAAACAACAAAAAAATATTTTAAACAGTAAATACAATTATGAAATTTAAAAATAGACAAAAACACAAAAAAAAAACATGAGATAATTAAAAAATTAAGACCAAATAAGTTATTAGAAACAATAAGAAGAACAACACATTATTTAAGAGATAGATGTTTTCTGAGGGTAGCCTCACTATCGTGGAAGATGTCCACATCCGAAGAGATGCGGTTAAGAAGGATTATTGCTCTGCCCACGGGCATAACCTTAGGTAAATTGGTTCTACACAGTGGCAGGTGAAATAATGAATATTTACTGCAATCAGTGTGACTTCTGCTGTTGCCTTTCAGAGACCAGTCCAGAAATGCGCGGCTTTACCTTGGCAAGTGCCACTCACAAATTCTGTTCCTTTTCTTCGCTTTTATGTCCAGTATCCTCGAAAAGGAATGCTCGCGAGATATGTTGTAACAAACGGTATGAAAATCTCCAGAGCTTTCTTAGAAATAACAGGGTACGTTACCATTTGTTGACACCACAACGTTGAGAGCGTTGTTGTTCTGAAGAGTTGCTGTTGAACCTGGCTCTGCTGAATTTCAATGATTTCATCGAAGTATACATCATTGACTGTTGTCTGAACACTATATATAACTGGATAAATGAATATATCGTACGTCGTATCATTTTTCATAATATCGTACAATAAATCATGACAGTCTGTAACATTAGCGTGAATGGTGAAAATTTGGAGCAAGTAGATGAGTTTGTGTATTTAGGTAGTATGTTTACAAGAGATGGGCGAGTAGAGAGGGTTATTGAAAGAAGGGTTGGGGCAGGCAACAAAGTGAATGGTGCACTTAAAGTTGTCATTGCAAACAAAAACCTATCCAAAAAAGCTAAAATGGCAGTGCGCAATGGTGTTCTTGTACCGACCCTTATTTATGGAAGCGAAGCATGGAACTGGCAAAAGAAGGATGAAAGTTGAATAAATGCAGTAGACATGAGATCTCTTAGACAAATGTGTGGATACTCTGTGTATGATAGAGTGTCGAATGAAAATATAAGAAGTGAATGCGGTGCGAATGATGGTGTTATGAACAAAATAATGAAAGGATCATTAAGATGATCATTCCTTCGGTGAGACGGCGTGATGGTTAGTTAGTTAGTCGTACAATAAGTTGGGCGTGTGTTTTGACCTCCGCCAAACCCGGGAGACTGACTCATCGAACCCCTGGGGTTCGATCGAACCCAGGTTAAGAACCACTGTATTAGGTACTTATATATTGCAATACTTAACCACATTCCTTAGTCAAAGCTTAGTTTAGTTCACAATGGAGTTTTGGTTCCAAACCTTTATGTGTGGAAGCAAAGCGTGGAACTGGCAGAAAAAGGATGAGCAGATTAAATGTCTTAGAGGTGAGATCCCTTAGACATCTGTGATAAAATTATGTATGATGGAATTTCATATGCTGATATTAGAAAGTAATTAATTGCGGAAGAATGAATTATAAAAGGATCACTACGTTGGTTTGGACTTGAATAATGAAAGAATGGTTAAGAAAATATACGTTAACAATGTGAATGGATTGTGGAGACCAGGAATACTGAGGTAAACATTGTATGAACATATTAATCCAATTAAAAAATTAGCCGTGTTATCAACATGCGCGACACGCTGTATGATTGTGGAGGAAGCTAGAGAGATGTGTCAGAATAGAGTAGTGTGGTGTTACATTCTCTCTGCCTACCCTTTCGGTGAAACGGCATGATGGTTTCTTGTTGTTATATCTCTGTTTTGGTTTGGACACATGGAACACTTGAATGAAAAAATAATGGTTAAGAATGTATACATTGACGATTTTAATGGAGTCGAGGAAGACTGAGGAAAACGTGGCATAAACAAATTGAACAAATTTTAATGAACAGCCTAGTTATAAGTCAGAAAAATCGACATGCGTGTATTTTTATTATTATTTTTTTTTTAAGTCTAACATTAAAGATTTAAATCAATTATATTAGAATTTATTTTACAATCTTCAATGTGAGCAGAAAATAGCTCATTATTATGAAGAAGGAATCTGGTCATGTCCAGACTCGAACCCATGTCCCCTGGATCAGGAGCCAAGCGTTCTATCCCCTAAACCAGTGTTCCGCAAACGGTGTGCCTCGGCACACTGGTGTGCCGTAAGCCGGATGCAGGTGTGCCGCCGCCAAATACATAAAAAAAAAAAATTATAGTCGGAACTCTTGAATTGCGAAATAGTCGACTCTTTCGTATAACAGCTCAAGAGACGTTGGTGACCTTTTTTTTATTGTTTTTTTAGGCCATTCAGCTTTGCTGGTTGGAAGTTGCTAGCGACCTCCATTTTCTATTAGCTCATCAGCGATTTCCAACCAGTAGAATTCGTAAAAATCAGACGCTAAAACTCTCGGAAGGCAAAAAAAAAACGCCGATTCTATTTCTACAAAAAAAGGGTACCAATGTCTCCCGAGCTGATCGACGCCTAATTCCAGACTGAATTTTAGCTTTTGGTGTGCCCCAGAATGCTAGAAAGAACTTAGGTGTGCCGTAAGTGAGAAAACTTTGCAGAACACTGCCCTAGACCACCACCCGATTACGACTAGTGTGACTCGCTGTATGAATGTGGAGGAAGCTAGCGAGGTGTGTCAGGATAGAAGAGTGTGGCGGTCCATTCTCTCTGCCTATCCTTCCGGAGAAGCGAGGTGATGATTTGTTTATAAGCTTTGGGCAATGCAATCTCCAAATACCTCTTTACAGGTAATATAGCCCAAAAATACCTATTACAGTTATCTTCATATGAATGACAGTTTATGTACACAGTACCCTGTGGTAAGTAATACACCTTGAGCTTAAGAAAAAGGCTGTAGCCTATAATTGACTAACTTGGGCTTATATCAAACACACTGTACTCTTATAAATATATAGAAAAACTAATCAAGTCGCAGTTCCTACAAAACCGAACCAATATAGGTAGTGGTCGACTTACGTCCGTTGCACTTTATGGCTACAATATACAATTGATTGTCCGCCTACGCTCAAGCAGTTCATGAATGTATATTTTTACATTTTCATATGTTTTATTAATATAATATTTTACCAATTTTACCATAGCATGACTTTTTTTATTTAACCTAACAAATGTAAAATAAAAAATAAATCAATCCCTTAAGATATCAGAATATAAGGAATGCTAATTACATATAAAGAAAACTAAGACAAACTTGAAAAATAAAAGAAACCATACAGAAACCTAATATACTAATCATAATAAACTACATTTTGAATGTATACATACTCGTATACTGTATTTTACCCATTGCGGGTTAATCATTTTTAAGGATTAATTGTATCTCAATAGAGAAGAAGATGTAAATTGTTTTTTTTTTTTTTTTTTTGTAAACAGAATATGGTGGTCGCGGCGTTTACAGGACTTATGACCTGTCATTGGTAGGGGTTAAGCGATCGCTTTATGTTAACAACATTCCGCATTCCGCCCTTCTTACGACCACCACGTCTGACAAATTTTTGAAATAAACTTCTAAAGCGCCGTTTTTGTGATGTAATCACCTCAAGGGCGCATTAAGACATGTTTTAAATCTAAAAAATCTAAATGTGGACCGCTTAAAAAGCGATTGGTTAAAAAGTATAGTAGAACAAAGTATAAATGTTTAAATTGGGTATGAAATATGAAAAATATGGGTTTTCAATTTAGATCTGAAAACTGTCAGATCATTTATGCATCTGAGGTGTGAAGGGAGATTGTTCCATGTTGATGGACCGGCTACCGCGAACGCTCGATCCCCGAAATACTAAAGATGTATATATGCTACTATGTTGAGAAACACTTCACATTTTTTTTAGATCAATCTACACTAGCGCCCTACACTGCCCCTTGGTGGGTGTGTTCTGATCTACTTTTCTGTTTATAATGTGTCTTTTATAAATACTGTTTTTTTTAAATTCATTTCTGCTCTTTCTAAAACCTGTCCTCCATCCATCCCATCCCAATTTATTCATTCTTACTTAACATCTTCCCGCCTCCCTCATACACCATCTTCTTCCTGTTTTAAAATTTAGTTTGTTATATATTTGTCTTATTGTGTATTGTGAATTAATGTGTGTTTTATATAATTTTAATGTGTTTTTTTTTTTACTAATTTAAGGTGTGCTTTATATAATATTTACTTCTGATTTTATTTCATAATAAAGAGATGTGAGGCCGCGCGGGAGATATATAAGGTTAAAAGAATAGATTAAATGTGGTCTGTCACCCTTTTGATTGATGACAAGAAAAGGCTAAATTAAATTAACGTAAGTCCCGGATGGACAAGGAACAGGCCTAGATAGTGCAGCGAGACTGATGAAAGGGCGTCGCTGCGTCCTATAACAGTTTCGGGTGGTGGTGGGAACCTTATATACACTAGCGCCATCTTAACTAGATAACAATCATATTATATTATCACACTCAATAATTTCCACAGAAATTATTACATTAACCTCTATAGTGCTGATGGCTACATATGCAGTAAAAAAAATGTTTTTCAAATTGCGGCAGACTTAATTAGCAACTCATACATATATGATATTATCCTATTACTAAATTGAATTTGATTTTTTGATGAACTGGGATTATCTGTCTGAGCTTTAAATTTAGCTAATTACAGTCTGAGTCTTTATTTTTAACTGCTAATGAATCCGAATATTCTGCACACAACCAACTTTCAATCGGACCGACTTAAGACCCATTTATTGGAACTGATTGCGGTCGACGACTACCTGTATATTCTACGCCAGATGCTTGATATCACCCCAAGTAAACCCTTTTTATTCGTCCTACAAGGCTATTCTCCAGTGGTTTTTACTCTGCCTATTAATATGTCTAAAATATTATTAAACCCTTGTAATATGTAGAAAATTATCCTTATTTTATGCCACTTTTTTGACCAAATTATAAAAAACAATTCTCAGTACTCGGTATAATTTATTTTTGTAAAATAAACTGAAAATATTTCATGCGTAATATTATAATAGTAAAATTTCAATTTTGCGATACAACTCCATATTACACCATAAATGGAATGAACTTTTGCACCAACTCAATGTAATCTCCTTTATTTATTGTTTCTTGAACAATGGCGTGAAACTGCATATTGAATAATGAATACGAATGAAAATGTCTATTTTTTAAAAGACTTATTTTATTTTATAATGCATTAACAAGGCGAAACATGTCTTTCCCATAAAATAAAACACCTAGAAAATTGATGTTTTCATTTGTATTAATTATAATATTTTTTATTTTTTTATGTCAATCATTTTGCATTAATTTTTTAATTTCTGATTTCCAGTTACCTGTACGATAATGCAAAAGAATGGCGCCGGCCTCCACACAGCGTCCTCTTGCTTCTGGGACAACAACACAGACGGCTCGTGCACCGTCCGTTGGGAGAACAAGACCATGTACTGCATAGTCTCAGTTTTTGGACTCTCTTTGTAAACATTCTGTGTTAAAGTGTGAAAAGACTCGAGGAAGCGGAAGAAGAAAATTCATCATCCATAGAAAGACATGGCTTCAGTTTCATAAATTACCATTTGTCACACATAGACGTAATCAGATAATCGAACTTTATTTTTCATATTGTATTTTATCCGCTTAATTAGGCAGATCTGCATTCAATTTCTCTGGTAGCTCTTTAATCTCATGGTATTGCTTTTCTGTGTGATATATGCGCGATATGATAGTACTACATTCTAACAATTGTCAAAGTTTTATTTGTTTTTTTTTTGTTTGATCTCTGTCCTATTTTCTCAATAGATTAGAATATTGCTTAAATACGTGACTAAGATGTTGTAATTTTTAAGAAATGTAATTAAAATTTTAACAGTGCCGCATTATTCCATTTGTGTATTTACATGTGAACATAATTAATATTAAGATACCAGTACGGCTCTCAGATTTCTAGATATTCTAGTCCTGAATTTTCAAATGTGTATTGTAAATCACCGAATATCGGAATTCATATGTTGAATGTTGCTTTTTCAAGGTATCAAATACCAATTAGCGGAACTCGGCTTTCTGAAAGCTTGCCACGTATTTTAATACACTATGTTCAGGGAACAAGTAAGCTAAAATGGATACTTTATTTTGAGGCAATGCTTTTTTAGGGTTGTAATGTTTTACTCTTTAATTTTAAAAAAATCACCAGCAAATAGCAAAGTTTCTTGAAAAGTCTCTTTGCCTCTCATTACTCATGTTACAGGTGTTTATATAAGTCCACTTTGTTTTTTCGCTTTATGCATTTATTTCAAACTGGTAACATTAAAAACAACATTATTTTTTTTCTTTTAATTGTATCTATGATGGCCATGAAACCCTCAAATAAATATTGTATATTTATTAATTTATTGTTTCTTGAATAATGGTGTTGAATTCCATGTTAAATATTTCATTTTGATTGAACGAGTTTTCATAATATATTATAGGAATGTCATTTATGCCTTGTTAGGACGGTATCATACATTTGATAATGTCAAGATGTAAAATGTCATTCTTATAAAATATAATGATTCTTCCAGAAAACTGACTTTTCTTCAATGTTTATTAAAAGTTGTATTTTTTTATGACTCAATAACTCCGTTCTATTGTAAAGTGACATGTATCTATTTTGTTAAATAATTGTCTTTAATACTATTAAAATATAAACATATTGTTTCAGCAGTACTGATTCATAATTTTTATTTCTTTACTAATATAAAATTGAATAACAAAAGTGAAAATTATTTGTTTGGTATTTTTTTTTTGACAGACGTAGAGGATAAACTTTGTCCGCAAACTGTTTTTTTTATTTTTTATAATAAATTTTCATCAATCTTTAATAACTATAACAGGCATTTTTGAGTTTTCTTAATTTTAAGTTACTTTAATTTTTTTAATACTCTTAACAGTGATATATGTATATTTATATATTTTTTCAAAAACTAGTGATTTATATTGGCACATATATGTGTGCTTTCCGGTTAAGAGGCTTTTGGATATTTTCTGTATTAAAAATAATTCCGATACTTGAATTTTCTTTGTGCTTCAAATCATTCTGTGGACTTATATTTTGTGCATGTTTATGCCACTGACTATTTCAGTTTAAGTCTGAAATTTTAGAAGTAAATAAAAATAAGGTTTAAATTCCACAATATTAGTTTATCATTTGGAAATATGGATTCACTAGCATTATATTTTTATGAACGGCGTGTGTTACTTATTAAATATATTTGTAAACGAATGTCATTAGTAACACCATTTTTTTTTTGTTAGTCTCAGTATATGTGTAGTATAATCATTGTAGACTTTTTTTTTAATATACATATTTCATATTCCGTAAAACTCAATAAAACTTATAAAAAAGATCTGAAGTGTTTCTTTATATACAGTTTAAGAAATAAGATATTGCTCGCATATAAGACTTGTGACGTATTGAGGGAATATCCTTTTTTAAATAGTTATTTTATCATGGATAATTATCAGCTGTCTATCGCCCACTGCTGAACGTAGGCCTCTCCCAAAGCACGCCACTGCTCACTATCCATTGCTATCACTATCATACACAATCCTCCAGTAATCCTAGCAGTATTGTTGGTATAGCAAGGAGAGGAATGTCCAACTCTACAGAATCCTGTGCGCGGATGAAGCAGTCAAAAATAATATATTTTTTACTTCTGGTACCTGCCCCACCTGCAGGTAACTTTCCAAAAAATGTGAAAAAAAAAATGTTTTTTATTAATTTTATATAAAGACTCAACTGCACACTATCTAAAAAAAACTGTCATACAGTAGAACGTCATTTATCCGGACTAATCGGGACCTGAGGTATTCTGGATACCGATTTTTCCGGATAATCAAACAGGCACTAATTCTTTTAGGAAAATAAGGTGTAAATCGATTTTTTTTTCTTCACCTCATTTATTGTTTATGAAATTACAAATTTTACTGCAAAAACAAGTATGTATGTAGTACATGTACATAAGGCTTACATTACTCTACAGTACTGGAAAAATAATCAGAGATTTTTTTTAACAAGATATACTCATCTTTTTTTTGCGCTTCATCATCCTGGTTTGTTCGGATAATTGAAGTTCCGATGATGAAGTGATATCCGGATAAACGAGGTTTTACATACAGGTTGTTTTAGAAGAGACAAGTATGTTTTTTGATATCTTGGTTATATCCGTGTATCTTGGAAACCACTTCAGCTGATATTTCAGACATTGTTGCAGTCTCCATCTTAAGGGTAATATGACTTGGAAATTGTCACTCACGAGGTAAGATGATAATTTATACAAAATATCAAATATTCTGCATTCACATCATTTTGATTAATTATTTCCATGTGACCAACACATCTGAATGGCCCTTTATTTTATTTTAGTCAGCCCAGCATTCTTATTTTTCTGATTTCTTTCCTCATTCAAAGATACATCATCGATTAGTCTGAACGATATAACTTCTACTGTATTTATTCCACTTGATAATGTGAGAACTATGAATGTGGGTGATGTCATTATTCACTCTGTTTCCGTTGAATGTAAAATATTATTATAATTAAAATCAATAACAGTCTAACTTTTGCCGTAAAATAGCTGTAAATTGGTCTACATATATTGGAGACGTAATAAGTGACGTTAGACTTTTTTTTATAGAAATAATAGGACCTGTATAGTTGTGGTGCTGGTGCCGTTTATCGACAAAGTTGCTGAAACATTTTATTCCTACTTAATACTACATAATAATCGCTAAAGCAATCAAACATTTGTTTACTTTTGCTTCTAAAATTATCTCCTTCGCTTTTACTTAGGGTCAGCTTTTTTTATCTCGTGGCGTCAGGTGTTTCGCTGGTAGGCATCTTCCTCCTTAAGGTCTAGGGCTCTTCATACCCCTCTGCACATTCTTCAGCCAGGTAGTATGGGGTCTTTCTCTCCCTCTTTTCCTACTAGCCACGGAAATATTTTTTTTCGCAAGATGGTTGTGAGGCCTCTTCTTTAAATGACTGTATCATCAGAGAGTTGATTCATTATGCACCTAGTCTTTTAAATTGTTCCTCCAGACCATTTCTGTCATATGAAGTTTCTGTTCGTGGATCTTTTTAACTGACCATACTTCACTTCCGTATAGTAATGGCATTCGGACAGCTGTTTTTTATTTAGATCTTCCATCTTATCCTTATTGACATTTTTAGATCACACAGAACTCCAATCAGCATTCATTATTTATTCCATCAAAGAAATCATTGCAAAGAATGTTGTACAAATTCCATACAGTATCACAAAGGCTAAAAATAAACAAAAAGTTTTACTATATCTAGACAACCAACAAGATGACTGTTGACCTGTGGAGAAAGTAATGAGTTTCAGATATTTGGGAGTAGAGATCTGCAGCCACAATGACCTTTATACCGAAGTACGAGAACAAGTCACTAAAGCCTCTGCCGTGTCAAGGTCTCTGAAGAATCTGATCTGGAAGAATTTATAAGACATGCGTGCGACCTATCATGACGTACGCTGTAGAGACGCGGGCCGATACCGCGAGAACCAAGGGTCTACTAAGAAGATCTAAGATGAAGGTCTTAAGATCAATTACTGGAAAAACTCTCCGAGATCGTATCCACAATGTTGAACGCAAAACTTGCGAAATAGAGGATATCGTTCAGTAGAGTAGATCTAGAAGAAGATACTGGAGGGACCATGTAGCCCGAATGGATGGTGACAGGCTTGCATATACAGTCGCTTATGAAATCCCCTCTGGACAACACCCACCTAGAAGACCGCCTAAGAGATGGAGGGACAGCTAGACCTCATCATCCAACGAAACATGGTTTCTGTGTAAAATCAATTATTCCAAGGGTGCACTAGGAAAAGACTGACCGAACAGTGCAGTCTTTAGAAGTTTCTTAAATTTAATTTCACAATCCTCATAGGTACTTAATACTAACATGGAGGCTATTCCACACCAACGGACCCGCAATGCTGAAAGTACTATCGTAGAAACTTGCTTTATTGACTCTGACAGGAATTGTAATGTTGTTCGCCTTTGATTCTACTGTTCGGAGTGAACGTTGCCTTTCCATTGGCCTGGGAGTGAAGCAGAAGTCCGAAATATACGCAGACACTGTCGAAGCCTTAAACACTGTCAAACACAATTTGTATTTTACTCGCTCTCGCTTTATACAAAAAAATATATATTAACGCGCAGTAATATTTGATTCATTTTTAATTTAATAACACATTGTCACCATCTAGATTAATTACCACACGTGGTTTGTAGCTGAATACAACAATATTTACATGTGTGTATACTTCAATATGTGATAAAGAGATATCAATAAAATTACATTCATAATACACTTTCAACAGTTTATACGCCAAGTTCCCTAAAAATGTAATTAGGTATACCATACCCTCTGCCATCATGACAGCATACTTGCTGAGGTCAATATGACAAGTATTGAGGCTGCCATTATCCAAAAACAACTGCGCTAGGCTGGTCACGTCGTCAGAATGCCTGAGGCAAGACTCCCAAGAAAGATTATGTACTCTCAGCTTACCCAAGGAAAACGCTCACACGGTGGCCAGAGGAAACGCTTTAGGGACTCTCTTAAAGGAAACCTACAAAAGACTGGCATCGACTGTGATTGCTGGGAAAACTGCAGAGGACAGACCTAGGTGGAGAGCAGCAGTACATAAAGGCACACAAGACTCTGAAGCACAGCGCAGAGACGACGCCGCTGAGAGGAGGAGGAGGAGAAAGAAGAGACCACTGGGAGACGGTGACGGCTCCACTACAGGCGCCTTTCCCTGCCCCAGATGCCCCAAAATATGTGGGTCTAGGATCGGGCTTTTCAGTCACATGAAGGACAGTCTTCCTCGGACACGAGGGACAGCCGATGATGACCCTCTGTCATCACCAGTACAGTAAATGGATATTAATATCCTATATTCGGACAATGTATTGTAATAACATTCCACATTTAAGTAAGTCAGACTTATATGATAATAATATCATACACTTTCTTATGAAAGAATTGATTTATGGTATGGCAATTTTAGAAATAGTATATTTTACTAGTATATTCAGTAGAAATATTTAATTACGAAATAATTTTTTTTTTAATGACACAGTATTGTATATAATAGAAAATATTTACTTAAGGAAAACATTTCTTTTTTTAATTTACACACGCCCCAATTAATATTATAATATACGAGTATATTACGAATGAAAACAAGTGTTTTCTAGACTTTTTATTTTATTTTTACGGAATAAGGCATTATCACATTTGATAATACTCATACCTTATCAAGATGAATCATGCCATTCCTAAAAAATACAAAAAAGCTTCTAGAAAAAGGATGTTTTCATTTGTATTACTCATATAATAAGTATAGAGTTTTGTATTGGTGTTCAAGAAACAATAAGTAAAGATTATTATTGAGTTGGTGTAAAATTTCATTTCGTTGATTCCGTCCATTGATGTCTACGTCATTATAGAATTGGCATTTTCCTACATTTTACTGGTTTCATAAAATGTGCTTAAATGTGTAAAACTTTGAGAAACTTTTCCATTGACGTTTTTTTTTCTTAAAAAAAAAACAGCAGCTATTCCGAGGTATAACATGAATCGAACAATAGCTGCGTAATTCAACTTTCTTGGTCCAATTGTAATTACATAATTTCATTTTTGTCATAAGCAAAATTATATTTTTGAGTTGTTACAAGAGACAAAGATATCACGACCAGGGATAGTGTCTCATCTGAAAGAGAGGAGCAATTTGTCTTTGTTGGTGTAGGATTTTCTCGATATGTAGGTCGATTGTAAGAATAAAACAGACGTCTTACTAAGATTGATTACAATTCGTATTGAGTCTCAGATACAATGCAATCCATGTGCTTTCTTGACATAATTGCATCCAATAAAAACGTATACCCTATAAACTGATAGAATTGCATTTATATCTTGATGGAATTAGATTTTTTTTTTAATCTTAACTTCAAGTCCAATTATCGGTATGTTCCCATTTCTCTAGAATCATAATTAAATAACAACTAACCCCTGCCTCTAGATTTGACTTTATTCCTTTTCATTTAGTATAGGTATTATATAATATAATTAAGAATTTTTGTATTATTCAATTGTTAAAATGACACCGAGGAATAAGGTAGGTATACGGTCCGAAATAAATTTGTGAAAAGTAGAAGAAAGTGTTTTGAAAATATAATGTTTTTGTAAGTTATCTTTCAATAAAATTTATTATTCATTCTTCACCTTACCCATAAAATTCATAAACGGCTTCATGAAACCACATTTGTAATAGATGCCTCCTCAATCATTTTTTATTTTGTATTTTGTAAGGGTGTAAAAAAAACTCTAATTTCTTCTAACCTTCGAAGAGACGGGTTTCTCATAACCCATTTCTTTAGATTAATTAGAGGATATTTTGAGAACTCGGCCGCATTGAAGGGTGTGTTTTTTTTGTTGCCGAAATCTGTTTATCTATCTCCAACAACGCCAGCATAGATTGTTCTTTCTGCCGGCCGCAAGAATCAACCTGCCTCTAATGATGCCGGTGAGAAGAGCAATCAGTCTGCTAAACAAGATTACCTCGGAGATCGACGTCTTTCATATTAGTGAAAGTACGTTCAGATGACAAATACTCTTAGCTTTAGAGAGTATCTTGTCTTCCTAAAGTTAAACCATCTCTCATGCGTTCCTGATACTTTACCCTTTCTCAAATAGATGCCTTAAACTATAATTATGTTTGTAATATATTTTGAGTAAATAAATAAGCTGATAAACTAAATTAAATAAATGATTATATTTCAATTTCAAGTTACGGGTTAATAAGCACGCAAATCTACCGGAGATTAACACGAACGTTTTACATCGATTCAATTTTGAATCGGCGATTAATCAGTTTATAAACGTAAAGCGAAATCACTTATATCATCTTTTAACTGCCTTAGAGAGATTGTTAGCTTATTAAAAGTCCTACGTAGCTTAATGCAGTAGAGAAAGTTTCTTCTAACAAAACTATAGGGGTGGCTTCATTTAACTTAATTAAAAACCTTAAAGTTGAATCGCCACGAAAGTTCAGAGCGGAGGAGTAAACACACGTGCTGCCGGAATAGCTGTGCTCCCAACTAAGTGAGATTGGTTTCGGAAAAGAACAATCTAATGAAAACAGTTTAAAAAAATAGTATTAAGTGTACGAGGTGTTCCGAAATAATTATGCTTCTTTATATAGAATAATTCCGTACCAAAACAAACATATTTTTAAATAGAAGGAGAATTTAAAACACTGTGTAATCCTTTTTTTATGTTTACAAAATAAAAATATTTAAAAATATTAAATAATTATCATTCTTCTGTAATGATAACATAAATTTGAAACTCCGCCAGAGAATGATCGAATGCTATGTGTGGTATGTTTTTATTGTATGGATGTGAAACGCGGACCTTAAAAGTCAACTCAATAAACAAACTAGAAGCATTTAAAATGTGGTTCTATCGCCGAATGTTCAGAATTCCCTGGACAGACATGGTTACCAATACCGAAGTACTGAGGCGAGCTAAAGTTGACAGGGAGCTGTTGTCAACTATCAAGGTTCGGAAGATTTCACATCTGGGTCATGTGCTGCGTGGGGAGAAGTACCATATTCTCCAACTGATATTGGAGGGGAAAATTGAGGGACGCGGAGGGTCCGGTAGGAGACAGACTTTTTATTTATTGTAGGGTGTGGGTGTGTTATACAGTGATTGTTAATACAAATGCAAAATGAACAAACTAACAGTTAAATGAAGACATAGAAGGTTACCCGCCGCTTACCCGAGGCTGTTATAGGACGCAGCGGCGCCCCTTCGTCAGCTTCGCTCAAACAATACCTAGGCCCGCCCCCCATCCACGCAGAACTTACATTAGCTGGAGAATGCACCATTCCAGAAAAAAGGGGGTAAGAGACAGATGTCCTGGCTGCGAAACATAAAGGGGTGGACCGGCATCCGAAGTGTGGAGGAGCTGTTCTGAGTGGCGCATGACAGGGACAGGTTCGCCGAGGTGACCCAACAGGGCACTTGAAGAAGAAGAAATAGTTATATTTCCACTGCAGATGGAGGAAGTCACGCCTGAAATATGCAGTGGATAGTATTTTTATTTGTATAAATATTTAATAAATAAAGTGGATTATATGGTGTTTAAAATTAACCTTCCAAATTAACAATGAAATTCCACATTGTTAACTCCTTAACTTTCAATAGATATTTTTTTCTTAGTCACATGGACATAAGTACGATTTATTTCTTAGTTATTGGGTTAAAGACGATTACAACACACCAAGGGATGGATAACTACAATCCATAACATTTGTGTGTTCAAAAATGAATTAAAGTGTTGTGACCATTTCTTTAAAAATGTTTATTCTTCTTCTTTTGGTGCACATCCATTACTGGATTTTTGGGACCACTTGCTCCATTCTACTCCTGTCTCTCGAAGCTTGTATGAGGCTGTCCGCAGTCACCAATCCACTTCGTTATCTGATAATTCGCAGCCATGATATTCTTCATTAGTTTATTGACATAAAAATATTAATCCAAAACAGGATTACAAAGTAGTTTATAGTACACTTCTTTATAATATTATTATTTTAATCAGACCAAAAGTTAATTGAAACCCAATGAAATCAGTAGGAAAGATAATTATAACATTAATTGCCAATACTCTAAACTGAATTACTACTGTAATTTTTTTTAAAAGCGGATATAAAATACAATATTAACAAAAGGAATCCCATTATCTTTTCAAATTTTATTAAGTATACGTAGGAATGGGAGTGCTACCAATACTTTCCGTGTTTTAATAATCAACGTAAAAGTTTTAATTTTAAACATAACGTATAGGGAACTCATAAAATGTACCTCTTAAAGCATTGTAACACAGTAAAAACTAGCGGTGGGGGTGATTTGATTCATTCGATTTTATCAGTAATCGATTAATCGATTATATGACATTATAAAAAGATAAAAACTTAGATAAGTGATCAAGGTAAGACGACCTTCGTGGCCGAGTGGTAAGTACTTTGACTGCCGCCCAGAAGGTCCCGGGTTCGATTCCTGGCGATTCCAGTGTGATTGTCACACTGCCTTTGGTCTGGTGCAGAATTCACGTGACAAAAAATAGCGATTGATTGGCTACCTATCACATGTCATGAGAATCAAAATGATAGCTTTACCCTTTACATCGATTTGACTTGCGCTCTAATGATGTAAAGAACGATTCAACACAACAATAATAATAATAATAATAATCATTATGTTAATTGGGGGAATAAGTTAATAAGATGTGGTCAGATGAGGACGTCAAAGACGGCGATACTGGCATGAACACGTAGAAAGGATGAGCTCGAATAGAATACCACACATAGCTCTCCATGGAACGCCAAACGGACAACGCCGACCAGGAAGACCCCCGAAACGGTGGAGAGAAAGCTGGAGTTCAGCATCTCAAGAGGACCCGCCTGAAATAACAGACTCCTGAGTCTACCAAAAGGGAAGAAGAAGAAGATTATGTTAATTAATAAGACACTTACTAATGTAAGAATTTGTTTGCTTTTTAATTATTTTACACAAAGAACTATATACTACCCTTTTTGCTTGTATTTATGTATCGGATAATACAAATATTATTTTTTCCGGCTTATCATGGAGATATTCAGAATTCAGTCAAAATAATTGTTACAATACTATTAATAAACATTCATTATAGATCACAAAAACGTGGTACCATTGAAATATGAATAATATATTTTTTTAAATAACAAAATATGTGTACTTAGTAAAATGAATATAGATTTGTACTAGTTTAAATATAAGCGAGTATTACATTGTTAAATTACCATCGTGAATAAAGCGCTAATTTATTCTTCTTCTTCCTGTGCCGTGTCAGGTCCCCCCGACGTTGGCGATCACTCCGGCGAAAACCTCCCTGTCCTGCGCTGCCCGAAACAGGTCATCCACCGTCCTCATTCCGGTCCACTCTCTAATGTTGCGCAGCCAGGACATCTGTTTTCTGCCAACTCCCCGTCTTCCCTCTATCTTGCCCTCCAATATAAGTCGGAGGAGGCGGTACTTTTCTCCACGCAGCACGTGACCCAAATATGAGACCTTTTTCACTTTGACATTCGACAACAGCTCTCTCTTGGCTCCGGCTCTCCTAAGTACTTCGACGTTACTGACCTTTTCGGTCCAAGGTATACGAAGCATTCTTCTGTGTATCCACATTTCGAATGCTTCTAACCGATTCATTACGTTCACTTTTAGAGTCCATGTTTCACTTCCGTATAATAGAGCTGACCATATGTAAGCTTTTATCATTCTTTATATATATTTTTAATTTATATATATTTTTAATTTATACTCTTTTAAGTTTTGTGTATATTGATTTGATTAATTTCTATTCGATTATAAAATGTTAATGATTTCCCATCCCTAGTATAAAAAAGGCCCAATCCGCTGGCTATGTAGCGTTTTTAGATACAAGAGGATTATCATAAATCCCTCCAGAGGATTAATTTGTTAATGGACTTTGTAATCTGCTTTTAAGCGAAAAAGCATAAAATGTGGGAATGTCACATTTATAGGAATTTTCATATTTCATATTCATTTGAAATGTTACCAAAATAAGTTTTTTTTTATAAAGGCGCCCACGATTAGTTAATTCCCCCAGAGCAAAAAGCACACACACTGGGGCTGTGAATACTTTTCAGCTCGGTAGTTAATATTGATACAAAATAATATTTTCAAATTAGAGAGTCGCGTTCGATTTTCCCATTAAAAAAAGTCAATGATTTCTTTTGTTTTCTTTCGAGTCAAGACACCGAAACTAACAAACCATCACGCCGTCTCCCCGGAGGGAAGAAAGCAGAAAAAATGGACTGCCACACTTTTCTTTCCTGACATATTTCTCTCGATCCTCAACATTCATACATCGTGCATGCACGCACGTCGATTTCTCCGACTCCAATATTGGATTTATTTCGATTTATTTGATCGTGCCACGTTTCCCCCGGTCTTTCTCTGTTTCTAGTTCCATTTACATCGTTAACATATACTTTTTACCATTCTTTCTTTCCATGTGTCCAAACCATTTTAATGATCCTTTCATTATTTTGTTCATAACACTATCATTTTCACCACATTCAATTCTTATATTTTCATTTGATACTTTATCGTACACAGAGTATCACACATGCGTCTGAGAGATCTCATGTCTACTGCATTTATTCTACTTTCATCCTTCTTTTGCCAGTTCCATGCTTCGCTGTTTAATAAGAAGATTCCAAATAACATGTTAAACTTTCTTACTGGTAACATAAGAGTTAAACTAATTCTTATATTATATATGAAATAGCGAATACATGTTAAGTTGAATGCGAAAATTCCGATAGATCTATAAGGCAAATGCATTATTCCCCGCGCTTAGTGGAATACGTAAAGTGTTAAACGTACGAAACATTCAAAGATTTATTGTCTGGAATCTCTTTAGCGCTTTGGCCATTTTCCGGATAACAAAACGGGAGCTTTTCTTCCATTTCCCCCGAGGATCCGGGCAACAACGTCAGAAATCTGTAGCGGCCATTTTATAGCTGCAGCCGCCGATGCACGCCATTAAAATGGCGCGAGTGCAATGCAGCGTTGCCGGTGACACGTGCGACAGCGAAAAAAAGTACTTACGTCGCGGGAGCTCACTCACGTCAGGCGGGAAATTTATGGCAACCGTGTAAACTGTAAACGAAGAGTTTGCGGAGTTTTAATGACGGAAACTTTCACGGGGAGATTTATGAAAATTTTCAAAGAAATTTTTTAAAGATAGGCATTTATTCGCGTGAAGTATTACATCTTCTTTGTACGTGAAAAATATTGTTGGGAATTCGGAAACTTTTCAAGGAGTTTACGAAATCTCATTAAACGAAACACTTTCTCGCGTCTTTGAAAAGAAACCATACTTTTTGCGTATTATTTAGTAATTCGCACGAGTATCGGTAAGATATATACATACATATTTTTTGTATTTATAGTTGAACAATATTGCAGAGTTTTTCATCGCGATAAAATGTAAGTTATTAGATAAAAACTCGTGTAATAAATCTTGTAAATTTTGAAGATCACTTTTTACGTCTTTTGAATTTATGTCATTTTGTCTGATTTTTTTTTTCTCTTTACGTTATTATATAAAAAAATAAAATCACGTGAATTATACAGAGTGTTCTGAACATTAAAATAAATCTTATAGTCCGTTGATGTCACACAATAAAAAATAAAATTCATCATCAAAGCGGATTTGACTCACACAATTTGTCTCTTACCTTTAAATCACCAGAACCAGAACCAACCTGCCAATGGTCATGCCTGTGGGTAGAGCAATATTATTGCTTAATCGGGTCGCCTCGGAGGTCGACATATTTCGGGATGGTGTGAGTTGCCTCAGGAATGCAATATCAATGTTATGATTATTTATTATTCTTAAGCTTAATTTTTTTATGCTTCTCTTATAAATTCTTATAATGTTATTGCAAACGATCTGGAATTATATGTCTGTAATGTTTGTGATTTTTATCAAAATAAATTAATAATAAAAAATATATAAATTTTTTAAAATATTTTTAAAATGTATATTTAGTTTAAATCCACTGATGTTTGTATCTTCGACCGGTTTCGGGAGCTCACTGCCATCTTCTGGTCATAATTTAAAAGAGATTTTTTACAAAATTTATAAAGATTTTCTCCAATTTATTTTTATTTTTATTATTTACAATGAACTTCTACCATTAAAAATAATTTTTTAATGACTCAAATGTTTATTTTTTTCGTTATCTTCTTTCTTACCACATCATGTCCTCTGACAAAAATATTGTTTTTTTACATTTATATGGTACATATTCATTTATAAATTT
Source organism: Lepidostoma basale (assembly GCA_022606425.2). Classification (NCBI taxonomy): domain Eukaryota; kingdom Metazoa; phylum Arthropoda; class Insecta; order Trichoptera; family Lepidostomatidae; genus Lepidostoma; species Lepidostoma basale. The sequence continues at coordinate 1,032,167 of JAHDVF020000890.1, read as the reverse complement.
CTGAGCCATTAATAATGTCATATAATAAAATAATTACATTAATATAGGCATTATATGTAATTCGTACGAGAGTGACGTATTTACTTTGCTAATACATTATCAAATATGACTTTTAATAATGTATTATAAAGGCGGACCGTGACATTTGACATGTATTATTATTCCAAAAATAATTATAATTATATGAAGTTATGCACCACTGTTCAAACTACATTAAATAATATTACTGTATGTTGCCTAAAAGCCTTTGCATAATATTTTATGCTCAATAAATACTCGTACATGCAGTGATGGTTAAACTAAATTCTGTTTTATCGTATTTATAGCCCGGCTTACAAACGATGTTAATACCCTTTTAACAGCGACAAAATATACTTAACTCTGGGCACATGGTTTGGGTACGGAAGCTGTGATTAGGCGAAAATTCCATTTCAGAAATTTGACCGAAAACCACACTGTAATTTCAACGCCATTTTAATTAAACAAACGACCTCGGGATACGAAAATATCCTGCTCTATGTTTCGGCGAGAAAAATGTATTATGTAGCATCAATATGCGAGTGTAGGTCGTTTACATACCATGCTCGCATGTAATGTGAATCCGTTTTTATATTGAGATAGACAAAGGTTCATATGGTTGCATCGCGACATATTTCTAAAGCCTTTACAACATTATAACAACTTGTCGATTTATTATTTTTTGCTTTCTATTTGCTTACTCAATATTCTTCTTCTTCGCGTGCCGTATCAGGTCCCCCTGACGTTGGCAATCACTCCGGCAAAGGCTTCTCTATCTTGCGCAACCCGGAACAGCTCCCCCACATGTCTCATCCCGGTCCAGTCTCTTATGTTGCACAGCCAAGACGTTTGCCTTCTACCAGGACCACGCTGCCCCTCAATTTTTCCCATCAGTATTAGTTGGAGTAAACTGTATTTATCTCCCCGCAGAATGTGTCTCAGATATGAAATCTTACGGACCTTAACGTCCTTTAGCACTTTTCTACTACAATTGGCTCTCCTCAGATTCTTCCTCCCAGTTTTATGTTAAAATTCAAATGTTCTTATCATCCATTTTACTTTTTCAGTTTTAATTTGTTCAAGTGCTGCTTCAATGATTTTTCTAAATTCTTTTTTAGATTCTGTGTTTTTTTTGTCGATTGTGTGTGTTAAATATATCCTGTTTTTTTACTCAACTTACTCAATATTAAGATTCGTGAACCTTCTTCTTCTTCTTTTAGACCTTTGATCTGTTCCTGTAGTCAGGGTGGCCTCTCTCGGGAGATTGACTCCCAGCCATCCCACCATCTTATTGCCGGTCTTCCAGGGGGACGGCAGCTAACAGGAATCTGATGCGCTACAGCGTGTAGGATTCTGGAGGGATCCATCCTCTGCGTTGTCTGCCCCATCTTACAAAATCTACCACCTTGCAGATTTCCGTATCACTGAGGCACACCTCCTCACCCTATCTCGAAGATCTCCTCCTCACCCTATCATCATTTAATAAAACTTTGTTCATTTTCCACAAAATATTTACAAATATTTAAAAAACATGACATGTTTCGGAGGATACCTCCATCTTCAGGTGATGATGATAAAGAAGACATCTTCTTGAAGATGGAGGTATCCTCTGAAACATGTCGTGTTTTTTAATATTTTGTGGAAAATAAACAAAGTTTTTTCAATTTTCTAAGTGACGATTTTGATTATTATATTGCTAAAATTTGTGCATCGAAAAAGGTTGTATTACAACCAAAACATATCTGCTATAAGTGAAATAAAGTGTTGTTAAAATAAAAACAATGTTCATTTTTATTTATTCAAATGGGAATACCTTATATTAGGAAGGAAGATCGGGTACTTGGATGAAAAAACAATCAATTTGGTAGAGTACTTTATTAAACGGATAACATAAATCACAAGATGTTAAAATCACTAGGCAAAAAATGTACGAACCGCGGAGAAAACCGCTGTAATAATGGAGAGTTATGCACGACGCACGAGAGTATATTAAAACAGGCCTACATATTATCCAAGAAGGCTCTGTCTTTCCTCTTATCTTTACTTGCAGCCTGCTGTTCGAGGTATTTTACACCCTTTTCAAATGCCTCGCTTACGTTTACTTTCTCACCATCTTTTAACCTCCCTTTTTTTTCGACGGGCCCGAAATATTCATACGTCGAAGGAGGCTCGATTTCTGCGCCTCTTTTTTGGCTCTTTGCATTTGCACCGGTGTCTCTAGGCTCGTCTTTGTCTTCATCTTCGTCGCTGCACTCATTCCTTATGGGGACAGGATTAAAACTAGATTCACCCACGTTAACAGACGTATCGACATATTTATTTTTAATAGCTTCAATATTCCTTTTCGTCGTGAAAAACAAAGATGTGTCTGTTTGTGTTTGCGAGGTAGAAGGAATTTCTGCACCCGGTTTTCTTACATCGCTCCATGAAAGGTTTTTGGTTTCCGAGTTACTTCTTTCGCCTTGTGTATCAAAGTAAAATCCTTTTTGATTAAAAGTTCTAGAGTCATCCGCGCTCATTGTTTTAGAAGTAACAGTCTGAGGGGGGGCGAATTCTTCTTGTCTTTCTTTTCTCTTCTTTTCCACCCACTGTTCTTGCGTCAGTTCCACGTGCCTATTGTGCGGTAACTTTTCTTTTCCCTCGTCCCACTCTCTGATGAACTGCTGCCTCGCTTTCTTCGCTTCCGCATCTCTAGATTCTCGTTGCTTCCTCGCTTCCTCTGCCACCTTTTCGCTGGAGACCCTTTTTTGTTCTTCGACAAAATCCAATAGCATCGAAGTCACTTTGGATTTTGGATCTATAAAAAAATATATAATATAATATAAAAACTGTTTACATTTCTAAATTAAATACACAATACAAGGCTTTTACATAATAATATAAAGTAATATCCATTTTCATATTCAAGCGAGTCCAGATAAGATAACAAGTTTTATGCGTAATCCTTTTAGCCCTGAGGCGCCTGAATGTGAGTTAACCCGCAATAGACACAGCACCTCAGTGGGTATATCGCAGCGAGTTTTACTCCCTGAATTTATGATTTCCACTTCAATTGGGATAAAAACATTACAGCATTAAGAAAATAAATAAACTCAGACATTTCGCATACAACATTTGTAAACATAACTTCCTTACGGGCTTCGAGCCAGAGTGGCAACAGCTCTGACTGCCGCACCGAAGGTTTCGGGTTCGATTCCCAGCGATTACAGGAAAAAAATCACGCTGTCTTTGGTCTGTTAGATAAAACGTGGCAATAAAAATGCCAATATACCAGCTACCTATCACATATCGCAACTCCAGTCGTAAAACGGCTCATTCCAAAATTTTGGTGAATTGAGTTAAGTATACAGAATGACTAAAAAAAGCGCGCTCTATCACCCAGTAAATCAAAAACTGCCCCAATAAGACTAGAAAAGCTTAGCTTTTCATTTCATAAAGTTATAGTGAGATTTACCAAAAACTATCGAGGACCGAAACACGTTTTCTTCATTTCCCAAAAAAAACATGAATTTTGGATTGAGCCAGTTTACGACTGGAGGTGCGATATCACGAGAATCAGAAGCTGAAAAATTGTATACAGTAATTAGGTTCAAAGAACTTAACTACCACGTCAAAAGGTATAAGTGGCACCCCAAGAATCAGCAAAGATATTATACTTTGTTGCAAACCAATCCCTAGGACAGAAACTAAAAAAAAGTTAAGTAACATTAAAATTTTATGTACGCCGAAAGGTTGCTCTAACCATTTTTTTAATTACGTCGTTCAAATGGAAACGATATTACTAAAGTACTTATTGCAGTTGTTGCAAATCCGGTACATTGCCGCGCTTTAAGCGTAGTTAGTGCGATAAGCAGGAAGGTTGAAGACTTGGCTCGCAGTGTGTCTTGTGCAAAACATAGGGATATTAAGCGTCAATTGACTAATAAGTTCGGACTTCTCTATTTTGAAGTGTATAATTTTGTGAAGCAACATTATATTCCTTCATTTCATGATGTGGCAAATTTGCTACAAATAAAAAATCTACTAATATCTGTGTAGAATATTTTAATTTCATTCATATTATTGTTGTACGCTACACTCTACAGTCCTATATATCTATCAAGGTACACAAGCCATCGCTAGTGGCGCTTATTTAAAAAAAAAAAAAATTATTATACGTTAATGATGTAAATGGTACCAGAAATAGAGGAAGACCAAGGAAAACGTGGCACGATCAAATAAATCAAATATTGAATGTCGGCCATGTGAGGAGTCAGAGAAATCGACGCGCGTGCATGACACGAATGGATGTTGAGGAAGCGAGAGAAATATGTCAGGAAAGAAAGGTGTGGCAGTCCATTCTTTCTGCCTACCCCTTCGGGGAGACGGCGTGATGGTTAGTTAGTTAGTTAGTTATATTTTTTACTTTGACATTTGGTTGACGATTGACCTGCTTCGATTGCTGCCAGTTTATTTGACACATTTTGACTTTAATATTTTTTTTCAAATAAATAAATAAAAACTACAATGCCAAAGTAGTATGTATGTCATGTTCAATAATTCAATGTATGTAATAATAAAAGATATTACGAAATATTATCAAATTTCACTTTCTAAGAGTAAATTTGCTCCAAGCATTTTTTTTACTGATAAAGGTACATAAATAAACAAAACTTATTTAAATAAAAGGTTTTTCCCATATTTTATTTTGTATTAGAAATCTAATAATACCGTTTTTTTTTAACTAACTAACTAACCATCACGCCGTATCCCGGAGGGGTAGACAGAAATAATGGACCGCGACACTGTTCTGTCCTGACATACTTCTCTTCTATCCTCTACATTCATACATCTTGTCATGCACGCACGTCGATTTCTCCGACTCCTTACGTGACCGACATTCAATATTTGAGTGATTTGATCGTGCCACGTTTTCCTCGGCCTTCCTCTATTTCTAGCTCCGTTCACGTCGTGTACATACCTTCTTCACCATTCTCTCTTCACTCATTCATTCCATGTGTCCAAACTATCTTAACGACCCTTTCACTATTTTGTTCATTATACTTTCATTATCCACACATTCGTCTTAGAGATCTCATTTTTACTGCATTTATTCTATTCTCATCCTTCCTTTACCAGTTCCATGATTCACTTCCATACATAAGGGTTGGCACAAGAACACCATTATGCACCGCCATCTTAGCTTTTTTGGATAGGATTTTGATTGATTTGATCGTGTCACGATTTCCTCGGCCTTCCTCTATTTCTAGCTCCGTTCACGTCGTTAAAATATACCTTCTTCACCATTCTCTCTTCACTCATTCTTTCCATATGTCTAAACCGTTTTTTGTTAAAATTATAAAAATCATGAAGTTATGTAATATCATTAAGTGTATTTTTAAGAGGGATACGAATGAGTGAGATATACCTTCTTCTTCTTCCTCTTCTGGTGGCAGCCCAGCGCGTGCCCGCTGCCTGGCCCTAGCGGCCTTGACTCGAGCTTGCAGAGCTTCCTCCCTGCGTTGGCGAGCTTCCGCCGCGGCGACCCGCGCCCTCTCTGTCTCCGCGCGCGCCGTGGCTAGGGCTGCCTGTTGAGCGGCTCTTTCAGAGGCATCGCCGCTCAGCGCGTAGTAACCAACGCCGTGGGACCGGGCCTCTGAAAAGACAAACATTTTTTAATAAATAAAACTACACACTAGATTCTTCATACAGTCAAGACCATAAAGCGCAGGAAACTGGAATACTTAGAAACGATAAATACAAAATATTTCGTTTTTGACTGTATACAAGTGCTTGTAGACAAATACTGGATTTTACCCATTGCGGGTTAATCATTTTTAAGGATTAATTGTATCTCAATAGAGACGAAGATGTATTGTTTTTTTTGGAAACAGAATATGGTGGTCGAGGCGTTTACAGGACTTATGACCTGTCATTGGTTGGGTTAAGCGATCGCTTTATATTAACAACATTCCCCATTCCGACCTTCTTACGACCACCACGTCTGACAAATTTTTGAAAGGTGTATATATGTTACTTTGTTGAGAAACACTTCACATTCAAATTTAATATGTGTATTTTTAAAAAGATTATTAAAAAAAACAATAATAATAATAATAAAATAAACTTAATTTATTATGTATATTTAGTTTTATTCCATTTGTTCTACAGTTTCGACTGGTTTCGGCAGCACATCTATTCTTCTTCTTCTTCTTTCAAATCAAATCAAATCAGCTTATTTTCTCAAAAGATATTACAAACAATAATTATAGTTTAAGACATCTGTTGAGAACAGGTAAAATATAATAAATATACGTATAATACCAGGAACGCATGAGAGAAGGTTCGACATTAGGAATACAAGATACTCTCCAAAATCAAGAGTATTTGTCTTTTGAACGTACTTTCACGAATATGAAAGACATCGATCTCCGAAGCGATCATGTTCAGCAGTTTGATTGCTCTCCCCACCGGCATCACCAGAGGCAAGTTGGTCCTGCATGCTGGGAGATAAAACAGTCCATGGTGACGCTGTCGAAGTTAACCATCCGGAACATAAAGATGTATAGCCTCCAAGATGACGGAATTCTCAAAGAATCCCCTGATAAGTCTGAAGAAATGGGTAAGTGTGCACCCATCCCTTCTTATCTGCAAACTATTGGTCCCCAGCATGCCCAAGAGGAATGCAGTGGGATAAAGCCACGGATAGCTACCAAACTCCCTCATGAAGAGATATCTTTCAGTGTCATGTCAGGTCTTTCCGACGTTGACTATCACCCGAGGGTAGGCGTCTCTGTCCTGGCAGCTCAAAACAGCTCCTCAACGCCCCTCAAGCCATTCCATTCCCTTATCATTGCCAGGTGATTCGCTTTCTGCCAACATCTCGTCGACCCTCAACTTTTCCTTCAATGATCAGGTGCAATAATTAATATTTTAACCCACAATCACTTGATCCAAATATGCCAACTACGGGTTAATACTATTATTGCATTATAAATTAGATAAATCAAAAACCGCGGAAATGTAAGTAATAAAACCTTGATAACCCGCAATGGGTGAAATCCTGTATTCGTGTACAAGTATTTATATACATAAAAAAAAAATGTTGTAAAAAAACATAACTGGTCCAAGTTTGGCATATAGATAGGAGTGACATCTCCAGGCGGTTTCTAACAATGCGCTAATGGTGGTAGCCTTTCACATTGTGTTAAAAAGATATTCTGCTTAATGCTTAATAAAACACAAATCTTCACAGATGGCGTTAGTATGTAGATTGTAAAAACTACCACGTAAAGAGTAGTCTTACAGATTAACATATATACAACTTCCAAAAGTTTTTCAGACATGGTGGTCATAAGAAACATGTGGAATGGGGAATGTTGTATTACATAAAGCGTGCGCTTGACCCAACCAATGACAGGTCATAAGTCCTGTAAACACCTTGATTAACCATATTGTTTCCAATTTGCATCTTCGTCTCTATTGAGATTCAATTAATTCTTGAATAAAACCTTGTTTCCTCAATTCGAAACGGCGATGGTTTCCCGCCGAGGAGCTTGCTTATCTATTCATGATCTGAACTTACTAGCCTGCCCCTAGAGAGGGGTCTATTGTGTCAATACGGGCGATGTACCGCGCGAGTGATTTCACCCATTACGTATTGAGCAGAGGTCAGCCGGCTGGGGAGAGTAACTCGGGCAGGTGAGCCCGGATGAATTATTACCCCTGTTTTTCAAACTCCCCATACATTTTCAATAGGGTAAGAACTTTTTGAGTTATTACACTGCGCCGTGTACGATATACACGTGGGTCCCTACTAGAAAAGACGTCTGTACGTTTCCATCGTCTTGATCAATAGTATACCCACGTAGAAACATGCAAAAAACTCAGTGGCAACAAACAATTAGAAATTTAAATACGAAAAACCCTTTTGATTCTGACTACAAATGACAGTTCTGACTACAAACTGTCAAATTGACAGCCTGTAGAAACAATGTTGCCAGTTTAAAAACCAATCCTCTAAAAAAACACCCTATAGATGTTTGGTGCCTAGGCGAAAGAGAGCGTAAAAAGGCTGGAGGCGTTTGAAATGTGGACCTACCGACGAATTGCCCGTGTTTCATAGAGGGACCACGTTACAAATGAGGAGGTTCTCAGTAGAGTTGAAGAGAATAGGCACATGTTAAACACCATAGCGGAGGAGCGCGCGAGATAGATTGGTTATGTGTTGCGACACGAATGTTTATTGGAGGGAATGGTCGAGGGATCGATTGGCAGAGGACGACCTCGCCAGGAGTACCTAGGCCAGATTTGCCGAGATATGGGCTGCACCTCTTATGCGGAGTTGAAGAGGGTTGCCGAGGACCGAGCGGAGTGGAAGAGGAGATGCGTCGCCTTGCTGCAGACTAATCTTTAGTTTGAAAAGAATAAATACAATAGATATGTCAATCTCTGTAGAATCAACGACATTGAATTAAGTCTAGTAGCATGGATACGTACGCTTCAAGGGTTAATAATAAATGTACAGGTAGTCGCCGAGCATATTGCTGTGAGTATAACCGTTCATAAGTAAGTCAGGGTATGGGACTGTTAGAATGCATAATAACAGGAGATGGAACATTACAATGCAGAGGAATGCAATTCAAAAACTCGTGTGTACATAATACTACGCGTTCTAGAATGAACAGAATACGTGAATACGGAACGAGTTAGAAATTCATAAATATCGTACCTTAATTACCATATCACCACATAGCTAACAGTAAAATAATGCGTCCAATTTTGTCCTACTCATGATGAGTAAGGCTAGGCGCTGACTGTGACATTTTGTCGCAGTGACTTTTTGACACTGTTACGTTGTGTCACCGTGGATGCGCACTACTGGTGACAAAATGTTCATTTAGCGATGGATTTCGAAGAGGTCGCAGTGATTTGCGCTCTTAAATTACGCAGAAGGAAAATTAAACGAAAGAAACGCTACTGGGTACATCTCATATACGAGTATAATGAACGATTATTAAAAGGAACATTTTACACCCTGTATTCTGAATTACGTCAATATCCTCTTAAGTTTTTTAAAATTATTTTCGTATGTCAATAAACAGTTTCTCGCAGAGAAGCCGACATCTTATAGACTGAAAAATTCGCGGCATACGTCCGTTCGGTAGGCGTCTCCCGGCAGAGTACAAAAAGTTTCTAGTGAGCGCACTCCCATAGCAATGTACAGGCCGGGTGACAATCACGTCACGCCAATGTCGCCGGCCGCTGGAACTTTTTGTCACCGTATTGTCATGTCGCCACAGTTAGCGCACTATCATTTACCTCCATAGCACTAGACTCGGCGACAAAAAGTCACTGTGACTTTTTGTAACAATCAGTGGGGGCTCTAAGAGCTTAAAGTAAAAGCAGTATAACAAATATAATTTTTATTTATTGTTTCTTGAACAAAGATGCAAAACTCCGTATCAAATAACTAATACGAATGAAAACGTCTGTTTTCTAGAAGTTTTATTATAATATATGGGAATGACATGTTTTGACTGTCTTAGGCAGTGTTTCCCAACGTGGGGCGTACGCCCCACCGGGGGGCAATTTGAATATCTTGGGGGGCAATACGTTGTAAATATGGCAATATTTGTCACGTTCAACGTTTTTCGAAAAACGCATTTTCAAAAAAAAATTATATTGCAACTCTGACTTTTCGAGAATATGAAGTCAGCACCGTTATCGGTGATCGTACTAATTTTCTTTCGAGTAGTAAAGTGACATTCTATGCATATTATTTCTTTATGAAAATTAAATAAAAATAGTAAATATTAAATATGTGCATTTTTTATTTGAAACAATTCCTTTTTTTTTTTTTTTTTTTCAGAATTTGTAAAGTAAATAAAAAAGGTCGGGGAGGGGCGGCGTGGATATTTTTTGAATCGTTGAAGTGGGTTATGATACAAATAAAGTTGGAAAACCCTGGTCTAAGACATTATCATTTGATAATACCTTAGAAAGGCGAAAAATGCTATTCCGATAAAATATATATATTTTTTTAAATTTGACATTTTTACTAGATAAATCATAATGTAAAATTAAATTTAATTCATCTAAATAAAAACAAACTAAGCATATAAATGGGTCATGCACGCACGTCGATTTTTCCGACTCCTCACGTGGCCGATTTATTTGATCGTCCCACGTTTTCCTCGGTCTTCCTTTATTTATTGTTCCATTTACATCGTTAACATATACATTTTTTACCATACTTTCTTCATTCATTCTTTCCATGTCTCCAAACCATCTTAATGATTGATTCTTTTGTCGTGATTTGAGATTTAAAAAATAGTCGAATTTTTTCCATTAGCACTTTAGAGTAAAACGACTCGGAGAGAGAGAGAGAAAATAGTTATACATTATTTGAGATTACTAAAGATTATTTGTGTTGCTAATTTGGTGTTATCCACCGAATCGCTATGACCTACAGTAACACTCGACCCCTGCCGACCCCGTGACCTTTCAGTCACGTGACCCGGCAGCGGTATCCATGTCTCCCCCTTTCCTATCCGTGGGGACCAGACAATAGTCAGGAATACAGTGGTACACTCGGACTCATAAATGCGGCTACATGCACATCCGTGGGTAATGGAGCAGACATTCGGAGTTCAGTACATTCTGCATCGTAAATACGATCAGATGCACACATACAGCAGCGGACATCAAAAGTGCATAGCCCAATACATATAAACAAGAAGAATTCGGATGTATCTTATTTTATTCAAAAGCATTGAAACAACTGTATACTTTATTACCTACATAAACAAGAGTTGCATGTAGCAAAGTTGTTTAAGAAGAATCGCTACATTATTATATATTTTTTCCACATTTGAGTTTATTTTTCTCGACGTGTTTCGAAAGCTTTACACCTTCATTATCGTGAGAAAAATATAAATATATATCGTTTATATCGTTCTCCCGATGATGAAGGTGTAAAGTCTTCGAAACATGTCGAGAAAAATTAAATCAAATATAGAAATACAGTGTTTTTATTATAATCAAATGATTTTACTGAAATCTCTATTATATAAAACGAATAATTAAATAAAACGATGCTTTTTAACTACTTCCACTTTTGTTTTTATTTCGACAGCGACCGGTTTCGCCAGGCTCGCTGGCATCGACAGACTGGTCTGTCCCTGTCCCAGTTTGTCGATGCCAGTGAGCGTGGAAGTGGAAGTAGTGTTTTTATTCATAAAAAGTCGTCATTCTTGGGTTAGGCTTTATTAAGTATTAGATCGCATTATTTGCAAAAACTTGTCATCCCTTCATTAAATATTCTTGAACTTTCAATAAAAATATATGGACTGAAACAGATATGGCAGTACATAATGGAGTTCTAGCGCCATATAAATTGAATAAAGCTTATTGCTGTCAAAAAAAAAACTATGAGAATAGAATATATTTCTCTGAAATAAGATTATTATGAAGAATGTAAGGAAAAAAATAAGAACTGAAAATAAGTCGAAAACAATGGTCTCTTATGTGGCTTAGATATGTGGAATAAATGAATAAGATAAGAGTGGTTTAAAAGTGGTATGCACGAAGTGTAATTGGAAACAAGGAATCGAAAGGCTGATGAAAATTTGGTAGTAATGCCTTTTCCGAAACACGAAGTGATAAATAAACTTAAAAATTAAGAAAATCGATCTTCCACTAATTTGAAATTTTTAATTCAAAATAAATATTTACAAAATAATACAAAAGATTTTATATATTATTTATAAGCGTTATTTTGTTTAAGTATTTATGCACTTGACTGAATATATGCGCTATGACTATTACCTACTTAAAAATGAGCTAAATCATCAGGTCAGTGCAACTAAGGATGACAGTTCACATACACATAGCTCGATTAAAATAGGGAATGAAAATTCACTCTTGACTACCGAGATAAAATATTCGCTTTTCCCCTTGCAAATTTTTAAAGCCGAAACATTACATATTTGATATAGATGCAGTGCTCAATTTTATTGTTTTTACTAATATTCTTAGGAAATTGAAAATAACTTTGTTTAATCCACAAAATGTAAAAAAAAAACACGACATGTTTCGGAGGATACCTCCATCTTTAGGTGTAAAAATGTAATAAAAACTAAACAATAAAAGACTAATATAAAAACGCTTTTAAAATTCGATACAAATTTATAAATTAATATGAGGTATTTGTTATAAGTACTAATAATTATTTTTTTATCAGTAAGAACTAATAAATTATGGAATGCCTTAGTGTTCAAAAAGTTCGACGACCTTCGTGGCAGAGTGGTAAGAGCTCTGACTTCCATACCGAAGGCTCCGGGTGCGATTCCCAGCGATGGCAGTGTGATTTTCATACTGACTTTGGTCTGGTGTAGAATTTACGAGGCAATAAAATGGCGATAGATTGGCTACCTATCACATGTCATGTGAATCATCAATATAATAGCTAAAAATAATGTGTATACAATAATTGGGTTCAAACAACCTGTTGTATTCTTGAAAAAAAAGTTTATTACTAATATATTGAATTTATTTACAGAACACAAAGAATTACATGCTGGGCTATTGTTTTGGCGGAAAGACTTTTATACTTCAACATTTTTATATGTTTAATTTGAAATACTTTCTTAAGAAGAACACTTTCGATTTTTCAAAATGTTCATATTTCGATAGTCTGTACATTAAAAAATATCGTACTAAAATTTCACGTGCATATCTCAAACAGATTTTTAGTTACAGCCATCTGAATAGCAGCCGCTCATCGGTTCGAAATTTGCTACTTACAAAGACAAATTTTCATTGTTCGTTTTCGATATACTGTAAATATGGACGAAATCTTAATCTACGCCAGAAATTTGATGCTTAATCAATATATTGGTGAATGCGAAAGCGATTAATCTTATCATATCAGTACACGAAGAAAACGTACTACGCGTATAATGAGATATGGAACTTATTTTACGCGATACGTAAAACTAGTTAACAACTCGTGTGCGTTCAGCTAATCCCGTGTTTAATGGTATCGCGAATGTTGGGAAACACATCAAAAGTTTAATGATGTCATAACGATAATAATAAAACTTGTTTTCTAGTTCTAACAAGATAACTTACTTAACGCCGAGACGACGCACGGGCGTGCCCGCAACTCCGGGGAAGACGCTCAAGATTTAAATCATACCCCAACAATCTTGTCAGGCGGCGGTTCTTACCTATCACAACTGACGGCGTAGTACCTACTTTTAGAAAGTTGTTAAAATCACTACCTACTTCGTAGTACCTATCTTTGTACAACATTATTTAAAAAATAACAACTTAAAAACGAAAAATTAATGCACTGCGAGGATTGCTTACCGACGCCACTAGATGTGTTTTTTTATTTATTATTATAATACGAGTATTAAATATATATACACAATAAATGATATACACAATATATGAGCAAACTGTCAATGTAGTCTGTTATGCAGACGATGCTATAATCAAAGCTGAAAACAATAATGACTTACAAAAAATGCTAGACAGACTACATCACGCCTGTAAGAATGATCGAACCTCTATCGAAAAAACAAAATATATGAACTTTTCCATAACACCCAAAACATGTAACCTGGTTATAGAAAATCAACCCATAGAACAGGCATAGGCTTGGTGGGATGAGCTGATCTGCAGGAAGAAATACAAGCCCAAGTAAACAAGGCAGCTGCAATCTCTGGTGCTCTAAAATCCACAACATGGAAAAACAGAGACATGGATATTAAGAGTAAGATGATAATCTATAAAGGATGCGTAAGATCAATAATAACATATGGCGTCGAAGCAAGGGCAGACACAGTAAGGAACAAACAAGTTTTGAGGACTGATATGAAAGACACTGAGGACGATAGCAGGCAAGGCCCCGAGAGATCGCGTGAGGAACACTAGAATAAGAGAGATATGTGAGGTTGAGGATATTGTAAGATGGAGCAGACAGCGAAAAAGGGACTGATACGGTCATGTTCAAAGAATGGACACCACCAGACTTCCCTATATCGCACTACATAATCAGCCTCATGGGACTCGTCCTCGTGGAAGACCTCCTAAAAGATGGAAGGACAGCTGGGAGTCTACCTCACAATAGGAGCAACGCTCTGGAGAACAGACTACATTAGTTTACAGCAAGGAAGAAGAATAATAATATATGACATTAAAGAAGAAAAACTTGCGAAACAGAGGATATCGTTCGGTGGAGTAGATCCAGAATAAGATACTGGAGGGACCATGTAGCCAGAATGGATGGTGACAGACTCGCATATACAGCCGTTTAAGAAATCCCCTCCGCATACCGTCCACCTGGAAGACTACCTAAGAGATGGAAGGACAGCTGGACCTCATCATCCCAGGAGACGTGAGTTCTGTGCCACAGATTGTCAGATCTATTAAAAGGAGACGAAGAAGAAGACAAAATATTTATTTGATAAAGTTATGACGTCAACATTATGAAACTATATACTTAAGAATTAAATTAATTACAGAACTGTTTTTTCTCGACATGTATGGAACGTATTATGCCTTCAATACGGAGATAACGACGTGAACTTTATATTATTTCAGTTTATATCGTTATATCAATGACGAGGCTATGATGCCTTCAAAACCAGTCATTATGGATTTAAATTAATAAAAAACTAGGTTTTATTATATTTTAGATGGAATGACATGTTTCGCCCTTCTAATGCATTATCATGGTCATTCCATCTTAAATATAATAAAATTCCTACAAGACGAACGTTGTCATTCATATTAATTATTTAATATGGGAGTTTTACATCATTGTTCAAGAAACAATAAATAATAAAAAATGTTATTTCAGGAGTAGAAATAACAGTACATTCATAAAGAGCATAACATGAAGGTTTTCAAAACCGTTTGTTCTCTTGGCAGAAAATGGGTCTACACCATTTCTCTGTATGAAGATAACACATTGGCGTAAAAAGCAAAAAACAAGAGCAGAAATAATGAAAAATGGGGCACTTTGTCAGTTAACATTACAAAAATAAATTTACCTAGCAGAGTAGCGCGGGGAGTTGACGCTCTGACAAATATCTCGACTGGGACCCGCGGGTCAACTGGGTCACAGTGGGCGAGGGCGGAGACAATGTAAAACGGGCATACTGGACCCTATTGCGGAGCCAATTTACTATATTATATAATATAATGAAACTTGCGAAAGAAAGGCATCCTTCGGTGGAAGAAGAAGATTCTGGAGGGATCTTGTAGCAATAATGGATAGTAACCGACTCGCATATACTCTCTGGACACTGTCCATCTGAAAGACCATCTAAGAGATGTAGGGACAGTTGGATCTCATCATCTATGGTGTCACAGATCGTCGGATCGATCGTCGTTTCCCCGGAGGGGTATGCAGAGAGGATGGACCACCGGACTGAAATATCCTGACATAGCTCTCGCGCCTCTTCTACATTCGTTCACACCGTGACACGCACGCTCGTCGATTTTCCTACTTCGAACATGGCCGCCATTCAGTATTTGATTAATTTGGTCATGTCTTCTTAGCATTCCTCGACTTATTTTTCTTTTTTTGCAAATAAAGTCCCTAGAAGATTTTTTTTAAATTTATAATAGTAAATACGATTGTTTAGAGGTTTTACTTGGAAGTAAAAAGTGTTACAAGCAAAACCACTAAACAATTGTGTTTACTATTATAAATTAATAATGGAGATTTACAAAACTAGCACCTCAACACAAAACTTTTATGCACATTTTACAAAATAAGCTTCGGACCGCAGACTTCCTTCCTTGGGGTAAATTTTTTTACGATAAATAAATACAAAATCTACTCAGAGAGGTAGGGGAAATTGTTATTTAATTAGGTATTAAAAATATAAAAAATTGGACTTAAAGTAAAGTATGTTTGGTTATTTAAATTATTTACGATATTTTTAAAGGCTTTTTTAATTTGTAAAATTTCCAGATTATTTGATGTTATATTTCAATTAACGGGGAAAGTGTAAACGCCGTTATTTTTATAAAGTAATTTTTCAACAAATTGGTTGGCGAATTACGAAAAGTTATTTTAATTTTTTTTGGGCTTTTATTTTTAAATGGAAGCTGAGTAAATTTTCGCCAATTAGAAATATACATGTTATATTTTACACATTTTAACTATAATCTTCTCCAAATAAAACAAAACACTGATATGAATCAAGGTTAAAACCATTTATATCTTACTACTTTGAAATCGATTGAATAATATAATGTACAATATGTCAAAGGTAACAGCTGTCATACTGAACAATTCATATTTTCTGTTAAAAATTCAGAACTATCGATTTTAAAATTGATAGACTTCATTTTCAAAGAACACCAAAGTGCATGTTCTGTTTTTGAAATGTATTTATCGATTAATAATAATAACGTACTTGTAACATACGTTATGATACATCATCTCTACAGAGAATATTTCGATGTACAGAAAATTTTAACATTAAAAATTAACGTACTCAACATATGTATACGAGTATAAGGAAGATAAAAAGTAACCAGCATGAACGTTAATATGAAACAAGAAAATAAAATAAACTAAGGCTCCCACTCAGAAAAAAACTAAATCTCGGAATTTCCTAATGTATAAAGCATTTAAAATATATGAAGATATACCAGAGGATGTCAAAAGTGTGCAGAACATAAAAATATATACTCGTATACTCGTATATATTGTAATAGAGTAGAATTAAATAAATATGTAAACAAAATGTAACCTTATTTTGATAATTATGTAGTTTTTTTAATGTATACAAATACTTAATAGACGAATACTGGATTTTACCCATTGCGGGTTATCATTTTAAGGACTAATTGTATCTCAATAGAGACGAAGATGCAAATTGGAAACAGAATATGGTGGTCGAGGCGTTTACAGGACTTATGACCTGTCATTGGTTAGTTTAAGCGCACGCCTTAAGAAAGACAGTTTTTATTTTTGATTGTTTAATTGTTTTTATTAGAATATGTGTTATGTACATATTTATAATAATAAATTAATAATATTTCAAGTAAATAAATAAATAAAGAGTTTTTGTTACTGAAATCAATCAATGTACAAAAACATCGTCAAGAGTTATTTTAAAAGAAATATTTATTAATTATATTATAATACGAATGGAAACGTCTGTTTTATTATATTTTATGGGAATTACAAGTTTCGCCATGCTAAGCCATTATCAAACAAAAACATTTAATAATGTTTTAGCAATGTGAAACTTGTCATTCTTATAAAATATACTAAAACTATTAGATAACAGACGTTTTTATTCATTTTAATGATTTAATATGGAGTTTTACATCATTGTTCAATAAACAATAATAAAGATTTTTTTTTAAATATTAACGTAAAATGGTAGAAGTTCATGGTAGAACGTTTACAAATATAACAACGTTTTTAAGAATTTACCAACGTTTACGAATTTAACAGCGTTTTTACGAATATGATAACGCTTTTATGAATGAAACCAGAAGATGGCAGCAAACTGCCGAAACCGGCCGAAGACACAAACCTTAGTGGATTTCAACTAAATATATATTTTAAAAAGATTTTTTACATTTTTATTTTATTTTCATTGCTTTTATGAATGTTCTTAAGTTTACGACTATAACAACGTTCCTAATAAATGGGAGGTGTTCGCCATTGTCCGAATTCAAGGTAAATATTGAACTTATATTGAATTTATATATATTGAATTTATAGGTACGAAGTTCATTGTAAATATTGAATATACAAAAAAATTTAAAACTGGTACATTAAATAACTTTGTTTTTTGTACTGCAATTGTATTTTATTTTACGCGACAGCTGTTTCATCAACCTATGTTGACATCATCAGGTGATACAAGTTATTTAATTTATTTAATTGTTGTGTTTCGGCCAAAACAATGAACTATTTAAAAAAATGTATTTAGTTAAATTCCACACACTGTGTGCTTTATTAGGCCAACATATCTCATAAAATCATTTTATAATGCAACAATATAAATAGTATAATTGAGAATATTGTGAAACTTCCCAGAATATGACAGTTTTGCAACAGAATGAATTAAAACGTCTAGCATTCAATTATATGCAATTAGAGGACCCTCGTGCACTCAGTATGTTCCGCAAAACAATGGAACTACGTTACATGTGACGCTGTAAGCGAGTTGGGAAGTTCGAATTAGTTTGTTTACGTAACGGAAATAAGTTTACGTTTCAAACAAGTTAAACATCGCGCTGTTCTCATCTGGTTTGAATGCTGGATGCCTAATCAGCGTGTTTTCGGCTAAAACAATTTCAGTCAAAATTAAATCAGCTTTTTACGGAAATGTTAAAAAAGGGTTTTTCATTCTTTAATATATCGACGAGCATATTATGTACGAGTATATCCGGTATCATATCTCCTGGTATTATTATAAATAAAGCATTAGTTGAACATTGATAACGATAAAGACGACCTTCGTGGCCGAGTGGTAAGTGCATTGACTGCCAACCCGAAGGTTCCGAGTTCGATTCCCGGCAAGGGCGGTGTGATTGTCACACTGTCTATGGTCTGGAGTAGAATTCACGTGACAATAAAATGGTGATAGATTAACTACCTATCACATGTCATGAGAATCACTATGATAGCTATAATAATACCCTTTACATCGATTTGGCTCATGCTGTCATGATGTCAAGAGCGATTCAACAAAATAATAAAAAAAATAATAATAACAAAATAATGATGGCGCCCAACATTTAATATTTGATTGATTTGATCTTGCCACCTTTTCCTCGATCTTCATCTATTTCTTGTTTAATTTACATCGTTAACATATTCTTATTTTTCATTCATTATTTTCATGCATCAAAAATCATATTAATGGCCACGTGATGAGTCGGAGAAATCGACGCGCGTGCGTGACACGATGTGTGAATGTTGAGGATGTGAGAGAGTTAGTTAGGAAAGAACAGTGTGGCGGTTTATTCTTTCTGTCTACCCTTTAGGTGAGTTTTCGCTTACATGTACCTGCTTTATCATTCTTTCTTCATTCATTTTTTTCCATGTCCAAATCATCATAATGAAAAACTGACTATCCATCACGCCGTATCCCCGAAGGGGTAGACAGAAAGAATTGACCACCACGCATGCACGTCGTTTTCTCCGACTTCAATGTATGTATACCATATCAATAACTGTTTCATTTTTTTGTTCATAACACTTTTATTCGCAATGCATTCACTGGTTGAGGTTTTCCATGGTTTTCTCAGCTGTAAGGCGAACGTCGGAACAACCATATACGAGTATAGATAAGCCCACGGACCCTTTGACTGAGTCAGCTCCAGTTTAAATACATAATATAGAAAGAAATTTTATAATTACTAGTAATAACATCCTTGAGCTAAACACCTGCAAGGATATAATATTGCAATTGAAACCAATAAAGGAAAAAAAAAACTGCATTCATTTCTTATGTTTGCATTTCATACTCTATCATATACAGATTTATCATACATTTGTCTAAGAGATCTAATTCCAAGAGTATTGTTATACTTTCATTCTTAATTTTCCAGTTCCATGCTTCAATTTCATACATCAGGTTCATAAAATATTTTTTTCTTGTAAATAAATAAAAAAATACGCTGCGAAGATATAAAATTGAATAGATACCAAAATACATTATAAACGAGGGTATGTTACAGAAAATGTAGGTGCTCAAAGGCAATTTCCAAAAAGGCAACAAATTTTTCACTTTAACCACAAAGTGATTCATTAAATTACGTCATCATTGCCGCGGATTCCCGCCAGGATAACCAATTTTACAGACTAATTTCAAGTTTGGGGTGCCGGGGGGTTGGTAACAGTGCGGAAAGGGTGGGGGGAAAATATTATAAGGGGGAAGGGTGGAAAACTGTTTTCACTCCTTAAAAGGGTGCTGAAACATCAAGGCATCACATGGAGCAATTATTATAAAATAACGCCGTTTTTGAATATTTCATAATGTAATAATAATGACCGTGTTATTTTTAAATGGTAATACTAACATACCATCACGCCGTTTCTCCGAAGGGGAAGGCAGGGAGGATGAACGGCCACATATTTTTTTTTATATGCAGCTGGTTGTTTGAAATAAATTACTGTAAACGATTTGTTTCTAGCTATTATATTGATTCTCGTGACATGTGATAGGTAGCTAATTCATTGCCGTTTTATTGTCACGTGAATTCTACACCAGACCAAAGACAGTATGACAATCAAACTGCCATCGCTGGAAATCGAGCCTGAGACCTTTGGAATGGCAATCGGAGCTCTTGTCACTCTACTACGAAAGTCGTCATACTTGTCAATACTCTTACGTTTCTACATTTAACAACATGACACGTGACAATTAGAAATTGATTACTTTGATCATACTTTGATCGTCTTGTTTGGCCTTCCTCAACTTCTTTTTCCGTTCACACTATATATCATTTAACCATTCTTTCTTCATTCATTCGTTCGATATATCCAAACTATTATCATTGAAACGGTAAATAATAATGTAATTAAACAACGTTTTTAATAACTATTTCCATTTTGTGAAAAGTAGAAGTAATTACTAAAAATACCTTTTTATTTCATTATTATTTAAAAGTAACTTCAATGAAGCGATTTCAGTAAAATCATTAAATAAGTTATAACTAAGATAAATGGTACTGTTAAAATTTAAAACACTGTTATAATATCACAATTTCATTTTATTCACTGAGGCATCATCAGGTGTTGCAATAAACATGTTACAAATTTTAACATTAATAATGTATCATAGTGTTTCGGCCAAAATAATGGACTATTTAAGGTAAATGTTTTCAAATACTTTGTAAGTCATATGAATATTTGATTAATCTATTAATATGCAAATGAGTTACAGAAAAATAAATCTTTCCTACTACAAGGGTTGGTACAATTTTTTTTTTAACAGAGGAAAGTTCATCTTAATTCTACACAAGAAACAATAAATAAGGTTTTTGGCGTAGGGTTAATTTTGAAACAAAATTATGTATGCATACTACATTACGTAGACCATTTTTTAAAACAAAACAAAAAATGTTTTCATAAAATAAACCATATTCTATTTTAATAAAAGTGAGAGAGAATTAATGATGACATTATGAAAGCTTTTTTAAAAAGTATTTTCCATCTATCATGTTTCATCTCGTAATGTAAAATGTCACATTAAAATAAACATGATTTACAAAGACCGAAGCTGTTAACATTTTGCATAAAGTGTTCGTTTTGGTTTATTTTTACGATGGTGGAATTAGGAGGGGATTTCAACTGATTCATAAAAATGTTAATAGGGAGACATGATGGATAATTCGTTCATTGTGTTTACAATATTTGGCATATTATACGAGACGCTCTAAGCATCCGAAACAGAAGGAAAAACGTAAATATTCCCCCAGAGTTTGTCCTGTCAAATCAGTTTGCGTGTGAAATAATTCACAAACACTCCCCCGTCCTATAATCACATCAGGTATGAAAGAATAGCATCACGTACACATGGATTCTTTCCTGAAGGAAAGCACCGCGGGAATGAACGTAAAAAACTGAACAAAATATTGGACATAACAAAATTAACTAACTAAGAAACTAACCATTACGCCGTCTCCTCATCATAGCACGTACGTTGATTTTTCCGACTTCTCACGTGACCGACATTTGATTGATTTTATCGTGGCAAGTTTTCCTCGGCCTTCCTCTATTTCTAGCTTCGTTCACGTCGTTTACATATACCATTCTGTATTCACTCATTCTCCCCATATGTCCAAACCATCTTAACGACCCTTTCATTATTTTGTTCATAACACTTTCATTAAAATTATTGGTAAAAATATAATATTAAGCAATTTTACTCTCACTGTAACAACATGATAAAAGACAATAAAAGTAATAATTAGAATACTGTTTGAATTCTCAATTGAGACTATTTTTTAATTATCATATTTTTTTAAATCAAAAGGCAAACAATATTATTATTAATATATTTACACCGAAAATTGAGCCTTAATACCATTAACATGTTTATAGTTCTGTACGAAGTACCAAAGTAAAAATAGTAAACAAGTCAACAATATTTAAAAAAAATCAATTGTTTGGTGGAAACACTGTGATAGTCCAAAGTTATGAAATATTTAATTTGAAAAACTGTTTGTCCGAAACGTGTCTACGTAGTTTAATTTTTTTTAATATGAGTGTTGTATATACAAAGTATATAAAAAAGGAAAAGAGAAATAAACCATCATAACAACACAAAGTTTGGCGTATATAGAAGAAAATATAGTATATTATATTAGCTGCATTTTTTTCTATAATCATTATTTTTCATAAATGGTATCGAAAGCAACCTTTCCGTACGGATTACGCTTTCCGCTCAGAAATTCCGCTGATGTATGGATCGCTGCTAAACTCAGGAGATGAGAGATTGTGAATAGCGAAGCATGTTGAAAATAAAATTAAGTGGGCCGTGAAATCATCCCTCAGTGGGTGTAGGGGGTGGGGTGGGCGGTGCTACTTAGCAACATTTCCCCTCCTACTTCCGCCCACCGAATGTTTAGCTTATTTTTGTGTTAACGTATCAGAATCACAGCTTGTGCGATTATGCTTGAACATCAACACGGATTCCAACAATTAAATTCAAACGCGTTTGTGCGATAAAAATAAATTTGTGTTGAATTAAATTACTATACTTAAATTTTATGTCATAAAGTTATAAAGTACAAATTGTACAACATATATTTGCCATAACACAAAATACACATTAAAATTATATTTACACAGATGGTCTTAGTCAGTGGTCGTCAAGTTTTTTTTGTACACAGCAGGTCATTTGAACCCAATTTTTTGTTTTTATTACATAGATCTCATTTTATTTTTATTTTATTTATTTAATAAAGTTACAAAAAATACAAAAACATTTTAAACTTATAATACAACATTTTATAAACAATTAATAACAATTGCAAATGAAAAAACAACAAAAATATTAAACATCGGTACTTAGAACATATTGAAAGCATTTTCGACGAAAGATCGCAAGAGAACCGGTATCTCTTACCTTATTTGTCAATTCGTTAAATAATTTAAATCCTCTATAAAAAACACCTTTCTCTGTACTTTCAAGTCTGGGTCTCCGGAGTCAATCTATCACGACTTCTCATCAAATAGTCATGTATTTCATAACTATATGCTACATTTTTAGTTAGATATGCAGGCGCCACATTACTCTTAATTTTATAAACAAAAAGCAAAGTGACATGTGATAGCTTGCTAATGTATCGCCATTTCATAGTCATGTGAGACATTGAATTCTTCTTCTTTCTCTTCTTCTTCTACACCAGACCAAAGACAATGTGGTGTTCACAATGCAATCGCCGGGACTCGAATCCGGGACCTTCGGTATGGCAGTCAGAGCTCTTACTACTCTGCCACGAAGTTTATTAGTTTAAACCAGCTGTGCTTCAAAATAAAAATGGTCTCAAACCACGATTTTGCACATTTACAGCTCGGACAGATAGTCCCAGTTCATCATAATATTAGCCATAATATTAAGGGAACTAATGGTTTATAAGATACAACGAAATATGAGCTGTTAATCTAGTCTGTCGCAGTTCGAAACCTTTTTTTAGGACTCCAAATGTAGCCGGCCGCACTTTATAGGTAAAATAGCCAAATATAAGCAGAACAACGATTTAAATTTCTTTAAAGTGCCAAATATCAGCAGTACAACAATTTAAATTTCTTTAAAAAGACAAATATCAACAGTACAATGATTTAAATTTCTTCAAAGAGCCAAAAATCAGCAGTACAATAATTAAAAATAAAATTGTTGCCAAATACCAGCAGTACAATAAATTAAATTTCTTTAAAAGGCCAAATATCAGCACAAATTAAATTTTTTTTTAGTAACAGTACAATAATTTAGATTTAAATTTCAGTAAAGAGCAAATTTATTTAAAGAACACTTAATTAAATACTTTTTGTACTTGGTATACAACCACTTTAATTCCCGATTCAAATTTTATTTAAATAACTTCTTATTCTGGTGTTCATTCTGCGATCTCTTAGTGTCTTCTCTGCTATTATCCTCAGTGTCTTTATTTCAGAAAACATCAAATTTTATTTGGTCTTGACTGTGACTGCTCTTGCTTCAACGCCATGTGTTGTTATTGATCTTACGCATGCTTTATACATTCTGATTTCACTCTTAATGGCAATTACAAATATAAGCAGAACTACGATTTAAATTTCTTTAAAGTGCCAAATATCAGCAGTACAATAATTTAAATTTCTTTAAAGAGCCAAATATCAGCAGTTCAATGATTTAAATTGTAGCTTGCCTGTGACTGCTCTTGCTTCAACGCCATGTGTTGTTATTGGTCTTACTGATGCTTTATACATTCTGATTTCACTCTTAATGGCCATTTTTACATTCAAATTGAGTGATTGTTTTTTCTATACATAACGGCATCCAGTTACTAAGGCAACGGTGAAATTCAAGATACATTTGTAACATTGTGAAATTAACCAATAAGCAGAGATAAACAAACGCGTCGAAATGACCAAATAAATCCGTCTTCCAGAATGGAGTGCACTCTCGTTTATCTCCCGCGAACGGCCGAGGGTCGCGGGTCGCATCCCGGCGGGTGTCGACCTCATGAATTATTCACACTTCGCTCCGTCCGCACGCCGGCCCTGGCAACCGGGGCTGCGGGCGAATTATGCAACTAGGACAGCTAGACGGATATTATTGCAAGGACGGTAAACAGTCATCAAAGGCCGAGTGTATTACGAGAAAACGGTCGTACGGAATGTAGGTACTTACCCAGAGAAAAAGACGAGACGAAAAGTACAGGATGGTGCAAAATAACAATATGATAAAACTAACTAACTAACCATCACGCCGTCTCCCTCAAGGGGTAGGGAGAAGGAATCATAGAAATAATACATCACCCTGTTCTTTCATGACACACTTCTCTGGGAAGCCGCCGACATTCAATATTTGATTAATTTCATCGTGCCATGTTATTCTTGGTCTTCCTGTATTATTTGTAGTTCAGTTTACATCGTTATAATATACTGTTTTTCTTTCTTCGTTCATTTATTCCATGTGTCCCAACCATTTTAATGATCCTTTAATTATTTTGTTCTTAACACTTTCATTACCTCTGCATTCACTTCTTATATTTTCAAATAAAATAATAATACACTTTAATATTTGTTAAAGTGAATTTTTCGGTTTCGCTCTCGCCGGAGTTTCATCAGGATGAAAGAATAAACTGAGTTTATCACACTCACAGTTTATCACTCCATCATTCACAGATTTTCTACATATTCGTCTAGGAGATCTCTTTTCAACTGCATTTATTTTACTTTCATCCTTCCTTTGCTTCACTTCCATTCATAAGGGTCGGTACAAGAACACCATTGGCTTTTGTTTGCGATGACAACTTTAAATGTACCATTCACTGTGTGGCATGCCCTAACCTTCTTTTAATATCCCTCTCCATTCGCCCGTCCTTTATGATATAATTTCATTATAAATCTAACTAACTAATCTTCACACCATCCTCACAAAGGAACTACGTCCCCACTTTTATTAAACATTTGGTTTAAACCGAACTAGGCATGTGATAATGCCTAAGAAAGGTGAAACATGTCATTCCCATTAATTATAATAAAACTTCTAGAAAACGGACGTTTTCATTCGTATTTCTGATTTGATTTGGAGTTTTACATCATTGTTCAAGACACAATAAAAAAATGTTGTTCCTCAGTGTTATCGTATAAAACATCTGATGTATATTTCGGATGTGAAAAAACATCTAACACTGTGAAATGAACTTTGAATTTGTATGTGAGATACGTCAGGTATTTAATGTTAATTAAAAATAATACTGGTTTCGTATGCTGTTAGATGAAGCATGTTTTAACCCAGCACGTATTACAATGGGGTAGTATTAAATATTCAGGAAATTGTGGTACTACCCTTGAACCTTGAGTAATGCGTTATTACGTATTGTTTCTTTAGGTTTCCGCAATCTCGTTTCTCCCTTTACATCCGTAGAATAAAGGCAGTGCCCTTATATTCCCTTCATGCACAAATATTGTATCCGCCTCTTACCGTAAAGAATTCTTCTGATTTCCTTCCTGTTCTCTGTGAGAGCATTGTGTATTCCTCCTTTGTATGGAAATGGAATAAAACACCGTTTTCTTACTGTACCAAGTATTCGCCACCATTGCGTTTCGTTTATACTTTTTAAGCCGTTTAAATTTAAAAATATATAAAATACAAATCTATAACGAGAAGTCTTCCCAAACGGCGTACACTAGAGACGGGATATTTACACTCGTCATTCCGGCTTCGCTTATAAGGTTACCTTTGCTATTTTTTGCAATCAAAATTAACAATGCGTAAAGAGAATCGCTTCGATTCAAAGTGCCCTTATATGAAGTATTTTTTGTATTTCGAGTATATTAAACTGTAAGTTTCTCTTTTTTATAAATTACATTGGTAACCAAATATTTTGTTTTGTGTGAGGTTGCGACAAAGAGGCTCTCTCTCTCTCTCTCTTTTAAAAATTAATAAGAGAGTATGTTGTTTTGTTCTTAAGATATGCCTTAAACTTAAATTTTGTTTGTAAGGTTTTTTCATAAATAAACTAACTAACTAACCATCACGCCGTTTCCCTGGAAGGGTAGGCAAAGAGGATGGACCGCCACACTGCTCTGTCCTGACACACCTCTCTAGCTTCCTCTACATTTATATCGTAACATTCACGCAAGTCGATTTTTCCGACTTCGAATGTGGCCGCCTTTCAGAATTTGATTAGTGTGGTCACGTCACGCTTTCTTTGATCTTCTGCGGCTACTCTTTCCACTCACATCGCTTGTATACAACATTTTAACCATTCTTTTTTCGTCCATTCGTTCCATGTGTCTTAATTATCTTAGGGATACTTTTTTTAATTATACTTATGATGATAAATAATGCCATGCTTTCTTTGGTCTTCCACTGCTTCTTTTTCCACTCACATCGCTTGTATACAACATTTTAAACATTCGTCTTTCGTCCATTCGTTCCATGTGTCCAAATTATCTTAGGGATACTTTTTTTAATTTTACTTATGATGATAAATAAACTTAATTTGAATTGTAGATTATTGTAATAAATATTTAATAATACAATTACGCTATTTTATTATGAATTAAGTATGATTTTAAATCTATCTGAGGCTAGGGAGGGCGATAAAGCTTGTACATACATACATACATAAAATTGCACTGGGTAGGAAATATTTATGATTCCACTAAAGGAGCATTCGTGGCATTATTGTAGAGGGAGGTTAGCATACATATCTATCCGGCGAGAGGACAATGGAAAGAATCCATAGAAGATGAAGGTGGGAAGGATAAAGAGTTCCCCCTTACCCAGGAGCAAATAATGCACCAAGAACGCTAAACGAAAATCGACCGTTATATAAATTTTCATAGCCATAACCAATGATGATTTATACATACATTCATCACGTTAATCCACAATTAAACCGGATCATGTAACGATAGTTATCGCTACACTATATTTATAAGGCATTAGATATTTTTCCTAATAGCAAAAATATTATATATTATTTATTTTATATATTAAAAAAAAAAAAAATAACATCAAAGATTTAAATCAATGATATTAGAATTTATTTTACAATCTTCAATGTGAGCAGAAAATAGCTAATTATTATGAAGAAGGAATCTGGTCGTGTCCAGGCTCGAACCCAAGTCCCCTAGATTAGGAGTCAAGCGTTCTAAGTTTAAATAAATATTAGTGCACTTAGTACAATATCAGATTTTTTGATTTCTAAAATTTATAAATTATTTAATGTTAGGTATCATTAAAATATTGAATGTCGGCCACGTGAGGAGTCAGAGAAATCGACGCGCGTGCATGATACGATGTATGAATGTTGAGGAATCGAGAGAAATATATCAGGAAAGAAAAAGTGTGAGAGTCCATTATTTCTGCTTACCTCTTCGGGGAGACGCCGTGATGGTAAGTTAGTGAGGTATTATTATTATTCTAAATTTCGATACCGTTTTCTTTGTTAAATGTATGATTATTTTTAATTATTGTATAATATATTATTAGCGAACTCTAATCTTACATTTAACAAAATAAGCAGTATCGAAATTTTTGCATATTAATAATAAAAACCTAACATTAAATAATTCGAAAATTTTGGAAATAAAAAAGCCATAAAAAATAATGAATATATATGATAATAAACAACCAATTAAATTTAAATACAATTCCCATATTCGAAATGTTCTCTCCCCTCTCCTCAATCCTAATTATACCCTCCTCCACCTTTATACATATCTCCACCCTTTTTAATGTATAAATGATCACTCTGCTTTATTTTATTGTTAAAATTTTATACATTGAAAAAGGCTGTGTCATAACCGAAACGTGTCTGTAAAACGTGTAATAAAGTGTATATAGAAGAATTATAAGAATATTGAAATACAATATTCGTTTAACTAGCATCCTTTTTTGTGAGATAATCATATTTTTACAAACCATCACGCCGTTTCCTCGTAAGGAGGGGTGGGGGGGGGGGGAAGACCGCCACATTACTCCTCCACATTCTGCAACGAGTCATACACTGACGTCGATTCTTCCGACTTCTGACATGACTGAAATTTAAAATTGGATTAATTTGGACATGTCATGTTTTCCTCGGTCTTCTTCGACTTGTTAGTCCCTGAGTCCTTTTGGATTTGTTAATTTAATTGGTGTTTAATTAGGCTAAAACACGACGGTTCGTAAAAGAGATGTAGAATAACTCAACAAAAAATACATGCAACGTCTATTTAAATAAATGAATATTTAACGAAATAATAAAACAAGTGTTAGTTATTGATAAAATAATAGAACAAGTGATGCATTTCAAGTACTTGGGTGTTGACGTATCAAGCAGCAGTGACCTCTACAGAGAAGTAAGTGAACTAACAAATAGGGCCGCCGTTGTGACTGGCTGCTTGACGAATACTGTTTGGAAAAATAAAAATATGCTAAAGGAGAGCAAAATTCAAATCTACAAACAATGCGTATGTCCTATAATTACATATGGAATAGAAAAGAGAGCTGACACCATCAGAACAAAAAGTCTCCTAAGAACCACAGAAATGAAGACTCTCCGATCCGTTGCGGGAACGACACTCCGAGACAGAATAAGAAATTCTGAAATAAGAAAGATCTGCAACGTGGAAGATGTCATGCGATGGGGAAGATTAAGTAGACGCTACTGGAGAGATCATGTGAAACGAGCATGTTCTGAAAGAGTGATAAATATAGCCGCAAATAAAGTAACAACAGAAAATCGACCTGCAGGAAGACCACTTAAAATATGGCGAGACAGTTGGACATCTGCATCCCAGAAACAGGCTCCGAGAAATAAGAGGACACAGTCCTAAATAAAGCAGAAGAAGAAGAAGAATATTTAATGCTTCAATTGACATTTTCAGTCATCAACAAATCTGTCTTTTTTTAAACCATACATTATACATTAATTGTATTGCATACCACAAGCAAGATGGTCTGATGACATCAAATGAGTGTCATGATGTAAATACGATAGAGTGGCGAATGATAGAAAATTGTCGGTAAGGCAGTCCTATGTCCAACACTGGACGACTAATGGCTGATGATGATGCTGGATAATAAATAGCTTCCATTCCAACACGATCTTACAGAGCGGTTATTTAAAAGATAAAATTCCCGACTCTTAGTTGAGATAGCGTGGGTCAAATCATAAGTGTAATCTAGGTCATTTTTCATATATCAACATTGTTCATCTCAATAACGGATCTCATAATGATAGGAGAAGGATGACCAAGAATGTCCAAGAATTGAACATTTGATAACTTTTTAAGAAATAAAATAAAAAATTATATATTGTACTACATAAAAGTCTGGGAATATAGTATCATAATAAAAGCAACTAAGAATAATGTTGAGATCATCTTATCTTCTTCTTCAAGAAACTCATCCATACTTCTTGTTATCTGACATCTGATGTAAGGAATGCTAACAATAACTTGTAAATATAACTTGGACTTGTTATAACAATAAAAACAAACGATTTTCCGGAACTGCGATTCACTTACTTACGGGAAAACTTTATTAAAAAAATAGTTCCCACAGAGACGGGTGCTGCCGTAATAAGACAGGCCCGAACAAACATCTCGGACACCAAATTGTGTTCCGCGTACAATTTGTGTACAAAATGTCCGAAAAACCTTTGCGAGTCCCGCCTTGAGATATAATTTCATCGCTCTGTTACGAGAGCAGAGCGTAATCCGAGGGGGCAAAAAAAAGATTTAACCCTTGTGTGAGTGATCACGTAATTAAACGTAAAAGTGTTTCGTGGTACATTTGTTCTAACAAATGTATGAAATGAAAACTCACAGTGAAAATTTTGTAAATTTACAAAATAAACAAGATAAGAATATACCGAACATTGACTTTTTTCTATGGAAAATATGTTTATTGTTATCTTCTTCGTTTTGTCCTGTCACACCTCCGTGGTGCATAGGGCCTCAAGGAACCTTCCCTACCCGACTCTATCGCATGCCTGATGCCTAACATCATCCCAAGTGAGGCCTGCTGCCTTAACCTCGTCCTATAGGGTTCTTCTCCAGGTGGCTCTAGGTCTGCCTCGTTTTGTCTTTCCCCCCATAGGGGTCCAGTCTAGTGCGCCCTGAGCGATGCAGGCTGGGTTCCGTCTCAGAGTGTGACCGATACACTGCCATTTGCATCTAGCGACATGTTCTCTAATTGGCTTTTCGCCTGCCATGGTCCAGAGAACGGTATTTGACACTGTTTGGGGCCAATGAATCTTAAATTTTGAGTGAAGGCACCTATTTGTAAACACCCGGAGCTTTTTAATTGTTATACTGAGATATAAGAGAGTTTATTGTTATATAGAGAGATTTAACTACCTAAATTAGAACTATTATAAATGAGTAATTATTTTATGCGCCGAATATCCGTACAAAAGCCGTTCATAAGTATCATATTTTGAAGGCGATTCGTCGTCTTAACGACATGGTAACAGAAGTGGACTTAAATTAAATAATCAATGTGAAAGAAAATTTTATAACAAATTTATTATATTTTATGGGAGATGCATGTTTTGCCTTTCTAAGGTCTTGTCAAATTTATTTATTTATTTATGAGCATTATCACATTTAAAAATGCCTTAGCATGACGAAACATGTTATTCCAATAAAATTAAACAAAACCTCTAGAAACCAGACGTTGTCATTCATGTAAATTATTTATCATAAAGTTTTGTATCAATGTTGAAGAAACAATGAATTAAAAGTGAGCCTTCGAAGATATTATACCTCCATCAACATTGGAAGTTATAATATTTTCAAAACGTGTAGAGAAGGATAAACTAAAACGTGAAAAAAAAACATGTTTCATAAAAAAACACAATTATTTCACAAATTCCACAGTGTGAATGCCTGAATTTCATTAAAAATTAGGTTTATGTTCCTTTATCTTCGCGAATCATAGAACAAATGTGTGATATAAAATAGAATTCTAAATACGAGTATTAATTGTTAAAATTTATAACATTTTTATAATATCAGAATTATTGTTATGCGTTATTTAAGAGTGTTGCGACAGATGTTTCGCCAGCCCATTGCTGGCATCATCAGATGTTACAAACAACTCGAGTGACAACCCGAATTGTTTGTAACACTCAAAAAGTGAATAATAGAATTTGTGATATTATAACAGTCTTATAAATTTTAACAGTTAATTGTTATAAATTTTAACAGTTAATAATTCAACTACGGTGAAAGGATGATCTGAACAGACGGTCGGAATAACCTGGATGCCGTCTG
The DNA here is from genome assembly GCA_022606425.2 of Lepidostoma basale. Taxonomy (NCBI): domain Eukaryota; kingdom Metazoa; phylum Arthropoda; class Insecta; order Trichoptera; family Lepidostomatidae; genus Lepidostoma; species Lepidostoma basale. Next base: position 1,000,183 of record JAHDVF020000890.1, on the reverse strand, counting down.
CTTAAGATAAAGTGACATGGAAGCGAATGGAGGAGTCCTTTGTCCAGGAGTGGACGGGAATAGGCTGAGGAAGAAGAAGAAGAAGAAAAGTGTTGAAGTATCATACTGTTTCGGCCAAAACATTACAAATCTAAATAAGTTGAATTGTTGTAGAGTGCTTATATTAGGGTTAAAAAATATTATTTCTAAGAATTATAAAATAACGATTTTAATAAATGAATTTTCACCTTCAAGGTAAGACAAAAGAAATACACCTCCGCCAGAGCAAACGGTTTTCCGGAGTCAAATAAGAAAGTTTCCTTTGAAGAAATCTTATTCAAAAACATTTGTTTTCTTAACACATTTTTCTCTCGGGTCTCGCGATGCCCGCTTTGATGTGCCTAGCTTTGATCTCCCGCGAATATCGCTCGCGATATTTCTCATTCCGCGCAAACTCTATTTAAACTAAAAGGAATTGTGATTTATTTGGAAAGATTTTGACACACCTCTCAAAAGGCCGGAATCTGCGGGAACAGAGGGAAAGCGAGTGGATATTTTTCACGGCAAACATAATGTTTTCGCTATTAGACGTTGACGGGAGAATTTTTCAGTTTCCCTTAAGCCCGCGGCACCCTCTCGCTAGTAGCGGCCGGCCGGCTTAAGGCGACGGAGAAATTGGAAATGTGCACACGGTCTATGTACGCGAGCTTTAAGCCATAAATGGTCGAAACTTAAAACTTATACTCGGATTTTAAAAGTTAGAAGAGTTATGACTGCCACACCGATTGATGGCAGTGCAATTCTCACATTATCTTTGGTCTAGTGTAGAATTCACGTGACAATAAAATGGCGATAGATTAACTTTCAATCACATGTCATGAAAATCAGTATACGAGAAATAGCTAAAAAAAAGTATACAAAAGTCTAATTACAATTTAATGCGCTCGATCAAATAAATCAAATATTAAATGTCGGCCACGTGAGGAGTCGGAGAAATTGACGCGCGTGCATGCCACGATGTATCTCCCGCGGGGGCGAAAAGTGAAGGATGGAGTGCCGCATCAAGTGTGGCAGTCCATTAGTTCTGCCTACCCCTTCAGTGAGCCGACGTGATGGTTAGTTAGTTTGTTTTTAGTCTAATTACAGAAGATAAATTGGGTTCACACAACCTGTTGTATATGAAAAAACTCACGGAAATTAAGCATGGAAGAAATTAGAAGAAAAATCGTAGAAACGATAGCTCTTAGAATGTGCGGTAAATCTTTATATGATAAAATGCCCAATGCAGATATAATAAGTTCATTAGGATACAGTTTGGAGACAAGGATACAATGAATGTTAAAATAATGGTAAAGAATGTGTACCTTGACGATGTAAATGAAGCATAAAAGATAGATCGAGGAAAACGTGGCATGACCATATAAATACAATTTTAATATTTGATAAACGTAAGTCGTTAACACTCTGGAATTCCATAATGAACTATTTTTTAGTTTTATATCATTCTGTCGATGAACTATTTTTTAGATTTATATCGTTCTATCGCACAAAATAGGGAAGAATGGAAGAGAATAATAGAGGAAATTGCTGCAAACCAATCCCAGGATTGAAACCAGAGAGAGAGACCGATGATGAAGGTGTAAAACCTTCGCAACATTTCGAGAAAATAAACTCAAAACTGGAAAAAAGTGTTTTAGTTCAATTGTTTACTGTATGAACAACGAACTTCAATCGTGAGTTTTTGCTGATTTTTTAATACTAACGATAGTTACAGAGTTACTAGTGTAACTCTAATTATAAAACAACCAACCGTATTGATAGACATTCCGACATACGACACACGGAAGATCAAGATGTATGCCTTAGAAAAAATATTATAAAATATCTTAACTGAGACAGGACACTCATATTAATTCGGAAAAAATAGATATGTTGTAACATTAGGGACAATTGTTGTTAGAAAAGAACAAATATAAAAAATAACACGCTTTGTTCTTATTCATAGTACATGAATACATTTTTTTTAAATGATAACCGAAACAATTCGAGAACACAAGTAATAATGAGCGGACTAAACAGAAAGCTTAGCATGCCGGCCAATCAAAAACTCCAGCAAGACCCACGCGACGAAAAAACAAACCTTAATATTATACCAAATTCAAAAGCAAACAAACAAAATACGCTTTTTGTATCGTGTGTTATTTTTAGATGTAGAATTTGCACGAGTTAAGGATGGCCTACATGCCGCGAGCATCCAACCCGACCATCTGTAGTCTCACACGACCGTAGCAATTTTCGTAGCAGAACAACCGTAGCTACACGTAGCAGCCGCTAGTGTTCTCGGTAGCCGTATGCTACGCTCAAAGACTTTGCATATAATCCACGGACTTACTTCCAACCCGCTAAATACGAATCGAGTGTTTGCTATCACTTGTAATAACAGAGATAATTAAAAAGATGTACTTCCAAACAATATATAATATGCAAAACAATAAGCTCTAATCGCATTTTGTGTGTAGCCACAGAGAAATGACAGTATATTATAAAATAACAACTTGTGTATTTGCAAAATACACAATTAAAATAAAATAGACTTTTCATAATACGAAAATCCTTCATTTCAATTCAATTCATCTGCAAAGAAAGAAATTCCATAAATAACGGAAAAATATAACGAAGCAGTGGATTTTCAGATAGTCTGTTTATACAACATAACAATTTCATTTTTTTTTAATATTGCTTTATTATTAAAAAAAAAAAAAATATATATATATATATAAAATAAAAAAAGCACTTCTAGAAGCTAGTTAATGTAACAAGTAAAAACGAAAAAAACTTAATAAGTGGTAAAACGTAATTAGTAATAACACCCAAAGAGTCCAAATTTCTTTGCAAGAAAACATAATTTTTATTTATAATAACTCCTCAACATTAGTTGTTATTTGAAAATTAGGGTTGAAATGTGGTAAAATCAAGTAGTTGCAAAAATATACGAAAAATCGAAAAGGAATTCAAACATTACAGATCATCATTTTTTCAGAAGCAAAAATGTTATTTATTCCATTATGATTTGGGTAAAATATAAATAATTAAAAAGGAACACTTAATTTGAAACACACGTGTAAGTTGGTTTATTAGAACCAATATTTATCGGTAGGAACTTCGTCAGAATAACACAAAACATACTCAGTTTACCCTGGCTTAGCTCCAATAAGAGCAGAACGAGTGAGTTATATATGCACTATACATATATAAAAACAAATAAGACACAAGTGTTTTAAATAGTTCATTATTTTGGCCGAAACACTATGATATTTTAACATTTTATAACTGTTAATTCAAAAGCTTTGTTTTATATCACAAATTGTATTTATTTTACTTTACGACAGCTGTTTCATCAACCAATGTTGACATCATCAGTTGTTATAAAAATATATTATACATTTGATATATATTTATATAACACCTGATGATGTCAACATTGGTTGATGAAACAGCTGTCGTAAAGTAAAATAAATACAATTTGTGGTACAAAACAAAGTTTTTGAATGAACAGTTATAACAAGTGTTTTAAATTGTTTTGTAACTCGAAGAACAATTAGAATACATCTAAAATTACCTTCATTTTACAAAGATTTAATTTACAAAGAACTTTTATAAATAAATTTTAATAAGTAACATTCTTTTACGTACGTACTTATATTTTATTTATTATGTCGATGTACCTTTCAGCAGTGATCATATAACTTACAAAAAGTAGACATGTTCATATGAGTAGGTAAAAATTGAGATAGAAAAAATATCCTAGAAAAATGTTACCTAAAACAACGAAGAAAACATCGCTTTGAACAGAATGAAACAAAAATACGTTATTCAAATATTTCAAAGGATGGAGAGTAGGTTCCTACCCTCGGGGCGCTGGGACATGTATGTAGGTCTCCTGTCCCTTACGCAGGACACCGTCCCTTGTATGCTCTGTCCCTTGTACAAGGCGCTGCCCGTACATGCCGCGGACCTTTGACACGCCAAGGAATTTTGTTCCACATTCTTCCCTAAGAAGCTGTCGGCAATCCTAGCGATGGAATGCGATGAAAAATGGTTGTGAAGGGGATTTAAACGATATTTAATAATAGCAAAATATTCATACATCATCAATGGGTTGAATTTAAGTTGGATATTGAATTTTTTGGTAAAATTACGTATCAGAATATAATTTTTTTCTTTAAGTATTATATTTTCATCATTGTGAAATTTACTATAATAAAACAAAACCCCTTTTTTGGTCATTATAAATATTTTTAAGGATTAATTGTACGAGTATCTCAATAGAGACGAATATGCAAATTTTTTTTAAAGTTGTATATGAAGTTTGGTGTTACATATTAACATATATACAACTTCCAAAAATTTGTCAGACATGGTGGTCGTTAGAAAATGTGGAATGGGGAGTGTTGTATTACATAAAGCGTGCGCTTAACCCAACCAATGACAGGTCATAAGTCCTGTAAACACCTCGATCACCATATTCTGTTTCCAATTTGCATCTTAAAAAACAATTATTTTATATAAAAAATGAAAATTAACATAACAATGATTCGGTACAGACAAGCCGAAATAGTGTCGTGAAATATTTTATATACTCGTACGAAATATATATATTTTAAATAAATTTCTATTTAAATAAAGTTTTGTTATACAAAGTAAAAATATATTGTCCAATTATGAATTCGCAAAACAAAGTAATGGTGGAAGAAGAAAAAAATCGACTTTTTTGGAAATTATAAAATTGAATTTTTTCTCTTCAGAATAATTTCAAATACGGTTAACTTACGGTTTATTCTATCCATAAACATCAAAGCACTCTAGATAAGGTTTAGTATATAAACCTTCATTTTGTATTCTTAAACCATGTAATATATTGCATACTTTCTGAAACTTTCAATGCACCGCAAAGTTGGCGAACATAAAAATGCAGATTTGTGTATCTCGGCCCTATTAACCCGAAGGCCAACAGTGCAAAAATAAAGAGAAAGCACAGCTTTGTAAAACAACGACCAAACGGTTAGGTAGTTGTAACGGCAAAAACTTCACCCGCAAAAAGGTTTTTTGTATTTTGAATAGTCATAAATTTGGCGGGAATTCGGCGACCTTCATAGAAGTTCATTATAAGTATATAATTTAAAAAAATATGTTTGTGTCTATTAAATATAACACAATCAAATTAACGATTTTATTTGTAATTACGATTTCACACCTTACGCTTTACTAAGGGTAGGTTTACCTTAAAATCAATATGAAGTTGTGAATATTGAAATCAATATGAAAATCTCTTCTTATTTATTATTGTAACCAACAAGTCTACAGAGATATTAATGATTTATTAAATTATATACGAGATTTTTTAGATGAATGTGTGTTAAAACTGTGAACGATCGAGTGTCGAATTAAAATATAATAAGTGAATGCGGGGCAAATAAAAGTGTTATGAACAAAATAATGAAAGGAACATTTAGATGGTTTGGACACATGGAAAGAATGAATGAAAAAAGAATGGTAAAAAAGGTATACGTAAACGACGTGAACGGAGCTAGAAATAGAGGAAAACCGAGGAAAATATGGCACGATCAAATTAATCAAAGGTCGGAAATATCGACGTGCGTGCATGAAACAATGTATGAATGTTGAGTAAACGAGAGAAGCACCTGTATGTCAGGAGAGAAAAGTGTTACAGTCCATTATTTTTCTAACCCCTTCGGGAGGATGGCTTGTTGATTAGTTAGTTATGATGAGTTTTCGGCGGAAGGGTGTTAAGGATTGTGGTCTAGGGGATAGAACGCTTGGCTCCTGATCCAGGGGACATGGGTTCAAGTCTGGACCCGACCAGATTCCTTCTTCATAATAATGAGCTATTTTCTGCTCACATTGAAGATTGTAAAATAAATTCTAATATCATTGATGTAAATCCTTGATATTAGTCTTTTTTTTTTTTTTAATTTTTTAGAAATAGATTTAAACGTATTGAATTATTATGTGTCTCGTTTGTATTAATTTCATCACATATAACCCTTCTTATTTATTACGGAAGCCATCAAGTCTACAAACATATTTAATATTCATGATGTCGGTTTTCTACAAGTTTTATTTTATTATAATATATGAGAGCGACATGCTTCATACCGTTATCAAATTTCTACAACACTTAAAAATGCATTTACAACGCGAAACATGTCGAATGCTTAATAGAACACTGGCTTAACTCAAAAAAGCAAGTTTTGCTCAATCTGACATGAGTCGGTGTTTTCATAAAAACAGTCGAAAAAAACATACGAATGGATAGCGTTAACATTGTGAACGATTATCGTACTACGAATAGATAGCGTTAACATTTTGAAAAATAGATGGATAACGTTAACACAAGCCTCTGTTTAATTTTAACTCAATTATGACCTAAACCATAATCGGTCAGTTTACTATTTAAGCGTGCGATGTGTGACAGTTACATAAAATATATATATATTTTTTTTTTCCAGAAAACACACGTTTTCTTTTCATCATTATAAAAATATTGTGTATATTAAACATTGTGTATTTTACATATAAAAAATACAATGAACCGTATGTACATGGGTAAATGCAATATTTTGTGCAAATGTGTGTGCATGTGTGTTTGTGTTTGTGTAAACGTAGAGCGTAGAAGCACACAAACACTTTGGCAAATTGCTGAAAGTAGGACAGTAGTTAAAGTTTACGAGGAAAAGAATTTCCGTGCAGGCTCCGGTTGGAAAATGCATGCTCTCTCGCGAGAAACTTCTGGCGGCAGCTTCCGCCCCGAGATGATTTATAGTCTGGTGTTCTTACATCGGGAAATTTCCAGAAATGCGAAATTGAATACCTAATAATGTGACGAAATCTCGCGTCGCTGCCATCAACAATATCATAGAGGATTTTAAAATTTGTGTTCCAAGCACACACGGTATTTTTCGTTTTCATCATAATATAAACAGGCAAAATGTCATCAAGAAAGAATAAAAGAGAGAGAGAGGAATACTTTGATTCTCTCCAAAAGTAATTCAAAATGAATAATTAAAAAAAAAATCTGATTATTGTTGCGTTGACAGTGTAGAAAACAAAAGGAGAACAATTTGGTATTGTTGATTGTGAAATTATTAACGTGCGTGAAAATATAATTTGCATTAAAAGTTACAACTGATTACTGATTACGATTGTACAGTGAATCAAGTTTTTAAATTGTAGAAAATCTCAACTTCCTTGAATATTTCACGGGTTGCAACTAGTTAAAAAACTTATTTACTAACAAACCATAACGCAGTCTCTTCGAAGGAGTAGGCAAAAAGAATGGACTGATACACTTTTCTTTCCTGACATTTTTCTCTCGCTTCCTCAATATTCATACACCGTGTAATGCACGCGCGTCGATATCTCTGACTGCTCACGTGGCCGACATTCAATGTTTGATTTATTTGATCGTGCCACGTTTTCCTCTGTCTTCCTCTATTTCTAGTTCCATTTAAATCGTTAACATATCCTTTTTTTACCATTATCCTTCATTCATTCTTTCCATGTGTCCAAACCATATTAATGATCCTTTCATTATTTTGTTCATAACACCATCATTCGCACCGCATTCACTTCTTATATTTTCATTCGACACTCTATCATACACAGAGTATCACACATTCGTCTAAGAGATCTCATTTCTACCGCATTTTTTCTACTCTCATCCTTTATTTGCCAGTTCCATGCTTCGCTTCCATCATAAGGGTCGGTAAAAGAACACAATTGTGCACTGCCATTTTAGGTTTTTTTGGATAGGTTTTTGTTTGCGATGACATCTTTAAGTGCACCATGTATATGATAAGTAATAAATATTAAGATAATCAAATGATTTTACTGAAATCTCTTGGTGGAAGTTCATTTTAAATAATAATTAAATAAAACGATGTTTTTTAACTACTTCCACTTTTGTCTTTATTTAGACAGCGACCGGTTTCGCCAGGCTCGCTGGCATCGACAGACTGGTCTGTCTGTCGATGTCCAGTCTGTCGATGCCAGCGTAGAACATCGTTTTATTTAATTATTATTTAATAAATATTAAACTGATGAACCTACTGCATGTCTACCTAACAAATGTGTGTATTGGTAACGCACCAGTTTACGTGTACATACAGGAAAAAAGGATGAAGGGAGGGAAAAATCAAATCGGATGGCAATCAGCAAGTGGGAAAAGGGTACCGCGGCTGTGATTCGTCCCTACTCGACGGATCGGAATAAGCCATAATGTAGCAGGATATTTCACGGGACATTTAGTCACACCGCAATAACGTCGGGCGCCGCCTCGCTCGCTGCCCGGGGACATCGCCTGCGGACGTGGACTAACTCCGGTACTAAATTTCCACCCGCAAGCGGCATCCACACACCAAAACCAACAATACGTTTTTTGTTTGATCCACATGAAAAAGTATAACGGTAAATAATACAGTGATAACGGTAAGCATGGTTTCCAGGATTATCGTAGTTGCTGTGGTTAATATGTTAACAATGTTATAGTGGTTATAATGGTTAAGAAAATTACAACGGTATGTGTATCGTGGTTGCTATGGTTAACTAGTAATCAATAACTAGTAACAATAACTAGTAATCATGTAACAAAAGTTGTTAAAATGATTACAATCATTACAAGTTATTACGGTTGCCTTGGCTATAAGGTTAACCGTGGCTACCGTGGTAACTATAGTTACTGCGGTCACTGCGATAGGTTAACCGTAGTAACAGAGGTCATTATGGTTACTTGTTACCAAAAACACTATAGTTACTACGAATAACTATAGTAACCATAGTAACCAGAGTAACCATAGTAACTACATTAACCTGGTGATCATGGTAATCTTTAAAACCGTAATATCTTTAGTACCACAGTATTTACCGTAGAAACCATAGTTACCAAAGTAACCATAATAACGATAGTTACCTCAGTAACCATAGTAACAATAGCAACCACAGTTACAATAGTCACCATATTATCTTAAGTAATCATAGACACCATATGGTTATAATGGTTAAGAAAATTACAACGGTATACCATAATAACATTGGTTGTCATCGCAAACAAAAACCTATCAAAAAAAGCTAGACTGGCAGTGCACAATGGTGTTCTTCTACCGACCCTTATGTATGGAAGCGAAGCATGGAACTGGCAAAAGAAGGATGAAAGTAAAATAAATGCTGTTGAAATGAGATCTCTTAGAAGAATGTGTGGATACTCTGTGTATGATAGAGTGCCGAATGAAAATATAAGAAGTGAATGCGGTGCGAATGATGGTGTCATGAACAAAATAATGAAAGGATCATTAAGATGGTTTGGACATATTGAAAGAATGAATGAAGAAAGAATGGTAAAAAAATTATATGTTAATGATGTAAATGGAACCAGAAATAGAGGAAGACCGAGGAAAACGTGGCACGATCAAATAAATCAAATATTGAATGTCGGCTATGTGAGGAGTCAGAGAAATCGACGCGCGTGCATGACACGATGTATGAATGTTGAGGAAGCGAGAGAAATATGTCAGGAAAGAAAAGTGTGGCAGTCCATTCTTTCTGCCAACCCCTTCGGGGAGACGGCGTGATGGTTAGTTAGTTTAGTTAGTTAACAATAGTAACAAAAAACAGTAGTACCATAGTAACCGTAGTATCCATAGTAACCATAGTAAACATAGTTGACGTTGTAACAATAGTAACCATAGTAACCACAATACATGGTACACATGGAAACCGTAATCACCGTTGTGACAGTAGCTACCAAAGTAATAATAGTAACCGTAGCAACCTAACCTAACCTAAGTTACCATAGTAACGATAGTTACCAAAGTAATCATAGTAGTATGTTAACCACAGCTTATATGGTTTCTTATGTTATTACGGATACTTCATTTACTATAGATACTATGGTCAGAGCGATTACCATGATTACCATATATACTCTTATACTATTTCATTAGGGATGTTACGAGTATCTTTTATCACATTATTTTAGTATATGTATGTTTAAGTGACCTCATTTTCTAAATAGTTTATTCAAATCTATCATCCTTATTAATCCAGTGCCATGCTTTACTTACAAACTTTCATCCAAAGTGAAAATAAATTCATTGACAGGGCGGCAATAAAACTAAAATAACGATGCAATAAATAACGAATGCATTGGAGAACTTAATTAGTTACGTGATTAAAATAATTGCAGGGAGGAAATTTAATGGCCACACATTAACTCTTATCTAATTGCAGTGAATTTTCTTTTCTTTTCATTCAGCGTAGATGGTTTCAGACAGGGACTAACCATACATGGACCAATCTAAAGCAGCGAATCGCCCCCCCCCCAGAAGATCGTATCTCGATACGAACGTTAAACCGAGATACCATCTAATAGCCAAACATAAACGAAAGTTCTCAGTAGAAGAAAACAGACTTTAATATAAAAAAAACAAGGACGTTGAAGTTTTTTTTTATTTGTCAAAAGTGAGGAAAACGCAATGATATTTGCAAAATGTTCTAAAAAATAAAACATGCCATTTCTATTAATTATAAAAAGAACGTTTAACTGATTTATAAAATAATTAAATAACGATTTCGCAATTTGTTCAATTTGGGTTTTAGATTCATATTTGTATAACCATTAGAAAACATTATTTCATCAACACATACATACATACAAACCATCACGCCGTTTCCCCGCAGGGGTAGGCAGAGAGAATGGACCGCCACACTACTCTATCCTGGCACACCTCTCTAGGTTCCTCCACATTCATACAACGAGTCATACACGCACGTCGATTCCTCCGACTTCTAACATGGCCAACTTTTAAAATTTGATTAATTTAATCATGCCATGTTTTCCTCGGTTTGCCTCGACTCCGTACCCCATTTACATCATAAACGTATACTTTATTAACCATTCTTTCTTCATCCATGCGTTCCATAAGTCCGAACCAACGCAGCGATCCTTTCATAATTTTGTTCATAATACCTTCTTCCGCTCTACATTCCTTTCTTATATCAGCATTTGAGATTCTGTCGTATATCGTTCTACCAAACATACGTCTTAGGGACCTCATCTCTACCGCATTTATTCTGCTCTCATCCTTCTCCTGCCAGTTCCATGCTTCGCTTCCATACATTAGGGTTGGGACCAGAACTCCATTTCATCAATAGTAAATTAAACTGTTGACACAGACATGATTCATTCCATTTTAAAAAAACGCCATTTTTTCGATAAAGATAACGATAAGGACCAAAAGCCTTCTTTGGACGTCTGAGTTGAGAGTACTGCGAACTATAGTAAGGAGGAATCTCAGGAACAGGGTTAGAAACTCTTCAATAAGAAAGACCTGTCAGAAGAAAGACATTATGAGAAGGCGCAGTAAAAGACGGCGGTACTGGAGAGACCCCGAAGATAGGCCAAATGATGCAAGAATTCCCCATGTATGGTGTCATAGTTGCTCATAATATACTATTGGAACATCGCCTGCCAGGAAGACCGACAAAAAGATGGAAAGATAGCTAGTGCTCCATTCCCAAAAGGATGACCCTCGTTCAAAAACAGGCTAGACTAAAATGATGAAGAAGAAGAAGAACAATATTGAAATTTTAGACGTTAATTATAGAAACATAACTTATAATAACTCTGAAGAATATATTATAAACGCAATCTTAATCAAATAATAATAACCAATTCATTCTCTTTTAACTTTATTTTTTTATTATCTTTTGTTAAGACAGTTACATTATTGATATTTAGAGTGTTAGCACTGTGGAATTCCACATTAAAATTAAAATAAAACCAATTTAATTAGAAAGGAGATTTAAACACTGTGATATTCACTTAAATTTTTACAAAATGAAAATATTTTACACGTTTTGGTGGTGACCTCCATTTTCATGTGTAAATATAACTAAATTAAAACCATATAAAGGCTTATTCAGTAAACACATTATGACGAATCCAAAAAAGTACAAATTCAAGTAGGGAAAAACACACATTTACGTAGAAAAACAATTTTAAAAATATGTGATTGGGTAAAACATACATTTAAATAGAAATATTCTGACTAGAAACATACTGAAACAAATATTCTGACAGATAAGAATATTCGAAACGTGTCGAGATAAATACTAATAAAATATTAATTTAAATTATCAATTAAAAAAGGTCAAAAAATTTATCCGCCAAAAGATTTTGCGAAGAGTACTCACTAAAAGTGCTGAAACACAATGTTATTTGTAAAAACATCATTATTAACGAATTTTAAAAAGTTTAGAATTATAATCGTACAAAATAGTTAGCCAGCTTATTACTAACTAACTAACTAACTAACTAACTAACTAACGATCACGACGTCTCTCCGAACGGGTAGGCAGAAAGAAGTGACTGCCACACTTTTCTTTCTTGACATATTTCTCTCGCTTCCTCAACATTCATACATCGTGTCATGCACGCGCGTCGATTTCTCCGACTCCTTACGTGGCGATATTCAATATTTGATTTATTTTATCGTGCCACATTTTCCTCGGTCTTCCTCTATTTCTAGTTCCATTTACATCGTTAACATATTATTTTTTTACCATTCTTTCTTCATTCATTTTTTTCCATATGTCGAAACCATCTAAATGATCCTTTCATTATTTTGCCACATCCATCCATCATTCGCATCGCATTAGATTATTACTAGAACATATTAAATTACTTTTTAGATGTGACACCGAGAGAATAGACGTTTGTGTATGAGCTACTCGGGTATCACTATACGAAACGTTGAATTGCGATACAATCTAATGTTACCCCCGTAACAGAGTACTCAAGAGCTTTCATTTAGGACAGGGTTTCCCGGACTGTTTCTGCAATGGAACATTTGGCAAACCCGGAAATTTTAACGGAGCACTAAACTTCAGTTCGAAGTCAAATTAAAAGTTAAAAAACTCTCGCTCCAGAATAAATACCATATACTGCTATGCAGAATAATTAACACGTATTTTCAACTGTTCTCTTTATCAGGTTTATGAACAATATAGCCCAGCTAACCGTTATGCCAATCTTGGCAACTGTCGTTAAACTGACAAACCTGTAAGCTGGTTAGGTAAAAACAATATACCCCATGTAAGAAAATATGGTCATCCGTCAGTAACTTGACGTCATAAACATCACCATTTTTATGTTCCAGACTGTTTTATCTCCCAACATGTAGAACCTATATGCCTCTGGTGATGTCTGTGGGGAGAGCAATCTAACCGCTGAACGTGATATTTTCAGAAGTCGACATTCATATTGATGAAACAATGTTTAAAAGGAAAATAATCCAAATATTGGAGTGTGTTCAACCTCATTAGCGCGTCGTACTTGTTCATGTTCATGTTCATGTTGATGCATTGTTCCAAATCGGCGATTTAAATGTACAAATTGTACATTGAGTTTCATGGTTTGTTTAATGTCATACAACAAAATTCAAAATAATCCAGAAACGTCATTGGGCATGCCCATCGTGTGCATTTCGAATTACTTCAATTTGACAACAGTACGGGATTTTGACTATTTATAGTTGTAATGTTTATTTAGATAAATAAATACATTTGAATCTTTCGTATGAAGCACATAATTTGTGGTGTCGTCATTAAATAAAATAAAAATTGAACTCCCCTGTCCGCTACTCAAATCTGAATTAGATCTTCTCCATAATTTTTCCCTAATGAGCATGACTCACCGTTCTAACATTCTATTCGTCCTCGCCCACACTTTTTCCCCTCCATTTTATATTTCTTTCTTCATATGTTGTTCTCTGATTTTATATTTAGTTGACTCTTACCCTGACGAAGCTCCGGTGAGAGCGAAATCGGTTGGTGTTACCAAATAAAGTGGTTTTGATACAAATACTAAAAGTGTAGTTTTATTTTATTTAAAGAAATTTAAATTTGACTCACTCACCTTTCAGTGTGATGTTGAAGATCATTGTAAAAATTACATTAAATGTGTTGAAGAGTATAAAACCTTTCCAAATTATCGCGGAACACCTATTCAGGTTCAGCAGAATACCGCTGTTCCGCGGAACATTGTTTGAAAATCTCTGATTTAGAAGATTCCATCGGACCTAGCGCCCCATCGCCCGCGCTCGCCCTCCCCGTTAGAAGTACACGGAGTTAAATTATGTGAGACGATTTTACAATTTCGTTAATGCATCAACATCCGGCTGGGATTCTTTCATCAGCCCGATTGCCCGCCATTTCATATTCAAGACGTAAAGGAAAATTAATGTAAATGGAACTACCTCGGGCTAATGAAAGAAGATATCCGCTTTACTCGGCTGAATCTGTCTGGTTGATACTGTATTTGCATGATTAATACAAATGGTAATGCGAAGTTCTTTCATGTTTAACATAAGCAGTATAAATATAACAATGTGGATTTGAAATTGCGTAAACAAATGAATTATTTATGTGTCATGGTTGTCAGTAAAATTGGAAGTACCAGAATTAATTGAAAACGTTAAGGAACTATACCAACAACTTATATTATACATCAGATCAATATATTCAGTTTTAAAGTAATCGAGTGCAATTAAAAACAAATGCATCCAATTCATCTATAAACAGAATGCTCGTAGAGTCGAAGCACCAGTATTTGACCGCCCCCCAGTAAATGACCGTTGGTTAATAAAACAAAATATAATAAGAATTGCTCTATGTGTCCAGTCAAAAAACTTTAATCCCAAGAAACTATGACATAAGAGGTAGGCAGAGACAACTGTTGGTAAGAAACAAAACTATCAGTTTTGAACTGTGCCTTGTCAAATGGTAAAAGTGCGTCTTCCCGTTGTTGTTTCGAGATTGTTAGTAGTTTTTTTATAAGGAAAAGTGTGGTAAGTGTTAATGTTATTTCTTATGCAATTCTTTGAATATTTACATATTTTCATAATGTGACAATGTAACGAAATCTATGTATTGTATCAATATAACCTGAAGTGGTCATTTACTGGTGATTGTGCTATTTTTTTAGAGAAATATTAATTTAAATAGTAATACTCATATTTCAATAAAAAAGTTAGAGAATTTAGAGAAGTCAATGTGTTTTTTATTGTTTTCGTTTATTTTGTACACTGAAATAATGAAATTAATGCCATTATTGTGGATTTCAGTACAAGCTGAACCTTAAACGGTCATTCATTGGTGCTTTGACCCTATAAGGTAAAAGTGCGGTGTTATTTCCATACTCGTTTCCGGTTTTCGAGGCAAAAAATAATGGGTATTTTTAGAGCTCGATTCGTAACAGAAGTATGCCTATAACCACAGCCGTGTTCCATTTAATCAATCCTGAAAAAAACAGCTCGAACTGCGATCTATTAACAGAGTAATTTGGCGACACAATAACACACTTTCGCTTTTATTTATATAAATCAAAAATGTGAGTCATATCAGGATATTTAAGCCTTAAGACGGTGGACAATTTTCCTTTAAAATTTAAATAAAAACATGCTGTGTATATCCACGATGAAGTAATTATATTTGAAGCCAACTCAAATAGGCAATATAAGAAACCAATTAGGGCACTATAAAATAATTTCTTATATAGCCTTATAAAGCTTGGATACAAGCGAAACAAGTTGGCTTCTAATATATTTTTACCATATCGTGGTTACATACGAAATATTGTTATTATTTTTTATACGCGTATTTATAAATTTAAAATGTCTTACCACAAAGCGAGTAATTCAAATGAAACATTATTTTTTCTTTAATATTAAAATAACAATTTGTTTTTATTTTGTATCCAATATTTTAATTTGTCTCTTGTGTTTTCTATATTAATGTTAGATTTAAAAGTAAAAACATGTTTTTTTCTGAAATTATTATAAAAAATATTGCAATGGTGTTCTTCTACCGACCCTTATGCATGGAAGCGAAGCATGGAACTGGCAAAAGAAGGATGAAAGTAGAATAAATAAGATATCTTAGGCGAATGTGTGGCAAATCTGTATATGATAGTGTCAAATGAAAGTACATATAAGAAGTGAATGCGTTGCGAATGAAAGTGTTACGAACAAAATAATGAAAGGATCATTAAGAAGGTTTGGATATATGGAAAGAAAGAATGGCAAAAAAGTATATGTTTACGATGTAAATGGAACCAGAAATATAGGAAGACCGAGGAAAACGTGGCACGATCAAATAAATCAAATATTGAATGTCGGCCATGCGAGGAGTCAGAGAAATCGTCGCGCGTACATGACACGATGTATGAATGTTGAGGAAGCGAGAGAAATATGTCAGGAAAGAAAAGTGTGGCAGTCCATTATTTCTGCCTACCCCTTCGGAGAGATGGCGTGATGGTTAGTTAGTTGAAATATCCATTGAAAAGCGTGCTAATGTAAACTCTAAATAAAATAATAAAAGTTAAAATTATCCTCGAATCTTGCCAGGTCAGGACTTACATCAGTCAGGACTTACATTAATTATTACTTCGAAAATAGAGTCTCGGTGTTTTCTCTATTTCTTCAACTGCGTTAAATAACTTATCCACATTTCTGGCCGGCACATTCTGTAAAGTATTACCGGTATCAGTAAGAATAGGCACTCATTGTTATAGCTACTATATCCAAGTGCTTTCCATAAAGATTTGATGGAGATGGTTCGGAAGGAAATATCATTATAATAAATACAGAAATTGATGTTTGTACGAACATAATTAAAAATCTGTAAATCCTATCATTGTAAACTTACAGTGTAACTTAACACTAATGAAAACGTCTATTTTCTAGAAGTTTTTTTATTACATTTTATAAGAATGACATATTTCGTTTTTACATGGCATTATCAAATGTCAGTGTGACATTTGATATGGAGTTATACATTATTGTTCAAGAAACAATAAATATATCTTTTATATTCACCATCAATTAATGTTGGGGTTTCGTAATTATATAATACAATATTTTTTTAAACTTTCGTTCCTGATTGTGTTAAATATTTATTTAGTGTATATCCAAATATACTGATGAAAGGCTTCTGTCTCCCGAAACATGTTTGTTTTTGTTTTAAATTTTGAATTCTATTACAATTTTTACTTTTAATAAAGTTTTGTGTTACAAAGTTTAAATAGGTGCCTTCGCTCAATATTCAAAACCTATTGGCCCCAAACAGTGCCAAATGCCGTTCTCTGGACCATGGCAGGCGAAAAGCCGATTAGAGAACAAATCGCTAGACGCAAAAGGCAGTGGATCGGTCACACTCTGAGACGGAACCCAGCCTGCATCGCTCAAGGTGCACTGGCAGCGAGGCAGACGTAGAGCCACCTGGAGAAGAACCCTGCAGGACGAGGTTAAGGCAGCAGGCCTCACTTGGGATGATGTTAGGTATCAGGCATGCGATAGAGTCGGATGGAGAAGGTTCCTTGAAGCTCTATGCACCACGGAGGTGTGACAGGATAAAACGAAGAAGAAGAAGAGTTACAATGTTTGAAAAAAATATTGTTCAAACAATAAATATTTTGCAGTATAGTCGTAATAGATGATTTCAATATAATAGTGAAAATTTGTATTCGTAATAGTATGATATTAAAATATGTAATACAATTTTTTCTATGATTTATATAAAACAAGTTGTCAATTATAAAAAAAATAGTGGGAGTTCGCCAAAAAACCGACAAGCATGAAAAGCAGCCCACAAAATATATTTTTAATGGATGTTTGACAATTTTTAAGAAAAGGAAATAAAATAAATAAGCTTTGAAATATAATTGAAATGAATAATTAGATGGCCTTCGTCTCTGCGGCTGTCAGAGAAATGTTTTCCCATTAGGATATCACAAGGGGAAAATCAACTTGTAGAAAACCACTCAGCAGCATGTCGTATAGAATAATTTCATTACTTTAGTATCTTTAATGGGTTGATGAGTTTTTTTCGAGTTCAACCCCCCGGATGGGGATGGCGGGGCAGGCGGCCTGTCAGATCGGCCTGCCAACAAATTGAGCACAATGTTAAAACGTACTTAGCAATGGCGGGTCTCGCGACAGATCAGAAATGAGGATAAATTTAAATATTGGAAAATTTTAAATAAATGAAATACTAGAGGCAGGCGGAATTGCTTGTGCTTGTCTAATATCAATATCATACATCGTTAAATTTTCTACAAATATTTAGTAAAAAATATAAAAACCAAGTAACAATACACTTACACACTTAAAATCGTACAATACTTAAGTACTGTTCTTTTGTAACTAACTAATTAACCATCACGCCGTCTCCCCGAAAGGGTAGGCAGAAAGGATGAACTGTCACCCTTTAACCGATGCGGCACTCCATCCTTCAATTTTCGCCCCGCGGGAGACGCGGTGTGATAGGTTGCGAACCTCATCGCCACCAATAGGCATCTCCCGCGCACACTTCGATCGTCCAACATTCACAAAATAAATCTAAAACAAATAATATAAAATACAATGATATAAAATATTCTTTGTATTGTATCGATTATTAAATGCGTTCTAATACGTCTTTCTTTGTTTAGTTTTTTGTTATATATTTACACCTGAAGATGGAGGTCTTCTCCAAAACATGTCGTGACATTCAATATTTAACTGGAAAATAAAGAGCGTTATTTTTCAATTCCAAAGTATATTACAATGGAATTCCACAATGGTTGTTCTACGCGAAGGTAGTTTTATTTGTTTCGACAAACTTATGATTTGAAAAAGGGTATTCCATCAGCCTGGAACAATCTTCCAGCAGACCTTAAGTGCATAGATAATCAGTCAGAGTTTAGATCGAGACTCAAAACGCACCTTTTCAAATTATCATTTCCTGGTAGGGAAGGGCTGATCGACTACGTCAGGTGCAGCCCTCATACTAAATATGTTTATTATTTTTATTTTTTATATATTTTTATCTAGTTCATAAAACGGAGCATTTTCTACAGAGCCGTTGAGATGAGTAATTCATAAAAATGGAGCTCTACAAATTATCCAATTTATTATTATTATTATAAACAATATAATAATAATTAAATTATACATAATAAAATTACCGTTGCCGGTCTTCAAGGCAACGGAAATAATTTCCGGAATAATTAACGGAAATAATCATTGTGAATGTAAAAATAAATGTTAATGCTACATTAAAAAAATAAGTCATTTCAGGGTTCTTCATGCCTAAGGATGAAAATTTCATTTAATCTTTAATAGGACCAAAGAAAAATATTTTCCACATGAATTATTTATGCTCCATGAGAAAAGATGTTATATAAATAAAGTGAACATATTGGTAAAAGACCAAGAAATGCGTTGCATGACCAAATTAATCAAATACTAAAAGCGACCACATTCGAAGTCGGAAAATTCGACGAGCATGGATTTTACGATGTATAAATGTAGAGGAATCTCAAGAGATATGTCAGGATAGAGCAGTATGGCGGTACATCCCCTCTGCTTACTCTTTCGGAGAAACTGTGTAATGGTTAGTTAGTTAGTTAAGCAAGTATAATACAATAAGAATTACAATAGAGACAATTACTTGTGACAACGGCAACATAGATTATTTCACGTGCCACTGTGCAGAACCATATACCTAAGGTAATGCCCGTGGGCAGGGCAATTATCCTTTTAAACCGTATCTCTTCGAATGTGGACATTTTTTTACAATAGTGAGGCTACCCTCAGAAAGTATTTATCTCTTTTACCATATATTGAAATGGTATTTGCTTTACTTGTTTTTCTTATTGTAGGTAGGTACTACATAGTTTCTTTATATTTCTCCTTTCTATTAAACTGTTTTATCTTACTGTTTTGTTTATTTTTAAACAAACAAACCATCACGCCGTTTCTCCGCAGGAGTAGGCAGAGAGAATGGACCGCCACACTACTCTATCCTGGCACACCTCTCTATATTCCACCACATTCATACAGGGAGTCATACACGCGCGTCGATTCTTCCGACTTCTAACATGACCAACCTTTCTTCTTCTTCTTCTCTGGTTTCAATCCTGGGATTGGTTTGCAGCAATTTCCTCCATTATTCTCTTCCATTTTTCCCTGTCTTGTGCGGCTCTTTTGAGATCTGCATATGATGAGCAGCGTACGTCCACCAACAGGTCCTCCAGGTACTCTCGGCGTGGGCGTCCCCTAGAGTTTGTCCCCTCGATCATACCCTCCATTATGGCATGCAAGAGACCTTCTTGACGTATTACATGGCCGATCCATCTTGCACGCCTTTCGGACAAGGTCCTGAGCAGGTGCCTTCCTCCTTCGATTCCTTGAAGAACTTCCTCATTCGTGATGTGGTCTCTCCAGGAAATTCCAAAGAGTCTTCTATAGGACCACATCTCAAAAGCCTCTAGTCTCCGCTTATCCCTTTCGGATAGGCATCATGTCTCGCAGCCGTACATCAAGACACTCCATACATAGGTCTTGATGAGGAGTATTCACCAACCTTTATAATTTGATTAATTTGGTCATGCCATGTTTTCCTCGATCTGCCTCGACTCCGTACTCCATTTACATCATTAATTTTTAATCTTTCTTAACCATTCTCTCTACATTTTGAGATTCTGTCATATCGTTCTACCACACATAAGTCTTAAGGACCTCATCTCTACCGCATTTTTTCTGCTCTCATCCTTCTTCTACCAGTTTATTAGCGTTGGGACCAGAACTCTATTGTGAACGGCCGTTTTCGCTTTCATTGAAAAATTATTTTTCTTTTTTTCATTATTTTTTTAATTGTTATTAAATATGTTTTTAAATTGTTATTAGAAACGCTTTAGAAAATGTCTGTTATAAATATGTTTTTTTACAAATTAAATTGAATTGAATTCGATCCTAGTGAAAGATATTGCATTGAAAAGAAATAAATGTTTGTTGGGATACTAGTCGCAAAATATTTTTTTGATATTAAATGAGTCGCTCGTTTTTTATCCTGTTTATGGACCCATTTATAATGGTCATTTTCAGCCACAATTTAGCGTTGCAAATAAAAAATAACCGCATATTAATAACTTGTGGTGATTTATTGTGGAATACAATCATGCGATGTGCATGCCGGGGTGGAATAACTCACGCCGGAGAGAATTAGTGCCAAACAAATTTTAACCATTTCACCATTTCGTAGAGCGTAATTTTCTCTTTGGAATTTTACTCGAAATGCACCATAGACACGTCAATGCTCGTTATTTTATTATATATTTATGATTTATTAGACACAAACAAAGTATCTTATGTACAATGGTAGCAATTAGTAAAATATATATTAGAGAAATATGTCAGGAAAGAAAGGTGTGGCAGTCCATTCTTTCTGCCTACCCCTTCGGGGAGACGGCGTGATGGTTAGTTAGTTAGTTAGTTATATTTAATAACCTAATTGCAGCTAATTAAAAAAAAAACGGTGGATGCGAGTAACATAAATCTAAATCAAATCAAATCAAACCAGTTTATTAACTCAATAGACATTACAAACAGGAAAATGTTTAAGGCATCTATTAAGTACAGGTAAAATATTATAAAAATACAACAAAGTACCAGGAACGCATTAGAGATGGTTCGACATTAGGAAGACAAGATACTTTCCAAAGTCAATAGTATTTGCCCCCTGAACGTACTTTCACTAACATGAAAGACGTCGATCTCCGAGGAGACCGCGTTCAGCAGACTAATTACTCTTCCCACCGGTGTCACCAGAGGCAGATTGGTTCTGGCGGCCGGTAGGTAAAACAATCTGTGCTGTCGCTGTCGGAGATATCTATCGAGAACAAAAAGACCAACAGCCTCCAGTACGGCCGAGTTCTCAAAGTATCCCCTAATTAATCTGAAGACATGGGTTATTAGATGTCCATCTCTTCGAAGCTGTAAAGAATTGGTTCCGAGCATTCCCAGAAGAAATGCCGTGGGATAGAGCCACGGATAACTACCATACTCCCTCATGTAGAGATACCTCAGAAATTTTTTCTGAACCCTCTCCAGCATAACGGAATATCTCGCCTCGTGAGGACTCCATATCACAGAACCACTTTCGAGCCTGCTCCGAACCAATGCGTTGTATAGGACTCTGAGCACATTGGGATCCCTGAAAACTCTTCCGGTCCGGACGATGAACCCCAACATCCTCAGTGCAATGCCACAAATCCTCTCGATATGTGCACGAAAAGTCAGCCTACTCTCATAGATGATTCCGAGATCCTTCATCGTAGATACATGTGCCAGTTGCTGGTTGTTCATTGTGTATCTATGATATACAGTTCTCAATGCTCTAGTAAATGATAGCATAACGCATTTGGAGACATTGAATTGCATTTGATTATCAAATCTAAATACATAAGGGTCGGTAGAAGAACACCATTGTGCACCATTGTTTTTGTTTTAATAATAACAATGGTAGTAAGTAGTAAAATATATATTTAATTAGATGGTTTGGACACATGGAACGAACAGACGAGAGAATAATGGTGAAAATGTTGTATACAAGTAGTGTGAGTGGTAAAAGAAGCCGTAGAAGTCAAAGAAAATCATGGCATGACCAAATTAATTAAATATTAAAAGAGGGCCTCTTTAGAAGCCGAAAAAATCGACAAGCGTGCATTTTACGATATATGAATGTAGAGGAAGCTAGAGAGGTATGTCAGGACAGAGCAGTATGGCGTTCCATTCTCTCTGCCCACCCTTCCGGGGAAACGGCGTGATGGGAAAACCTGGAGAATGGAAAGGGATGGCCAGAGATATGAGATAGTGGAAGATTATGTTGAAGGAGGCCAAATCCCACACCGGCATTTACTACCGAGAAGAAGAAGATGAAAACCACTTTTTCAAATATATTGTTTATTAAAAAAAAAACGAACACGCCATGTTTCGAAGATAAACTCTATTGTAATGAGAAAATTTTTTAATCGCTTTGAAAGCAATTTAACAGATTAGAGATATACGCTTTCTAAAGGAAGCTTCACTATCGTGAAATGTGTCCACATCCAAAGTAAAGCGATTTAAAGGATTATTGCCTTGATCACGGACATAAACTAAGGTAGTAGATAGTAGGTGAAATAATCTATGTTGCCGTTGTCGGGGATAATTATTGGGGATAAACAAAGTCAAAATCAAAATGATGGTGTTATGAATTCTATCAAGAATCAATTGAAAATATGATAATCCAAATGAACGGTTCGGCTTATTTCTAACGATTAGTAGTCGAACTTAATAACAATAATAATTAATACGAATAAAAACCTCTGTTTTCTAGAAGTCGTGTGCCTTTTGCTATTTTCTAAAAGTTAGAAATGTATCGCCTTTGATAATGCCTTAGAAAGGCGAAACATGTCAATCCCTTAAACTATAATTAAACCTTGATGAATAAGGGTTAATTGTAACTCAATACAGACGAAGATGTAAATTGTTTTTTTTTTTTTAAAAACAGAATATGGTGGCCGAGGCGTTTACAGGACTTATGACCTGTCATTGGTTGGGTTAAGCGATCGCTTTATGTTAACAACATTCCGCCCTTCTTACGACCACCACCTCTGACAAATTTTTGAAAGATGTATGTATGCTACAATGTTGAGACACACTTCACATTTTTTAGGTCAATCTACAATAGCGCCATCTATTAAGAATATATGTAAGCATTAAGCAGAAAAGCTTTATTAATTTAATGTGAAAGGCTTCGTAACTATCATACATTGCTAGACAATGCCCGGAGATCCAATCTCCAGGCGAAAAAAAAAAGATTAAATCTTCGTCTCTATTGAGATACAATTAATCATTAAAAATGATTAACCCGAAATGGGTAAAAATCCAGTATTTGTCTTCAAGTATTTGTATACATTAAAAAAATATTATAGTTAAACCACTAGAAAACAGGGGTTTAGATTCGTAATTATTATTTAATATAAAATTTAACATCATCGTTCAAAAAAACAATATTAATAATAATAATAAATTGGATATTTTATAAAGCGCCATTCTCATGAATTAATCATCGCAAGGGCGCCGTAAGCCTAGTAAGAAATTAGTTGGGTGTTGCCAGGGATAATAACCGTTTTCTTTGAGGTATATAAAGAAAACGTAGTTAACTAATGTTAAGTATAGTGCCATTTTACGTGTACGTTATTAAGAAAGTCACTGGAGGAAATTGAGTATTTATACTATTTTAATAAGCAATTTATAAAGCATCATTTTTGAATGTATACAAATACTGGATTTTAACCATTGCGGGTTATCAATTCAAGGATTAATTGTATACATTCAAAAATGTTGTATAAACAAAAACTAAGTTATAGCATATAAATTGGAGTGACATCTCCAGGCGTTATCTAGCAATACGTTAATGGCGGTAGCCTTTCACATTGCGTTAATAAAAAAAAGATCTTCTGCTTAATGCTTAAAATCCAATCTTCATAGATGGCGCTAGTGTGTAGATAGAAACTAACATGTGGTGTTACAGATTAACATATATACAAAAAAATTGTCAGACATGGTGGTCGTAATAAAGGTGGAATGGGGAATGTTGTATTACATAAAGCGTGCGCTTAACCCAACTAATGACAGGTCATAAGTTCTGTAAACACCTCGATCACCATATTGTTTCCAATTTGCATCTTCGTCTCTATTGAGATTCAATTAATCCTTGAATTTATAAAGCTTTTATAAGTATATCTATGATAAACTTATAAAAGCTTTATAAATTCATGAACATTGTCAGATTCTCACTTTAATCCAACAACTAGGTCACTAGAACATGTGAGCGCAGAAAGCAGCCCTCACATTACGGCGTCATCCATTTTCAGCATGCCGTGACAAAACCACCCCAAATTGGTACAATATAATACCCTGAACCGGCAGCCGACCGGTACCAGGAAGTTCAACCATTAGAGTAGCAAATGTGACTGCAACGGCACTTGTATTGCGGACCAACAAGGCTACCCGTCCGGAAAGGCACGTAGGGTGAAAGGAACCGGTTCATCTCCAGTGAATGACTGCCAAAACACATTTAAATATTTAAAAACGGGCAATCAAGATACAAAAATGATTCAAATGTGAAATTACACGATTACAAATGATTATATTATTAAAAATCAAAGAAAAAAAAGTGCTATATATTCAATAAAAATAATATATTGACACAAATGGTCTGTTATTCTAGACGTTGAAATAAACAATAAATAAATAAATGTAGCTAATAATTTTGCGATAAACTTCCGTCTGAAAGAATTCGACAACAAAACTGTATTAAAAATTCTTACATTTCAGTAATTAAAAATAATTTATATTATTTTTTATTGACTAAGATTTTTTTATAGCATCGACACAAAAAACTTCCAAAATATATTTTTTACTTATTATTTTCATCAGTCTCAACGATATTAAGTCAAGGAATTGCAAAAACTTCACTATATTTGATGACACTGAAAACAGTTTTCAGACTTTCGGTGTGGCATTCTCGGCGAAGGCAGTGTGGATTGTCACACTGTCATAGATTAGCTGTCATAGTCATTCTGGTGATAGATTAGCTACCTATCACATGTCACAAGAATCTGATATCCATACCCTTTTCATCGATTTTTTTAAAGAGCAATTCAAGAAAATATTAATAATAATATTTAAAATTAAATTACATTATGTTTATAATAATATATCGCACGCTTAATAGTAAACTGACCGATTATGATTTAGGTCATAGTTGAGTTAACATTAGACAGAGGCTTGTGTTAACGCTATCCATCGTTTCGCGTTAAAATTAAGTCAAAATTCCGCCAATTGTCCCCCATTACATTATATCGGTCTTTTTCATTCGTACGTGTTTTTCGACTGTTTTTTTAAAACACTGACTCATGTCAGATTGAGCAAAACTTGTTTTTTTTTAGTTAAGCCAGTGTTCTATTAAGCGTGCGATATTATATATGAAATTGGTTCCTAAAATCAATTGTTTAAAGACAAAAAGTATAGTGAATGGAATTTAATTGTAACGTTTCATTGAAGTTTAATCATGTATATCTTTTTAACAAACTCTTACTCATAAACGTAACATCATTATATTTTATTGTTACATGAACAATGATGTATGTGTTTTAAATTCATATAAAATTATTAAAACAAATGAAAACTTATATATTTATGAGAATTAACGCCGTCCTAAGGCATTTTCAAATGTTACATTTGAACATTTAAAATATTTGATAACGCCTTAGAAAGGCAAAAGATGTAATTCCCTTAAACTAAAATAAAACGAACGTTTTCATTTGTATGAATAAACTAAAAACATTTATTCTTGCTACTCACTGACAATTTATACAAAGAAAAAGTCACTTTTGAGATGTTTTATAAGGATTCGATAGACCATTTACGAAGTGATAAAAAAAATATTCTTTATTATCAATTTTAAGGATTAATTGTATCTCAATAGAGACGAAGATTTAAATTGTTTTTTTTTTTAGAAACAGAATATGGTAGTCGAGGCGTTTACAGGACTTATGACCTGTCATTGGTTGGGTTAAGCGATTGCTTTATGTTAACAACATTCCCCATTCCGCCCTGCTTACGACCACCACGTCTGACAATTTTTTGAAAGAAGTATATATGCTACTATGTTCGAAACACTTCACATTTTTAGGTTAATCTACACTAGCGCCATCTATTAAGATTATTTGTAAGCATTAAGCAGAACTTTATTAATGCAATGTGTAAGGCTTACTCAATTATCATACTGCTAGACAACGCCTATAAAAGTATACAAGTATTTGTATACATTCAAAAACAAATTTTACTATCAACATTTTCCGAGAAAAATTGTTAGAGGGTATGCGATTGGAATACAATTGAGCATTAATTGTGTCCGTATATAGGATAGAAGGTTATTGCGTAGGAGGGAACGATTCAATGACGTTCAGTTTAATCATGAATGAATGTAAAAACCGCACGAAATGTGTTTTCCCCGCGCCGTTGCCGCTTACGTGGCGAGGGCTTATTTTCAGACAATCACGGGTCAAAATATAGGCAAAAAACAAAGGCCCTAATTACAAAATGAATTAAAGCTGCCAAAGAGTAACCCGGATCAAGAAAAGAACAAAAAAACGAACGAGATCTGAACGCGGGAAAAAATAATCACAATCTCATTAATCATTCCATCGGCACGGTATATGTACATAGTGTGAAGTTTCCTGGACTAACTAGGGCGCAACCAGTATCTGAGCGGCCCGGGGGGGCAATACCTTAAGAAGAATTGCAACCATAAATACACAGAGCACCCCTGAGTCTGTTCTCATCGATAAAAATATACCACAACCGTAAACATACAATTTCGCGATAGATAAATAGATACACATACACATTAACTTATAGATTTTGGATACAAATACATTCACAGATCCACAAACTGACGTATACGACAAGTGGATATATGAACATATAGACTAACACAGTTACTAACCAAAATAAAGATACATATACAAACAAAAAAACTGTTATACTTATAATTATTTATGTTGTTGATTGAAATTTCTTGGTAGAAGTTCATTGTAAATAATGAAAATAAAAAAAAAATTATTAAGAATTTTTCTATGTTTATTTTTAGTGTAAAATCTACTTATTATATAATAAGTAGATTTTACACTAAAAATAAACATAAAAAAATTCTTAATAATTTTTTTTTATTTTCATTATTTATGTTATACTCGTACTTCTTCTCTCCTAACCATTTATTTGGAGTCGGCTCTCCTAATTGAACATCGCCAGGCTTTTCGGTCTTCCACTGTGTTTGTAGAGTTCATATTGGGATTGTTTATTTTTTTATGAATGCCATCATTACATAAAACATATTCGAATGATTCCAATTCCATCCAATAAAATATAATATTTTATTTTTATAATGCCCACTGTTTTCAATTAAGGATAATTCAGAATTTTTGTTTTGTTTTGTATAGGATAGTTTCAAATGTTAAAATGTGTGTAACTAATTTTAAGGTAGTTTTTATGTTGATGTGGGTGCCTAGAGACGTGGTCTAATGCCTAGAGACGGGGATGAGGTCCGCCACCCATCACGTCGCTTTTCCCGCGGGGGCGAACAGAGAAGAGTGGACTGCCGCATCGGTACTTGGAACATAAGAGGAAGTATGGAAGAAAAGTTAAATGAGATGTGCGATGAATTCGATATTAAATCGACGTGCGTGTATGATTCGCTGTATGAATGTGGAGAAAGCTAGGGAGGTATGTCAGGATAAAGTAGTGTGGCGGTCCATTCTCTATGCCTACCCCTCCGGGGAAACGGCGTGATGGTTTGTTGTTGTTGTTGGTGTTGTTATAATGCCAAACAAAATTTTAAAGGGAAGGTGTTCTAATATTATACAAAATATTTTTTAAATCGACCCAATATTTACGCAATACGTCAGAAAATCGCAATATTTAAAAAAAAGGGAAACCACTATGGATATCATTCCCCAAGTCATCACGTAAGAGTCTAGCTAGATCATCACGGAAGAATCCTGGGCGACTCTTGAATGTGTCAGTGGTGATAAAAATTTCCCGATTCAACGGGAGCTGTTTCGAGCTGCCAAGGATAGAGAAATATAACCTCAAATGATGTCAACGTCGAGGAGGACCGAAAACGACACCAAGAGAAAAGAAGGTATTAAATTGTAAATGAAACACTTCTTTTTCACCACTTGAGTTGGTCAAGTGCTCAAGTGGTGAAAAACAAGTGTTTCATTTACAATTTAATCATGTCCTACCACAAAGTGAATGCCGAAACAATAAATAAGATATTAAATATTACTTTAAAAACATATGCTTCTTTTTCTGATTGTAGACCTTGCGATCTGTTTATGCAGGATATCAACTTTCTTCATGTGATGAAGACGACCAGCCTTCTCTCCATCGCTTTGGTGCTCGTCCTGGTGGTCGACGGCCCTCTGGAGTCTTGTGCATCACGATCTTAGGGATTATTGTTGGCTCCATTTACTCGATGTGGTCTCTCCAGAATCGTTTTCTCTGCCTACTCCATTTCACTATGTCTTCAATTTTGCAGATTTAATTCATTGGGTATCCTATCTCTAAGGGTTCTCCCCACAATAGATCGCAATGTTTTCATTTCTGCTACTCATAATAGATATTTGGTTCTGACAGTGTCTGCTTTTGATTAGATTCTGTAGGTCGTTATGGGCCTGATGCATGTTTTATAAAACATGCGAAAAGTACAATAATTCCTCGGACCCGAACCAGAAATATTTGCTGTTTTGGAGAAGTGCTTTACCGATTAAGCTAGACCAAGATAATTGCAATAAATAAAGTCATTATATTATTTTAAAGACACTTTATATCGCGATCTAATGAACGAGTATATTGCGAATCACGATTTTACGAATGATCATTTTTTAAATACTACGAGGCATACATTTATTATTAATAACAAATATGTAGTGTCCCTTTTAAATAATAATAAAAAACGTGTGCTGTTTTTTACTAACGTTAATGTGCAAATTAAAAATCAATAAATGTTAAATAACCACCTAGTTTAAAATTTTGATTAATACTTCGATTCATAAATATGTGCGATTTTTCAGCAAGCCACTGTACAATCGGAGTAACGAACCTCCATCCCTTAGTTTACGAAGCTCTGTTCGTTAGCATTTATTCCGCCGTGTTAAAGATACGCCTGTCGTAAAACAGCAAGAGTAGAAAAAGTATTGATTCCTTGAATTCATTAACTATGCACTTCGCTAGAACAATTACAGTGAAAATAGATCGCAGCAAAAATGTTTAACTTATTTTATATTTTTTTTAAATGCAAATAAAACATCGTATCTTAGTGTAGCCGAAGTTAAACTAACTTATAAGCGATTCGTATTAACTTTAATTATACAATTATAAAATATCCAATTTAAAGGAATACATATAATTAATTTTTTAAATAATTAATTTTCGGGTAAGGTTTATTGGTGGCGATGAGGTTCGCAACCCATCATACCGCGTCTCCCGCGGGGGCGAAAAGAGAAAGATGGAGTGCCGCATCGATTAAAGTATGGCAGTCCATTCTTTCTGCCTACCACTTCGGGGAGACGGCGTGATGGTTAGTTAGTTATATAATTAATTGTTCAATTTAACACTGGAATTTAATATAATAAATTATTTAAAACACAGCTTTTCTAAAATTAGAATAACTCCTTTCAAAATCACATTTCTAGTCATAATATATAAGTTAGTTAGTTTATACGAGTATACGAGTATAAGTTATTACTAGAAGTGTGATTCTGAAAGGAAGAATTCTAATTGATAATGCATTAAACATATGATAATGCATTGGAAAGGCAAAACATGACATTCTCACAAACTATAATAAAAATTCTGGAAAACAGACATTTTCATCATATTGAATTTAAAGTTTTACGTCATTGTTCTTCTTCCTCTCCTTCCTCTTAGTTTAGGTCGTATGACCTGTTTGTGACGGTGAGTTGTCCTGGGATAATGATATCTAGCCATCTCTCCATCTTTTTGGCGGAATTCCTGGTAACCTCGTGCTGCTTGGGTTTTCATCTTTAACAATTTTTGCAATTCTTGTATTCTCCATGCCACGTAGGTCCACGTGGTCTCCCCAAAAGCATCTTCGGCTTCTTCCCCATCTTACTATGTCCTCAACACCACAGAAATACCGTATCGTTTCATTTCTTATTCGATATCTGAGGGTTTTGCCTGCGATGGAGCGTAGGGTTCGCATTTCTGCTACTCTAAAAAGGTTCTTAGTTCTATTGTTATCGGTTCTGACCTCTATTCCACACGTCATTGTTCAAGAAACAATAAATAATGTATAATATTTATAGATAATACGCGCCCAGTTCTATCAGTTCGATATGTAAATAACTTATTGTGTGGAACAAAAATAAAGTGATATATCGCAAAAAAATCATCCATACGTAAAATAATTCAAATTCAAAATACGGGTGAACACGTAGTTTTCTAATTGGGGTGATCCTGTGGTGGAAAAGCTGATACACGATTTCCTTGAATTCCCCGTATTGGACACTCCATCCCTAATTATGTATCGCATAATTCGCCGATATTTCACCATCAACTGAGTCGCTGCGGAATATTGAAGAGATGTATAAGGGCGCATTAGTTAATCCAAATTTGAAAACGAGCCATTTTCCAGAGCTTCTAAACATTTTTCCAACATGCACAAAAAAGGTTTTATAACAAATATGTACAAACAAAATGATGTTTTCGATGAACTACTTCCATTTATTATTGTTATTTCAACAGCGACTGGTTTCGGCAGGTTAGCTGGACAGACTGTGGTCCAGCATGTAGATACCAGCTGACTTGGCGAAACCGGTCGATGTCGAAATAAAGACAATAAGTGAATGTAATCAATTAAAAACATTGTTTTATTTAATTATGATTTAGAATGAACTTCCACCAAGAGATTACAATAAAATCATTAAATTACCTTAGAAACAAATATAATTAATTTGGAAAGATAATTTAACAAGTTTTTTAATTAACTTTTTATATAAATAACAATATTTTATACGTGTTTCGAAGGTGGCAAATATATATTTTTATTAGCTATATTCACACCTAAAAATGAAGGTAACCTCTGAAACATGTTGTGTAAAATACATCTATGTATAGAGATATTTAATAAAAAGAGTTAAGATCAACGATTTTATGTATTCTAATTTTAAATTAATAATAGAATTCCACAGTGTTAACGTCTCAACCTTCTTTCTACGAAACCTATCTGATTACATATCCCTCTTCACCATTCCCAACTAATAACGTTATTGCGAGCCAATAGAATCTTATTATAAATCTTCCTAAATATAAGTCTAAGTATTTCCAAGAGGCTAAAATGAACAATTAAAAAGATCCCTTTAGGTAAAAGTATTTCAGTTAAATTATAAAAAAAGCTGCAAAGATATTATACAATAATTAGAACATTCAGAAAATATTTAAAATGTAGACGGGTCAAAATTTTACAGGTAGCATAGAAATAATCTAACTAAAAAAAACTAACTAACCATCAAGCCGTCTCCCCGGAGGGGTAGGCAGAAAGAATGGAACGCCACACTGTTCTGTCCTGGCACACTTCTTTCGCTTCCTCTACATTCATACAACTTGTCATGCACGCACGTCGATTTCTCCGACTCCTCACGTGACCGACATTCAATATTTGATTGATTTGATCGTGCCACGTTTTCCTCGGCCTTCCTCTATTTATAGCTCCGTTCACGCCGTTTACATATACTCGTACATACCTTCTTTACCATTCGATCTTCACTCATTCTTTCCATGTGTCCAAACCATCTTAACCCCTTACTGCATACTGGCTCATATATGATCCAAAATAATCTTTCGCCATAAAAAACAACAAAATAATAAAATATGTCTTGCTTCTAGCAATAATACTAAAGTTTTATCTATGATCCGCGTTACTAGTTGTCAAACTTCTTGCTAGATGTCTCTGGTTGTACTAGATTGTCGTTCGACTGTTTCCAGCTGTCGATTTATGAGTTTCTGTACAAACGTGATATTCAAAAGTGTTATTTTTTTGTTAGTAAAACGCTATAAATAAATATATTACACTGGTTTACTATTATTTTCATTAGGTAAGTAATAAAATGATCACTTTTATATAAAATTATGGATAATATTGTGTAAAATCTAGGGATAAAAAGGGGAAGACCTAGATATATTTTTTTGTATTTTATATAGGAAAAAATAATTTATTTGAAAAATAAAAAAATACATGTCTTTTTTTTCATCATTTACACATCATATATTTTTTTCACAAATTTAAAAAAAATCATGCAGTAAGGGGTTAATGACCCTTTTCTTATTTTGTTAATAACACTTTCATTCGCACCACATTCACTTCTTATACTTAGAAAATATCAGTAAAATATTAAAAAAAAAAAACATTATGTTTAGTCTAAACAAGTATGGTGATGTATTATACTTAAAAGAGAATAAATTTATTACCAAACTTTCAAAAACATTTAAATGTATGTATTGCGCAACACAGTTCCGCGAGAGTTATCGTGAATTTAGTGGGCTTCACCTGAATTACAATAGAGGTCTTCAGCCGTAGAAACGCGACCCGCCCAGCTTTACTTCATCAACCATTGTATGACAAAATCACACGTCATTTTCATGTGCCCTTTGTCTCGGTTCCGCGCCCCGACGCCCGGCCCCCGACGCGCTTGGAGAGGGGGTGCTTAGAAAGGAAAAGGGTTACTTAAGGAAAAAGGGCCGCTAATGACTCGTTCAAGACGAGAGCAATAGAATTAATGTGTTGTAATGATGTGTTATGTTAATGTGTAAACGGGCGACAAATTAAGTCAAGTTATCACACTTCAATGGATAACGTTATTTTTATATGCATTTATTTAGGTCGTCTATTCAAATACGAACCTTTTTTTAACATAAAGGATTCAAAATAACTGTATTAGAACTTATGAACATGCGTACGTCCTATAATGACATATGGAATAGAAACGAGAGCTGACACCATCAGAACAAAGAACCACAGAAATGAAGAGTCTACTATTCGTAGCGGGAACGACACTCCGAGACAGAATAAGAAATTCTTAAATAAGAAAGATCTGCAATATTGAAGATGTCGTGCGATGGGGAACACTGAGAAGACGCTTCTAGAGAGATCGTGTGGAAAGAGTGATCAATATAGCCGCAACTCGAAACGACCGGCAGGAAGACCACCTAAAAAATGGCGAGATAGTTGGACTTCTGTATCCCAGGAACAGGCTACGAGAAATAACAGGACACAGTCCTAAATAAAGCAGAAGAAGAAGAACTTATGAACAGAAAATAGTTCCTTATTACGAGGAAGGAATCGGGTCAAGTCCAAGATTTGAATCAAGTCCACTGGATCAAAAACACTACCGGCGAATCTACACTATGCATAGATTAACTGTTTTAATTTTACAAAATTGTTTAAATACTTATCATAATTTTTATTAAATTGTCGCAACAGCTGTTTTGCAAACCTATGAAGACATTATCAGTTATTACAGACAACGTAACATAGGTCGGCGAATTAGCTATCTCGGCAATTTCATAGAAATTATTTAATAAATTGTGATACGTATTATAACAGTGTTTCAAAATTAAAACATATAATAATGTTGGAATATCATAGTGTTTAAGCCAAAACAAAAGATTAACTGTACATGGATTTAAAGTACTTTATGATGTGAATATTAAAAAAGACTAACATAGTAACCATCCCGCCATTACTCGGAGGGGTAAGCAGAGAGGATAGACCGCCATAATGCTCTGTCCTGACATACCTCTCGAGAATCCTCTACATTCATACATCGTGACGTGCACGCTCACCCATTTTACTAACTTCGAATGTAGCCGTCTTTAGTTTTAAAATATTATAATATAAATATTAAACAAACAAACAAACCATCACGCCATTTCCCCGGAGGGGTAGGCAGAGAAAATGAACCGCCACACTACTTTATCCTGTCACATCTCTCTCGATTCCTCCGCATTCATATAGCGAGTCATACACGCACGTCGATTCATTCGACTTCTCACATGACCAACCTTTAAAATTTGATTAATTTGGTCATGCCATGTTTTCCTCGGCCTGCCTCCACTCTGTACTCCATTGACAACATTAACGTATACTTTCTTAACCATTCTTTCTCCATCCATGCGCTCTATATGTCTATAAATATTAAAAATAATAAAAAAGACAAATTATAAAAAATAACATATGGACTTTTTGATACATCTACATAATATAAGAATGATTAAAGCGTTTAACGTGGATTTTCAATAAACTTAAGGCGTTAAAACTGTGGAAAGTTTATATCCTTCTCCCGATGATGAATGTGTAACGCCTTCGAAACGTGTCGAGAAAAAACGTGTTATATTTCATTTAAAAAAATCGCTTTTAAAATTGGGCTAACAAACATCAGGCACCACTAATCTATTTGGTTTTTAAAGCTCCGACAAAATCGTACATGTGAGGTCGGTATTAGGGGTTGACACTGGCACAATCGAAACTAAGTACCGGCCCGAGCACCCTCGCGCACTCCATCTCGCGCCCACTCGCCCTCAATGGGTCGGAGGCACCTACGGCTACTCGACTGGGCCCTCAAAGAAAATACGGGGAGGGCTGAATAGGTTTAGTGGCTTAGCCTAGTTGGACTTAAAAACTGCACTTAGTTTTGCCTCCAACAACTTTTAAAGTAAACGCTCGCTGCAAGAATATTAAAAGTATTCAGAAATAAAAATAAAAATAGGCTTGTTTTTCAAATATAAAAAGTGAAGTGAAGTAAACGAAACACAAACATACTTGAAAAAACATTCTTATTTTTATTTCACTTATTCTTCTCTTTGTTCCGACTATATAAAAATATTTTATAAAACTACTAACTAACCATCACGCCGTTTCTCGAAAGGATAGTCAGAAAAAATGAACCGCCACATTCTTCTATCCTGACAGATTTCTTTCGAAACCTCTATATTAATAAATCGTCTCATTCACGCACGTCGATTTTACTGACTATTCACGTGGCTGACATTTAATTTTTGATTGGTTTGATTGGGACACGTTTTCCTTTATTTCTTTTTCCATATACATCGTTAATATATACTTTCTTTACCATTCCTTCTTCATTTATTCATGTGTCCGTACCATCTTGATGACCCTTTCAATATTTAGTTCATAACGCTTTCATGCGCACAGCATACACTTTTTATATTCTAACATTATGAAATATACGAGTACATGATTTTAAAAATATATAAATGTTCGTTCGTTATAAATTTATAACAATTAACAACGAACTATTAATTTCAAAAAACGACACAAAAACATTTATTTTAGTACTTATCCATTTACCTCACATTAACCCTTCGATTTAACAAAACAAAAGAAAATAATGTTAAAATGTTTTTGATTTAACAAAACAAAAGAAAATAATGTTAAAATGTTTTTTTTCCTACTTGTTCTTCGTCTATTTTAGACCGGTTTCGCTAGCTCGCTGCATCGTTTGGTACCTCACGACTAACAAAGGATAATAATTTGCACACCTGGTATCTAGAATATTTATTTCATTATCAAATTTAACGATAAAATTGGATAATGTCAATAATTTTATCAATGCAACATTGACAAACAATATTTCAAAATAAAACAAATAATATTGTAGCAAAAATACATTTGCTTTTGTATTTATTAAGAATCAGTTAATTTGCTGAATAGGATTCATTGCGAATTCAACTTATTACCTAATCATTACCGCAAATAGAAATATATCGACTGAATCAAAATGGCAGTGCACAATGGAGTTCTAGTGCCGACCCTTATGTATGAGAGTGAAGCTTGGAGTTGGCAAAAGAAGGGTGAAAGTAGGATAAATGCCGTAGAAATGAGGTCACTAAGAAGAATGTGTAGAAAAACAATGTATGATAGAATACCTAATGATGAAGTAAGAAATGAATGTGAGGCGGATGAATGCGTGATAAATAAAATATAAAGAAAGGGTCGCTAAAATGGTTTTGACATGTGGAACGAATGGTTGAGGAAAACATGGTTAAAAAGATATATACAAGAAGTGTGAATGGAAAAATAAGTCGAGGAAGGCCAAGAAAGACACGGCATGACCAAATTAATCAATTACTGAAAGGCGGCCATGTTCGAAGTAGGAACAATCGACGAGCGTGCATGTCACGATGTGTGAATGTAGAAGAGTCGCGAGAGTTATGTCAGGATAGAACAAAGTGGCGATCCATCCTCTCGGCGGGATGGTTAGTTAGTTAGTTAGTTAGCGAATTTAACTATACTATTAAATAAGCGTGTTAGTATATTTCGACACAAAACATGGAATACGTAAAACAGAATATTCTCTTTGAAATCATATACACTTGGTATGAAACCGTAAGATTGAAGTTGGCGGTACAACATAAATTATTTAAAAAATACATGAACCCTCCACGGACATTCAGAGGACTTAAATATTGTCAAATATTAACTTGTATAAATTCACAGCGATGAAATAATTATAACGAAAACCTCAATAGGTATTTTGTTAATTTAAACATCTCGGGCAGACAAACGTTTTTTCACCCCTCCCCTCACACCCCCGCCCTGTACAGCGGTAGTCGGCAGAAAGCAACGTAACTGACCCCTCACTTTGGGGTGCAAACTTTAATTAGTGAAGTCGGAGTTCAAATACGTTCCAAAATTAATTTTCCGTCGAAAAAGGTACCCCCAGGGGCGAGCACTGAAATTTACGCGAGAGGACCATATTTCTAAGGTATATAAATACAGAATTTTTTTATATAGAATTAAAAAAAACTTTTCATTTCGCAACAATAGAGAATTATACGAAAATATTAAAATGAATGACAACGTCTGTTTATTATATTTTAAGGGAATGACATGTTTCGCCTGGCTAAAGCAATATTAAATCCCATCAAGACAATTGATAATGTGTTAACAAGACGAAACTTGTCACTACAATAAAATATTATAAAACTTTTAGAAACAGGCGTTTTTATTAGTATTTAATATGCATTTATATAATTATTTGATATAGAGTCATCATTGTTCAAGAAACAAAAAAAAAATACTAATAAAACTAACTAACTAACTAACCATCACGCCGTCTCCCCGAAGGGGTAGGCAGAAAGAATGGACTGCCACACTTTTCTTTCCTGACATATTTCTCTCGCTTCCATTCATACATCGTGTCATGCACGCGCGTCGATTTCTCTGACTCCTCATACAAAAAAAATATACGAAATTATAAAAGCGTTATATTCGTAAAACATGGAATTAGTAAAATAACAATAAATAAATAATATTACATACACAAATTGTTACATACATACATTTCAAATGAACTTCCATCAAGAGATTTCAGTAAAATCATTTGATTATCCTAAAATGATGATGTTAGTTATCACTTCTACATACTAAATATAAGATTTTAAATATTTATAATGCATAAAAACTGTATGAAAACTGTGTTATTTATTTTTTAAATTTATATCAGTATTATTACTAGCGGACCCGACAGACATTGTCCTGCCCGAATGTTGGCTTGCCTGCTATTAGCTGGCAAAGTAAATAATCAAAATACCACAAAATTTTACATCAGCGCCAACTATAGTAAACAAACATAGCTATGAATAATTCTCAGAAGGTCAATTATTCATGAAATTCCCACATTACGGTCACAAACCGAGTCCAATTGTTAATATAAACCAGCCAGGGACCCACTCAAACACAAAAAAAACGTTTCATTTCATCAAAATCGGTCCAGCCGTTTAGGAGGTGTTCAACTACATAGCCCGTACAGAAGAATTATATATGATATATAAAGATAAACGAGAGAATTAAAGCATTATTAATGTATTTAATAGATTAAAATGTATTTAATAAGCTAAATATACATTTCCCAATTTTTTATATTAGTAAGCGTAAAACATATGATAGAAATACCCGAGGCTAAACTTTTCATTGTGAAATTAATATGAGTATTAAACTTTCTGAACACATACGCTTTGGTTTTTATTTAATATAGGGATATGTATCATGGATCAAGCTACAATAAACAAAATGTTTACTATCGGGAGTCGAGTATTAAAATGGATATGAAATATATAATATAAGCGAGATTTTTAATATCTTTACTAGAAAACTATTGCGTACCGCTCTTGTCTCAGCCAGCCCCGAGGGTAGGAACAGAGGTCCAGAGAAACTTGTGAAAGACCCGAGCTCGTCAGATACCATGATTATTGTTTGTTTTTAATTTTATCCCAGTTCGGGTCTGTGTGTTTTACAATAGAATAACAAGGGGCGGACTAAAACAGCTTCGAACTACATACTACCTGATAATGCAAAATATAACGTAAAAATCGACGTTTTAAATAAACTAACGTACAGAACAAAGACTTCATTCATATAATAAAAAATCACAATATGTTGCGTTAGGATGACTTAATTATTATGTTTAGGCAGACGACTGCGGTAAGAAAATAAAGAAGTAATTAATATTATACGAGATACGTATATAACAGAAAAAATACAAACTAAATTTTGTTTATGGTTAAAAAATAAGGCATCTTGTGTAAGATGGCACAAATATAAATCAATGAAACTTGCAAATAAATAAAAAACATGTATTCTAATTTTTATCATTTTTTTTTTCAAATAATGTGGTGCTAAAACAAAACGTTTATGTACGAATCACAAAGGAAAAACGGATATTAATTCATTTAAAAAAATCGTTATTACGAAATTCCACAGTTTAAACGCCTCTAGTTTAGAAACTTCGGAGCAACCTTTCGGCGTGGATGAGACCATAATGTTACATTGTTATATAATATGTTACTTTTATTTTTACTTTTAATTTTGTTCTTATTTCTACTACTATTATTATGTTTAACTCTCAATCATTTTGTTTGACCATATTTTGACTTAGCTCAAATTCAATTAACTGTTATTGTATTTGTGGTAGCATGTAATTGGCTTTATTTATTATTTTTCTTAATGTTTCTTAATTAATATATCGATATCGCTGTATGCTGCCCTTACTGAATAAATAAATAAAAATAAATAAATTATCGAATAAAATTAAGAATAATATACGGATATTCTTCTTCTTCTCCTTTTTGTCCTGTCACACCTCCGTGGTGCATAGGGCCTCAAAGAACCTTCTCCACCCGACTCGATCGCATGCCTGACGCCTAACATCATCCCAAGTGAGGCCTGCTGCTTTAACCTCGTCCTTCAGGCCTCTTCTCCAAGTGGCTCTAGGTCTGCCTCGCTTCCTCTTGTCCCCCCATAGAGGTCCAATAGTAGGTACCAGTCTAGTGCGCCCTGAGCGATGCATATACGGATCACAACAACAAAAAATCATAATTAATGCGAATGAACGGTGGTGGTCTAGGGGATAGAACGCTTGACTCCTAATCTAGGGGACTTGGGTTCAAGCCTGGACACGACCAGATTCCTTCTTCATAATAATGAGCTATTTTCTGCTCATATTGAAGATTGTAAAATAAACTCTAATATCATTGATTTAAATCTTTGATGTTAGTTTTTAAAAAAAAACCTCTGTTTTCCAGATTATTATATTTTACGTGAATGTGAATTATATGTCTCGCCTGTCGAATCTCTTCATTCGTAGTCAATTGCAGAAAATATAATAAAAATTCTAGAAAACAGACGTTGTCTTTCGTATTTATTGTTTAATGTGGAGTTTTGGTCAATAATGAAGAAATAATAAATATAACTATTCTCAGTTTTAAAATGATCTACCATATGTTTTTTGTTTTGATCAAAATGGCAACCAAGCACAGGTTAAAAAAAACTATACGTAAATAAATAGTTGATATTTCTACAAGGAAGGGAAATGTAGTTTGATTAACATACGGGTCTGCGGAATATTTGAAATTGCGACCAATGCGATACATATTTGTCTGGCTACACGGTCAGAGAGCGCTCCGCAACTCAACTCGTATAATGAAAATGCATTTAAATATTTGAATAATTCGTTTATTACGCTAAAGCAGTTTCCTTTGTTTCCTGTTAATTGCTGCATGCAAATACTGCCATTAGACATACACCAACGTACAGGATCACTAGGCCCGAAAGCCATTTTGAAGGGAGCGAAAATTTTCGAATGCAAAAGGTAAATTCAAATTTGAAATTTTACCAACTAACTTACAAACCATTACGCCGTTTCATGTTTCTTACTTTTTCATTTGATTTTCTATCATACATTGTTTTTCCGCACATTTTTCTTAGCAATTTCATTTTTACGACATTTGCCCAACTTTTAACCGTTTTCTGCTGACTCCGAGCTTCACTTCCATACATAACAGTCGCCACTAAACATTCATATTCGAAATTCAAATTTAAATTTCTCACAACTTTTATACTTGTATTAATTAGGGTTCTGATTGTATTAAAACATGTGGAAAGCAACGGGAAACTATCACATTTTAAAAAAAGTGGCATCCCGAGAACCAGGTATTATATTTCAGTATGCTGCAAATCAATCCCTAGGGAAAAAAACGTTCATAGAACATGGGGTTTTGCAATAAATTTCTAAAATTTATATAGGGTTAAACCGAAAATTTTAACATTTTTATTATTTGTTGTTTCTTAAATATTATTGTCTCAATTTGAAGTTTTTAATATTAAAAAAAAAGTGAATTCTATAGGAGCACAAAAACAAAAATTTAAACAATATTTTATATCCACTGTTTCAAGACACATTCATTAGTATCTAAAAATGCATGTATTTAGGACATGATAATACACAATTCATATTATGAATCATCCTGTATTGAAAAGTTTCTAGGGGCGGAATTCAGGAATATAGGGATTTGCATTTACGTGTTATTTATGCCAACAGCGAATTTTGTGTTTATGGTAGCATTTCTTCAGACTAGATAATGTAATATGAGCAAAATATTTCCAATATTTATGAACAGCTGTTCAGACAAACAGCGTAATGATTAATTAATTCGATAGTTTTACTTCAAGCGCGATAACATAAATAAAAACATAAACATTAGGCAATAATACATATTTATGTTTTTTTTAAATAATTATGCAAAACTCCATATTAAATAATTAATACGAATGAAAACATCTATTGTGTAGAAGTTTTATTATAATTTAAATGAATGAAATGTTTCGCCTGTCTAAGGTATTTGATAAATGCCTTAGACAGGCAAAACATGTCATTCGTATAAATTATAAAAAAAACTTTCAGAAAACAGAAGTTTTCATTCGTATTAATTATGCAGTTAAATACCTTAACACTCGTAAACTTACATTCATAATGAAATACCATTAAGGTAAAATTAACATAATTTCATTTATACAGAATAAAAGTTTTAGAAGTTTTAAAGAAAGCAAATTAAAATTGTAAAGATTCTGTGTCTTTTAAATGGAGTCATAAATTTGACAATTTTGTGAAAGTGTGTTAATTGGTACATACCACCCAATTGACTAAAAACTTTGCGACAACTTGTAATTATAAATCCTTGAGACAATAGAGCATAGCGAATGTATGTATAACACTCGAGTACAAGAGATTAGAAATAAAGTTAAACGAAAGACCCTTTACGAGAGAAGCATTTTCATCCCCAGGGGTGGAGTTAATAACAAAGTTTATTGGATGTCTGCATTCACGGGAACGGCGCTCAAATTGGGGTACAGAGAGGGGTTGGTATTACAATATTACGTACTTAACACTTGCAGCAGTGACAAGGGCATTAAAACCCATTTATTTTTTAAATGTTTTTAATATTATGAGTAGATTGTGCAGCTTAGTAGAGTTAGCTTCACCTACTAAGACAGATACAGAGTATTGATTATTACTTTAACATGATGTTGAAGTCTATATCTTATTCTTCTTTAATATTCTCCAGATGTTTGT
The DNA here is from genome assembly GCA_022606425.2 of Lepidostoma basale. Taxonomy (NCBI): domain Eukaryota; kingdom Metazoa; phylum Arthropoda; class Insecta; order Trichoptera; family Lepidostomatidae; genus Lepidostoma; species Lepidostoma basale. The sequence continues at coordinate 957,744 of JAHDVF020000890.1, read as the reverse complement.
TCCATCTGCGAGGTTGATATCCAGTTGAACTTACATATTTTAGGTCTTCCACTACGACAAGTCCGTGAGACTGATTTCGAGGGGAGTCTGGTGGTGTCCATCTTTTGGACGTGATAGTACAATTTTCTCCATCGCTGTCTACTCCAACTTATATTTAACGATATCCTCATCTTCACATTTTTATTATTCTGATATTCCTAACGCGATCCCTTAATGTCTTACCTTATATCACCCTCAGTATGTTCACGTCGGAAGTCTTCAAAACATCTTGAGTTCTGACTGAACTCTATTTGAAGTATTTAATATTGAGCAGAACGGATGTTTTTTTGAAGATATATTTTAATATAACGGAGTAACATGTTTTACCTTGCTAAAACATATCAAATGTTATATGCCGTCCATACGAACAGTCAGATAAATCGATGCACGAGCATGACACGATGTATGAAGGTTCAGGATGCGAAAGAAGTACGTCTGGAAATAATCCCTTCCGGGAAATATGTTGCTGTTTAGTTAGTTACATTGGATGATTTCCCTTTAAGGTGAAACGCGTTGTCATATAAATTTTCCTCGATACTAAATACTATAAAAATTTCATGGTAGAATGTCATTGTAAATAATGAAAAAAAAAATACTTTATCAAAAATTTATTAAAATTGATTACAATTGATTACAATTAATGGGGCAAACCCTTCCCATGTGATATTACTGAAAATATAACACTATGCTCCCCTAGAAACGACACAAAATCGGCCCAACTTTCCACCACAATAGCAAGAGATAGATAAGACCTTACTTATTTGAACCCAATTACTGTATACAACTTTTCAGCTATTGTTTCTCATGACATGATATATCGCAAATGTCGCGTGAATTTTACACCAGACCAAAGACAGTGTGACAATCCCACATATAATATATGTTAAACACTTTAAAAAAAAAACTTTCTTGGGCTAAATTTTACTTTCAAAAGCTTGGTTCAAATATACCTTGAAACACTTTGACTTATACAAAATATGTTGGCATTGATGGTGTTAAGGGGAGCTTTATAGAATAACATCGTGTTTGGTTACCTTGCCATTTGACAAGGTGAATTGCATAATAAAGGAAAGAACTTGAATTAGTCCTCGAGCGACGGGGCGCCCTACATCCCTTTTCTCTGAATAAGGTCATAATATTATATGAATGCTAACAAAGAACTTACTTACATATAAGGAAGGTTAAGCATCTTGTGATGGTGAGGATGATTTGAGAGAAAGATTTCTTCATTTATTTGTAGAGAGCGCAAAACTGAAGACGATTTTTTTTGTATACAATAGGTCGTTTGGATCCAATTATTATATAAAATATTATTTTTTTTAGATATTATGGTATATATTGATTCTCATGACATGTGATAGGTAGCTAATCTATCGCCATTTTAGTGTTGGGTGATTTCTACATCAGAAAAAAGACAGTGGGACAATCACACTGCCATCGCCGGGAATCGAACCCGGGACCTTCGGTTTGGCAGTCTCTTACCACTCTGCCACGAAGGTCGTCGAGTATAGTAAGATACTTAAATATAGTAAGACAAAGATAATAACTAAAAAAAGATGAATCAAGAGAAAACTTGACTGCAGATAAGAACTACCCTTACAAATCTAAACATTTAATTTCAATTGATTGAAACACCTGATGATGCTAACATTGGTCAGTGAAACAGATGTCGAAATGTCGATATGTCTCTTCAATTTTCACCATTCACACTAATGTTACAGACTGTCATGTTTGCTTCTTTTGCGAAAATCATTACCTTGGACTTATTCACATTCATCATCAAATCGTATCGCTTGCATACCTCATACATACTGGACACCAGGGTTTGTAGTTCAAGTTCGTTGTCTATAAGAAGCACAGCGTCGTCCGCATACAACAAACAGCTTACTGACACACCGTTCATTTTTGCACCTGCATCCAAACCTTTCAGCTCTTTCATACACTTGTCCATATATAGATTAAACAACCATGGGGTCATTACAAACCCCTGTTTGACACCTTTCTTGATATCAAACCAGGCTTTTAGATTTCCATTTACTCTGACACTAGCAGTGCTTTCCGTGTACAGCGATGTTATTACCGTGATCAGTGTTGGGCTTATTCCATAATCAGACAATATTTTCCACAGCTTAACACTAAAAAATAGCTAAAAGCAAGTGTTTACAGTAATTAGGTTCAAATGACCTGTTGGATACAAAAAAAAAGATATTCAAGGGTTTGTTTTTAAGTGACCTTAAAATATGATTGCGAAAACGTATTTCATAACGGCTATAAAATTTAAATAGTGAAAATTCAAATTGTGTATTCTAGAACAATTAAATATTTTTTTTCAATGTCTTGACACTCGCTTTCGAATACTTTGTTTCTGGGACAATCCGTGGTTTCTAGAACATTCTTCACGGGTGATTAATGGTTCAATCTAACGATTTCAAGGTAACTCTGCGGTTGTAGATTAATGTTTCGATTACTCTGTTGTCAATTGAAATAAATCAATGAATAAATAAACAAATGACGACCTTCGTTCCAGAATGGCAAAAGCAATGGCATACCGTTGGTCCCGGGTTCGATTACCAGCGATGGCAATATAATTGTCACACCGTATTTGGTCTGATGGTCAATGACATAATAGAGTATATGATAGAGTGACAAATGCAAGTATAAGAAGTGAATGTAGTGCGAATGAAAGTGTTATGAACAAAATAAGGAAAGGGTCATTAAGATGGTTTGGACACATGGAAAGAATGAGTGAAGACAGAATGGTAAAGAAGGTATATGTAAACGGCGTGAACGAAGCTAGAAATAGAGAAAGGCCGAGGAAAACGTGGCACGATCAAATTATTCAAATATTGAATGTCGGTCACGTGAGGAGTCGGAGAAATCGACGTGCGTGCATGACAAGATGTATGAATGTAGAGGAAGCGAGAGAAGTATGTCAGGACAGAACAGTGTGGCGTTCCATTCTTTCTGCCTACCCCTCGACATCATTCCGATGGTTAGTTAGTTAGTTAGTTTTAGTCAATGACATCGAAAAAATAAGATTATTTATTATTGTGTTGTGACATTTTATTATATACAATTTTATTTTTGCTTAACAACAACAAACCATCACACCGTTTCCCCCGGAAGGGCAGGCAGAGAATACCGCTCTAGGTTCTTCCATATTCATACAGCGAGTTATACACGCACGTCGATTCTTCCGAATGTAAGAAACAGGGCCAACCGTTCAAATTTAATTCATTTGTACATGTCGGTTTTCCTCGGTTTCATACTTCATTCGTATCGTTAAGGTATACTATAATATAATATTTATTAACCATCCATTCTTCATCCGTGCGGTCCTTGTGTGCAAACTAAGGCAGCGATCTTTTCATAATTTTGTTCATAATACTTTCTTCCGCTCAATATTCCTCTTTCATGTTTAACTTATATTATTATTACTATTTTGTTAAATCGTTATTTACATCATTATAGCGCGAGCCAAATCGATGTAAAGGGTATATAGTTGTCATACTGATTATCATGACATGTGATAGGTAGCTAATATATAGACATTTTATTGTCATGTAAATTCTACACCAGACCAAAGACAGTGAGACAATCACATTGCCATCGTCGGGAATCGAGTCCGAGACCATCGGTGTGGCAGTCATAGTACCTACTTGCCACTCGGCCAAGAAGGTCGTCAATATGCATCTAAATGTAGTTCGTTTGTTATGTTTCGATAGAGTAAAAAATAAAATTCATTAGAAGACATGGGACACGCGAATGTATACAGTAGAGCAGCAATTGCAACATAAACTAATTAAAGGAGAAACTTCTTCTAGATTCTGAATCAAACAGTTAGGTAAAAAGTGATATATTGTTCGGATCGTATTCTGTTGGTGTGTATACATTGAAATAATGGTCATTTAGTAAAAGCGCTCTTCCGTCACATGCCCCTGGTCGTATGACTCCCTCGGTCCCTTGACCCGCCGACGAAGGTCCCCGGCTATGCAATCATTTATTACCAACTTGACCGCTTCGGCCGCCAAACATGATTACGCAACACAGCTGCATAAGAAAAACCCTCACGTTAACCGAAAAAATAATTTAATAATCGTCTTCTTCTTCTCGGCGTTACATCCCGGTGTGAGATTTGGCATCCTCCACAACAGTCCTCCACTGACTTCTATCCCTGACCATCCCTCCTCATTCTCTAGATCTTTCCAGTTTCAATCAGCTCCAATCTTATAATAACAGATTTTATCTTCACATAACGCATGGTTATTTATATAATCAAAAATAATAAATAGTCCATCGAATAGTCTACATACCTATAACTTAACAATTAAAAAAATGTTGCATTTTACGATTCATAGATAAGAATTTAATTGCATTAAATACCATAGAGAACAATATTAAAATGAATTGATTGAATTTCTATGTAAACTTAAACGGATTTTTAACTAACTAAATAACCATCACGGCGTTTCCCCGGAGGGATAGGCAGAGAGGATGGATCGCCACATTGTTCAATCCTGACATTACTCTCGCGCCTCTTCAAATCAAATCAAATCAAATCAGTTTATTAACTCAAAAGACATTCCAAACCGTAAAATGTTTAAGACATCTATTGAATACAGGTAAAATATTATAAAAATACAACATATCAGGAACGCATTAGAGATGGTTTGACATTAGGAAGACAAGATACTTTCTAAAGTCAAGAGTATTTGTCCCCTGAACGTACCTTCACTAATATGAAAGACGTCGATCTCCGAGGAGACCGCGTTCAGCAGACTAATTGCTCTTCCCACCGGTGTCACCAGAGGCAGATTGGTTCTGGTCCCGAGATCCTTCATCGTAGATACGTGTGTTAGTTGCTGGTTGTTCATACTCTTCCGCATTCACACATCGTGACATGCTCGCTCGTCGATTGTTCCTATTTCGAACATGGCCGCCTTTCAGTAATTGATTAATTTGGTCATTCCATGTCTTCCTTGGCCTTCCTCGACATCTTTTTCCATTCACACTACTTGTATATATATTTTTCCATTCACACTACTTATATTATATATAAGACCCTTTCTTGATTTTATTTATCACGCATTCATCTGCCTTACATATTTTTCTTACTTTATCATTATATATTCTATCATACATTGTTTTTCCGCACATTCTTCTTAGTGACCTAATTTCTACGGCATTTATCCTACATTCATCCTTCTTCTGCCAACTCCAAGCTTCACTTCCATACATAAGGGTCGGCACTAGACCCTAAACCTAGGAAGTCCTAAACTTTGATGGAAACCGCCGGTACGGAGTTTTATATGAATTATAATATGATTAATCTTTTTATTTCAGAATGATTTGTTTTTTTAAATTTTTTATCATTGTACGAGATTTATTTATTTATTGATTATTTACCAAGTACATGGTTTTATCAGTTTATTTATTTATTCACTCAAAAGACATTACAAACATAAAAACAGTTTAAGGCATATATTTGAGAAAGGGTAAAGAATCGGGAACGCATGAGAGATGGTTCAACTTTAGGAAGACAAGATACTCTCTAAAGTTAATTTTCTTCTGAACGTACTTTCACTAATATGAAAGACGTCGATCTTCGAGGTAATCTTGTTAAGCAAAATGATTGCTCTTCCCACCGGCATTATTAGAGGCAGGTTGGTTCTTGCGGCCGGAAGAAAGAACAATCTATGCTGGCGCTGTCGGAGATATCTGTCGGGAACAAAAAGACCTACACCCTCCAGCACGGTTGAGTTTTCAAAATATCCCTTAATTAATCTAAAGAAATGGGTTATGAGAAACCCATCTCTTCGAAGCTGCAGAGAATGAAACCCCAACATTCCCAAAAGAAATACTGTGGGATAGAGCCATGGATAGCTACCATAATCCTTCATGTAGAGATACTACAGAATTTTTTTCTGAACCCTCTCCAGCATAACGGAATATCTCGCCTCGTGCTGATATAAATATCATATAAATACCGCCGACATAATTGTTAAAATATATCAGAAATCCGATGTATATCACACGTTTCACCTTGAGAATGTAAAATCACGTGTAACTATTCTCAATATGAGGATCCTTTATAAATCATATTGATGGGCGATCAAAGGAGTAAACATGGCATCTAATAATAAAAAATATATTATTTTTTACATACTATCTCGTACATGTGGTATTCTTTAAGATTTTTATTAAAATTCTAATAATATTTTTATCTTAGAAGTGCTCGTGATTTAGGTAACATTGAATAAGCGTAATATTACAGAGACTAAATAAAGCATATCAACATGTTTCTTAATATTGTCGAAAACAATTGTTTTCTAAAAGTTTTATTACATTAAATGGGAATGCAATGTACTATAAGGAGAATATAAGCTTTATATATAAAATTATGAACAATAAAAAACGTATAAACAACATTAAAATATATACATTCTTATATACAACAGGTCATTTGAACCAAATTACTGTATACAATTTGTTTTGGGTATAACATTGATTCTCATGACATGTGATAGGTAGTTTATCTATCGCCATTTTATTATCAAGTGAATTCTGCACCAGACTAAAGCCAGTGTGAATCACACAATCAGAAACCTTAGGTGTGGCAGTCACTCTTGCCACTCTGTCACGAAGGTCGTCAATTAATCATGCATTATTATTTTAAAACTGGCAACCGGTTTCGCTCTAAGCGGAGCTTTATCAGGGTAAGAAAATTAACAGTTGGTAAAAAATAGTGTTAAAACAATGTTTAATATTCAAACATAACATAACAAAGTATTTTGATTTGTTTATTATAAAATGATAATTCAAACAAAAAATATGTCTTAAACAAAAGTAAAGTTATTAAACAATTGTCTCTTAGACACCCATTTTTTCCAAAATATTGCTGGGTGCTATCTGAAAAAATACGAAGCATTATTTAAAAAAAAACAATAATTAATATAAATGAAAACGTCTGTATTCTAGGAGTTTTATTTAATTTTATATAAAATGTTTCGCCTTTCTAAGGCATTATCTTCTAGAAGACAGAGGTTTCATTTATATTAATTATTTAATATGTAGTTTTACATCATTGTTCAAGAAATAATAAATAAAATCACAATGTTAAAAAATCTTAAATAGACAAAGAAGTTGGAACTCGAACACTTGTGGGTTATGTGTTCCATTTTTGAAATGCTAGGTAAGCTTCACGTTTTACAATGCACCGCGCTGCACTATTCCCTGGCAGGAATCAGATTGCACCGCATGCAAACTTGAGCTTCTGCCGATGTGGTTTCGAGGAACAGACGGGGTAATAATAAAATCATTCAATGAATTAGGTGAATCGCCCCATTATGCTTGCCTTGCTGGCATTCGTGCGGTCACACCGGAGTGCCAGAGTAGGAGTCAAGATACAGGTGGCTTGTGTTTACGCACTGTGGCGCGAAGCGTATATTTCATTTCATTTCATTTATTTATTTAAACATATGAAAAGCATCACAGAACTACATTCCAATACAACAATGATACATAATATTATTTGAGATACAACAGTAAATAACACATAATGAAACAATATGATGAACTCATAATTATACTCGTAACAATGAGAGAGACAGCACCTCCCTCAGGTCAACTACACTATCACTAAATACGTCGACCTCCGAGGTGACACGATTAAACAAAGATATTGCTCTACCTACCGCCATAACCATTGGCAGGTTGGTTCTGCAGCGTGGGAGATATAACAATCTATGGCCCTTTGTCGAAGATTATTCGAACTGTTAAATTAGATAAATTTGACTCCGGGACAAACAGACCTACATCACTCAGGATTTCTGAGTTGTGTATACAACCGCCTATCAGTCGATAAAGTGTATAGTGTAGCCAGTCCCAGCCCTTACGTTGAAAGAGACGGCGCGCGTGATGGTTAGTTAGTTAGTTAGTTAGTCAATCTCAATAAAGATGTTGAGATTGACGCATTTAAATGCTTTTGTATTTTTTTGAAGACATCCATTTATTGCTATGCACATTACATTAACGGTACGACCACACTAAAGTGCCAGAGTAGGAGGCAACACCTGGTGAACCAACGTAAGGCGTAGTAATGGGTTTAAACGCACAATTATATGTCCAGCACAAATTCATACGATGTCAGTCTTCATTTTTCCGTCTATTGTAAACATGCATCCCATACATAAAATCAGCTGCTTCAGAAAATATATAAGTTTGTTTTGCATTACGAACATCATTGATATATTAATAAGCAGGAATACTTTTGCAGGTGCATTTCTGCAAGTGTTTTTCCATAATGTCTTTTACACGGCTCTGCATGGAATACCAAATTGACGGCCTTCAGCAGGGAGATCCCCAAAACGATGAAGAGATAGCTGGAGTTTAGCATCACAGGAGAAGAATCCTGTAATAACAGACTCTTAAGTTTTTTTTTCTTTTCCCCGTGTAAAAACCCCTTGCAAGACGTTTTCTAAAAGCTTCAAAAATCGATGACAAAAATCATTAAAAAAAGACAACAAAAGAAAATATCTAGAGTTTAAAATGTGTCAAATCTTTATTACGTAATATAGAATTGAATAAATAACAAGCCAATGGAGCAAAAATCAATCAACTGACGAAATGAATACGGTATCAATATGATAAAAAGATTTTTTTCTTAAGTCAAAGAATTGTATTGTCATTCGAGTATTCAAGACGAGCAACCTTGGAGATCATTTTAAGCGAGAAATCATATAATATTTAAAGGAAATATGTGATTTTTGTATGAGGAGATGCTCGTTATTTTATTATAAGACTTCACATGTACTACTCAATCGACCACAAAGGATATATTTTTTTATTTCGTATGAAGCAATAAATTTGTGGTGTGACAAAAATCTTCAAGTCGGACATGCCACAAAATTTAAAACAAGAGTGCTGAAGTTACCTGTGATGACCTATCGATGCGAGACATGGGTTGACTAGAGAAGTAATGGACAAAATAAAAGTTGCACAACGGACCACGGAAAGATCCACTTTGGGTATCTCTTAGAGACCATATAGCCAACGTGAAGATTAGAAGACGCATCAGGGTCACCGATATAGGGACACGCATTGCGAGGATGAAGTGGCAATGGGCTGAACACGTGTGCCGAGTGAACAAAGAGCCATGTTAGGAATAAACCTAAGAGATAGAGTCAGAAACGATACGGTGAGAGAAAAAACAAAGGTCATTGATATCATCCACCGGGTGGCGACTCTAAAATAGCAATGGGCAGGTCACGTAGCCAGAAGTTTAGACGAAAAATGAACAAGAAAACTGCTGACTTCGAGACCGTGGATGGCAAAGAGAAGTGCAGGGTGACCGCAAATACGGTAGATGGATGATCTGAATAGACATGTCGGAATAACCTGGATGCAGACTGCATAAGACAGAGTGACATGGAAGCGAATAAAGCCTTTTTCCAGGAGTGGACGGGAATAGGCTAAATAAAGAAAAAGTGTGTCGACGGGATGATGGAAGATGGACCCAGAAAGTTACCGAATGGTGGTCAAGGTTGGGCCGGAGAAATGTCGGAATACAGTCTACCAGGTGGAGCGATGATATTGTGTGGACTGCGGGAAGAGCTTAGAGAGTTGGCGAGAAATCGAGAGGAATGGCGTGGGGGTGGAGAGGCTTACGTCCAGCAGTAGATGGAGACAAGTTGACGAAGAATTATTAAAAACACTTTAATATTGTTTTTACACCATTTAGTTTTGTTTTATGGAACCAACAGGTTTCGCTTCCGGCCGAACTTCGTTGGGGTTATAAAAACAAACCAATGTTTGTTTTCGTCAGTTAACAATAAATCCACTCCAATTTTTTTTTAATGAAATATTAATTTAATTTTAACATCAGTCAAAACTAACCATATTCATGACTTTTTTATATATTTATTTAGTACACAATATCTGGATCGTCCAGCTAATATGAGCACAATAAAAAATAGTCAGAGAGATAGCGAGAGAAATATGTCAGGAAAGAAAAGTGTGGCAGTCCATTCTTTCTGCCTACCCCTTCGGGGAGACGGCGTGATGGTCAGTTAGTTAGTTAGTTAAAAAATAGTATTATGTGTTTTGTTATTTTTATTTAGTTATTTTATTTTATATCATTGTATTTTATATTACAATATTTCGTTAAAATTTATTTTCTGGACGTTGGACAGTCGATGGAAAGTTAGTTAGTTAGTACATATGTAACGACACAGATGAAAGACTTCTGTGTCCCGAAACATGCTTGTTTTTTTTTATTGTAATTTTAATCTATAATTCTAATAAAGTGTTGTGTTACAAAGTTACAAAAATATTTTTCAATCGATTTTTTTTAACATAATCTATATACATTTATGCATAGCCTTTCGTAGAGCAAAGACCCATTATAAATGTATCGGTTTAACCGGTTAACTCTAACGTTAATAATTTGTTGAAAATAAACAAAGACGTTATAAGACCCAGCAGCAAGAAAAGCGCGGTTGTAGAACAAGAACAAAATTCACTCCCTTAAATATACATATTACATTACATAGAGTTAAGCACGTTATCATAATCAGGAAAATATTTAATTTCCCTTTTGGAAAATAGCCCGAAAACATATTCCGGAGAATTTGTAGCAACCGTGCCTTGATATCTTACCGTTAAAGGCATGTATTACATTATGTAACATGGGCTCTGTGTGTATTTCATTATATTAAGAGCATTTACTCTTTCATTATGTTCACAGAGGCGGGATTCGGAGGAAAACTGGATGAAACAAATGAACCAATACATGTTAAATAAGTAAGATACGATATTTAATACATGTGATAATTAATACGATATGAATGACATGTTTCGCCTTTCTCTGGCATTATCAAAGATATTATAGATAGTGACTTAAAAAGGCGAAATATGTCATTCCCATAAACAATTATAAAACTTATAGAAAACATACGTCTTCAATTGTAATAATTATTTAAAATGGAATTTTATATCACTGTTCATGAAACAATAAATACTTATGAAAATTTCTTCTATGTTCGCCAAACTTTGTGTTGTATATTTGTTCTATTTATCTGACATATGAAAATGTTTGTTATTTGTAAATTTGAAATTGATTTAGCATTTGATACATTTGATAATGTCTGTCCCTAGAAACATGTCATTTATATCAAATATAATTAGACTCCTGGAAAACAGACCTCTTCGTGAATATTTGATAGATCTCTTCATCAATACTTATTTTGGAGTTATATATTATAGAAACAACGATAAAGAAAAGGTATACTTTAGGCAGGTTAAGACTTTAAAAAAAATAATACTTATAAATAGTGAATTAAGTAAAAATGAAACTGGATGGATTTCCAAAATTGATAGAGAAAGTCATATAATTTTGTCTTTCGTGCGATTGAATGTAACTTTAAAATAAATTTTTTGGGTCTTATAACTAATCAAAAACAAAAGGTTTGAACACATCTTCTTCTTCAAGTGCCCTGTCGGGTCCCTCCAACGTTGGCGATCACCTCAGCGAACCTGTCCCTGTCCTGCGCCGCTTGAACAGCTCCTCCACACTTCGGATGCCGGTCCACTCCCTCACGTTTCGCAACCAGGACATTTATCTCCTTCCGGGCCCTCGGCGTCCCTCAATTTTCCCCTCCAATATCAGTTGGAGAAGGTGGTACTTTTCCCCACGCACTATATGGCTCAGATGTGAGATTTTTCGAACCTTGATAGTTGATAACAATTCCCTGTCAACTCTAGCTCGCCTCAGGACTTCGGTATTGGTAACCATGTCTGTCCAGGGAACTCTGAGCATTCGGCGATGGAGCCACATTTCAAATGCTTCCAGCCTGTTCATTGAGTCAACTTTCAAGGTCCAAGTTTCACACTCGTACAATAATTAAATGTGAATTAATTGAACACCCGTACAGTAATTAATTAAACACATGAAAAGAATAAATAGTTAAGGATATAATTCATTTATTCAAAAAACCACGTTTCACATGTCCAACATTCTGGTATAATTTATATATTATAATTTAACTAATTACACAAATTTATTTCTTATATACTCACTGAACGGGGTGGAATTACGCCGGGAGGTAGGGGGTAATTGTAATTTAATACGGTTTGTGGAGATAATGGAAACATATCACAAACAGAACTCGTGAATTAAAATTTAGTTTATTAAATATTGATGAAAACATATGCAACATTTCAATACCATTATCTTTATTCACAAATTTTGCATTTTAAGAGACTAATACGAAGGATTGAAATAAAAAAAAACTAACTTACTAACCATCACGCCGTTTTCCAGGAGGTTTAGGCAGAGATAATGGACCACCGTAGTGCTCTGTCCCGAAATACTCTCGAACTTCCCCTACATTCATACTTCGTAGCATGCACGCTCGTCGATTTTTCCGACTTCGAATGAGACCCCTTTTAGTATTTAATGAATTTAATCATGCCATGATTTCCTTGGACTTTCGCGATTTATCTTACCACTCACACTGCTTGTATACAACATTTCAACTATTCTATTCTCGTCCATTCGTCCCATATGTCCAAACCATCTAAGGGATCTTTTTTTTCAATTTTACTAATGATCATCTGCCTTACATGAAATCAATAGTATTACAATTTATTATATCATATTCAATGTGAGAAAAAAATATATCGCTATATAATGAAGAAGGAACTTGGTCGTTTACGGGATTTAACCCAAGTCCACTGGATCAAGGACCAACCATTCGGTCCCCTTTGCCACCACCTCGTATGGCCATCTTTCATCTCCCATCGACTGTTTTATATCCCATCATGCAGAACCAACCTGCCTCCGGTGATGCCGATGAGGATTGCAATCAAACTGCTGAACATGATCGCTTCGGATACCAACATTTTTTTTATATTGATGAAACAATGTTCAAAAGGAAAATACTGAAAACATTTTAAATTATTCAGTCTCATCAGCATTGTACGTATTAATGTGTTACTATACCGACGCATCCCTCCAAATAGGCGACTTAAATTCTTTGGGTATCTTTAGTTCTGAAAAACTGTTACCGCTAGAGCTGCTGCATCCAATTTAAAAAAAGCCATGATGTTGTACTCTATAAGAGAGGAACAAAAAGAATAAGAGGAAGAGAGAGTCATTCATCCAGCCACCCTAAATATTAAAATATTGATCTCGAAAAACAAAGAACGTGAATGATCATGTATACAAACTGCTTGTCTCGATACTAAAATTTCGCGAGCTCTGTCTGGGAACACAAATGATATGCAAGTCAATTCACTAACTAAAACATACAAGAACCTACAAGTTCTCGGCAGTATTATGTGACATCTGCAAACAATACAAATTTCAAAAACTCGTACATCATCTGAGAGCTGCGGAGGAAAATAAGCTTTGGCTCCGTGGGCCGAAGGGATACAATACCTAGCAGACAAGTAACGATATATGGGAATTTACATATTTATGATATGCAGAGAGTTGGCAGACAAAAAAGGTTCAGAGGGCTGAATAGGGCAGGCGCCGCGCGCAGACGTTCGCTGGGATTATGTCGACATTGATATAAATTCACTGAAAATTTATAACTAACTCACCATCACGTCGTCTACCCGGAGAGGTAGGTAGAAAGAATACACCGTCACATTGTTCTGGCTTGATATTCTTTTCACGATTCCTCTACATTCATACATCGTGTCATTCATACTCTCAGCTTACCCAAGGAAAACGCTCACACGGTGGCTGAGGAAGCGCTTTAGGGACTCCCTTAAAGGAAACCTACAAAAGACTGGCATCGACTGTGATTGCTGGGAAAAGACTGCAGAGGACAGACCTAGGTGGAGAACAGCAGTACATAAAGGCACACAAGACTCTTAAGCACAGCGCAGAGACGACGCCGCTGAGAGGAGGAGGGGGAGAAAGTAGAGACCACTGGGAGACGGTGATGGCTCCACTACAAGCGCCTTCCCCTGCCCCAGATGCCCCAAAATATGTGGGTCCAGGATCGTGCTCTTCAGTCACATGCGGACCCACAACCGTGAAGCACAGTCTTCCTCGGACACGAGGGACAGCCAATGATGATGATGACATCGTGTCATGCATGAAGTCGATTTCTCCAACTCCTTGCGTGGCCAATATTTAATCGTGCCACGTTTTCCACGACTTTCCTTTTTCCTACTCCGTTAATGTCGTTTATGTATACTTTCTTCACATACGATTTTGTAACACCTTGTATAAGGCAAAGCTCTCCAAAGCTTTGATATAAGGTGATTCAGGCGACACTGACGGGCCAATTTGTGTTGCGGGCCAACAATTGAGAATTCCGAAGCATATGAAATAGGCGATAAATTAGAGCATTATATCTTAAGGTGCGCGTATTAAGTCTAACATATTATATACCCCACAAATTAGAATATTCCAGAATGCCTCGTAAAATTTAATATGCTAGAAAATGACGACATTTTCTAAATGTTAATTATTGGTTCATCTCAAATTTAATATCAAATATACAGAACATTTTAGTTTGTCAATTTAGGGAAATATTTTTCAGAAAATAACAAATTTAAATAAAATAAAAAAAACATTTATTGTTTTTTTAATGTACCTATACAAATACTTATAGACAAAAACTGGATTTTACCCATTACGGGTGTATTAATTGTGTTTAAAATTTTTAGAGTTTTCTCCAGGCGTTATCTAGTAATATGTGAAAATTGGGTTGATAGCCTTTCACATTACATTAATGAAAGATTTCCTGCTTAATGCTTACCTCTAGTCTCAATAGATGTCGCTAGTGTAGATTGAACTAAAATATGTGAAATGGTTCTCAACATGGTAGCATGTATACAACTATTAAATAATTGTCAGACGTGGTGTTCGTAGAAGGGCGGAATGGGGAATGTTGTATTACATAAAGCGATCGCTTAACCCAACCAATGACAGGTCATAAGTCCTGTAAACGCCTCGACCACAATATTCTGTTTCCAAGTGATTTACATCTTCGTCTCTATTGAGATACAATTAATTCTTAAAATAAAAAAACTTTATTGTTTATAATTTTACCAATTTGTTCTTATATATTGAGGACAAGTTTCGTCTTAAGTCACTTTATGCGGATAGTTGGCGGGTAGCGCAACACACAGCGGTCAAAAAGAAAGTTCCCGCACATGAAAATATTTAGTTTTAAATCGTGATAACATAATATCATAATAATGCATATATTTGAATGAATAGCATTTAACAAGATGATAAGTTTTTCCTTTGATGACAGCATTAATTTGAAATTTCGACAGAGAATGGTCTGGTTCATTATTTTATATGGTGTTGAATCATAAACCTTAAAAGCTTGCATCGTGAACCGGCTGGAGGCTTTTGAAGTATAGCTGCATCGCATCGCAAAATGTTGCATATCCCTTGGACCGATAGATGTTCTCCATAGAGTCAAAGCTGACAGAGAATTGTTGGACAATATTAGAGTCCGTAAAGTGGCATATTTAGGTCATACAATTAGGGGGGAAATGTGTATTTGCTACACCT
Organism: Lepidostoma basale; assembly: GCA_022606425.2. Taxonomy (NCBI): domain Eukaryota; kingdom Metazoa; phylum Arthropoda; class Insecta; order Trichoptera; family Lepidostomatidae; genus Lepidostoma; species Lepidostoma basale. The sequence continues at coordinate 942,161 of JAHDVF020000890.1, read as the reverse complement.
GATCTTTGAGGGAAAATAGAAGATCGACGATGTGTTGTAAGGAGACGGATCTCCTAGCTTCACAACATAAAGGAATGGACTGGCTTGAGGAGCTGTTTCGAGATACCAGGGACAGAGACGCTTACTCTCAGATGATTGTCAACGTCGAGGAGACCTGACATGACACCGGAAGAAGAAAACAAGATAAGGAATACTAGGTTTAGCATTTTTTTATTCGATTTTTTATCGACATCATTTATGTCGATTACTCCGACTCCTCACGTGGCCGACAATCAATATTTGATTTATATGTTTGTGCCACGATTTTCTCGGTCTTCCTCTATTTATAGTTCCATTAACATCGTTAAAATATTATTTTTTTACCATTCTTTATTCATTCATTCTTTCCAAACCGTCTTAGCGTTCCTTTTATTATTTTGTTCATAACACTTTCATTTGCACTGCGTTCAATTCTTATATTTTCAAACACAGATTTTCCACACATTCGTCACAGAAGTAATATAAACAAAATGAAATAATAAACATCCTATATTATTTCACTTGAGGTTAGCACAAGTATAAATAAACTAACATTATGAATGATTAACCTTGTTTACTTTGTCAGCCAAGCATTAAACACTACACTTTATTTATTACAAACAATAAATACATAAATTTTTAATTGTATCTCAATAGAGACGAAGAAACAAACTGGAAACTGAATATGGATGATCAAGGTGTTTACAGGACTTATGACCTGTCATTGGTTGGGTTAAGCGCACGCTTTATGTAATTACAACATTCCCCATTCCACCATTGTTATTATGATCATGTATGATACATTTTTGGAAGTTGTATATATACTCCAAATTCATACTTATCTTCACGTGGCAGTTCCAGTTAGCCATCTATGTAGATTTGATTGTACTAATTAATTTTTTAATATTAATCTATACAATCCATCCACTAACGCCATCTATGAAGAATGATTGTTTAGCATTTAGCAAACTACTTTATTAACACAATGCGAAGAGGCTACCGCCTCCTATCGTACTGTTAGAAGTCGCCTGGAGTATCCACTCCTATTTTATACGCCAAATAATTGACCAGAATATTTACAAATATTTGTAATAATGTAAATAAATACATACTTTATGCCGTCAGCCTTTGTGAAATTCTTTGAAAAAAATATATGTATTTATATATATAACGACTCAATGTCAGATGAGTTGTGTCATTCATCATTAGGACTGTCACAAGAATACTCCCAGATCTTCCCCCGAATAAAACTTGACGAGTGAGAACGATCTTGACTTTTGAGTTACGCTTTTGACAAGAATATATCAAATATTCTATTCAATAAATTTGCGTAATGATCCTGTATCAATTCCCAAGAGAGAGAAAAATAATAACCGGAGTAAAGATGCAAATCGAACAACTGAAATATTCCAACGTTTATTTACGGGCAACAAAATGATAGGGTGCTTCAGTAAAATTAATCAGAAAAAAAAAATTGTCGTGTCAATGGCTAGCTAGTTTTGCATCTACCTCTGGTGACACCGGTGGGAAGAGCAATTAGTTTGCTGAACGCGGTCTCCTCGGAGATCGACGTCTTTTATAGTGAAGGTGCGTTCTGGGGACAAATACTCTTGACTTTAGAAAGTATCTTGTCTTCCTAATGTCGAACCATCTCTAATGCGTTCCTGGTAATTTGTTGTATTTTTATAATATTTTACCTGTACTCAATAGATGCCTTAAACATTTTCCTGTTTGTAATGTCTTTTGAGTTGATAAACTGATTTGATTTGATTTGATTTTCTCTGGCTACTGTGGTGGAAGGTTTAAAACACTTCGTGTGGTTTCCAGGGAGACATAGTAACAGTACCACATGTGGAGGCACCTTTCTTGCCTATTATAAAAAAAAACGTATTATTTGAACAAACAAACTTTGGTTCGTTCACAATGTAGATCTGGTCCCAACCCTAATGTATGGAAGCGAAGCATCGAACTGGCAGAAGAAGGATGAGAGCAGAATAAATCTAGTAGAGATGAGGTCCCTAAGACGTATGTGTGGTAGAATGATATACGACAGAATTTCAAATGCTGATATAAGAAAGGAATGTAGAGCGGAAGAAGGTATTATGAACAAAATTATGAAAGGATCAATGCGTTGGTTCGGACATATGAACCGCATGGATGGAGAAAGAATGGTTAAGTAAGTATACGTTAATGATGTAAATGGAGTACTAAGTGGAGGCAGACCGAGGAAAACAAAGCATGACCAAATTAATCAAATTTTAAAGGTTGGTCATGTTAGAAGTCGGAAGAATCGACGTGCTTGTATGACTCGCTGTATGAATTGGGTTCTAAAGACCTGTAGTATACAAAAAAAAAGCTAGAGAGGTGTGCCAGGATAGAGGAGTGTGGCGGTCCATTCTCTCCGACTACCCCTGTGTGGAAATGCGTGATGGTTTGTATGTATGTATTTTATTTTTATTTTTAAAAGACTAACATCAAGGATTTACATCAATGATATTAGAATTTATTTTACAATCTTCAATGTGAGCAGAAAATAGCTAATTATTATGAAGAAGGAATCTGGTCGTGTCCAGGCTTGAACCCATGTCCCTTGGATAAGGAACCAAGCGTTCCATCCCCTACCCCAGCACCCGTATGTAAATAAAGTGTTGTTACACATAGTAAACAATAGTTTTCAATTACATTTAACTATTTTATGAAAAAGTAAAGGCTGCACCCTATTACATAAATGACGAAAGGAATCTCCTCCGATAATGAAGCGAGACGTGAGAGATGAGGAAAATGAAAAAGCATAAACAGAAAGAGGGCGACTGAATAATGGCGAAGATTTGTCACGACAATCAAACTGATGCGAATAACCAGGAATGGTAATAGTCATAAGGAAAACGGAAATCACATATCCTTCTTCTTGTCCGTCCCCCCTCATAGACTAACAGCACTTTATGAGAAATAATTTGTCTCTGGTAAGAGGACCGAATGGATCAAAATACCACCGAAATTGACTATATATGTTAGACATTCGCAATGGGAGAGTTCGCTTGAATAAAAACCAGGATTATTCCATTAGAGATAAAATAACCTCATTTTTATAATTCAGAACAGTATATTTGCAGGCAACAAAGTGAATGGCGCACTTAAAGTTGTCATCGCAAACAAAAACCTATCAAAAAAAGCTAGAATGGCAGTGCACAATGGTGTTCTTCTTCCGACCCTTATGTATGGAAGCGAAGCATGGAACTGGCAAAAGAAGGATGAAAGTAGAATAAATGCAGTTGAAATGAGATCTCTTAGAAGAATGTGTTAATACTCTGTGTATGATAGAGTGCCGAATGAAAATATAAGAAGTGAATGCGGTGTGAATGATAGTGTCATGAACAAAATAATGAAAGGGTCATTAAGATGGTTTGGACATATTGAAAGAATGAATGAAGAAAGAATGGTAAAAAAATTATATGTTAATGATGTAAATGGAACCAGAAATAGAGGAAGACCGAGGAAAACGTGGCACGATCAAATAAATCAAATATTGAATGTCGGCCATGTGAGGAGTCAGAGAAATCGACGCGCGTGCATGACACGATGTATGAATGTTGAGGAAGCGAGAGAAATATGTCAGGAAAGAAAAGTGTGGCAGTCCATTCTTTCTGCCTACCCCTTCGGGGAGACGGCGTGATGGTTAGTTAGTTAGTTATATTTGCAATTAAGTATAATATACTCCCAGCTTATTATTACATTATCTTGGGTATACAGTCGTTGCATTCTAATTTATAAATTCCGCTATTATCTAACTTATTGAATTTATGTTTCGAGTTTTTTAAGACAGACCCCATATTTAATTTAGTTCTAACAGCTACATTAAGGCCATTACGTTTCAGAATTTTTCCTACTTTAATTGAAACATCACCTGAGAACTCGATACATGAGTATTTGTTAGTTTACCACGGGGTAGATTGAGTATCGATCAATCTACTCTATAACATCGGTATAAGTCGGTATATATAGGTCAAATGCGAGCTATTAGCACAAGATTCACTGAGCACGTTAGATCCTTTAATTTAAACAAGACAGACTCCCAATTTGCCAAACACTTAATTCAAAATTCACCTAATTTACAATCAGATTGCTCACCCACCTTACTTCACATTGAAAATAAAGGAATTAAACTCAATTTACTGGAACAATTAGAAATAAATAGATATTCCAAAAACCCAAATGTCAATTTAATTAATGAACAAACTAATATGTACTTTTCACCGCTACTTAAAGTTTTTGCTAATAGCTAACACACTGGTGATCGCTCCATAAACACATAAGCAACCTACCCCACACATACGAGTAGTTACACATTCACATAAATTAAACTACACATATTACTATTGTATCCTTATATATAAGTATAATTTATTACTTTATAATATGTATGAATATATGTAGGTGCATCATAACTACCTGTAAACTCATTCAAATCTTTGTTTTCTCTTATTTCAAATATAATATATTTTCAACTGAATTATTGTTTCGTGGAAAAGAAAATTCGTCATCATATTTTCCAAATCATGTTCAATCACTGTCCACAGAAATACCCAGAAAGTAAACTAACAATGCACCTTTAATTGTTAACCACTTCCACAAATAATCTGTGTAGAAGTGGGGGGGGACATATAAATTATAAATTAACACATTATATTAAGCCTGCACACTCGAAGATGTCCTCATAAGACGAAACACGTGTCGTGAATATTTCTTATCACTTATAGAATTTTTAGTTCTTCTATTTTTAAACAACTTTTGTGTATTTTTTTTTCATTATGGAATTCTATACACTTAATCATACATCGAGTAATAAGAATAAAACATTTAAAAATATTTTAAAACTGTTAATGAATACACTTTGTTTTTTGTATCACAATTGTATTTTATTTTACGCGACAGCTGTTTCATCAACCAATGTTGACATCAATGTTTTAGGTTTAAAACACGTCTTAATGCGCCCTTGAGGTGATTACATCACAAAAACAGAGCTTTAAAAGTTAGCATATTATTATTATTATTAATGGAACAAATACACATAAAGATTCAAAAATCACGAAAATTTTACATTTGATATATTATTGTAACACCTGATGATGTCAACATTGGTTGATGAAACAGCTGTCGCGTAAAATAAAATACAATGGTGATACAAAAAACAAAGTTTATTAATTAACAGTTTTTAAATGTCAAGGTATCATAGTGTTTCAGCCAAAACAATGGACGATTTATTTTAAAATATATATTACGAGTACAATAATTTTCACTGCACTATATGGAAAACATAGGGCAATTGTGGCTTCTCTCTCATTAATCGCGCTTTCCAAATATAATAAGTATATAATACGGGAAGGCAAAATACATGCTCGTAGTGTATTCATTGGGAAATTGAGAGAGTGGTCCCTTATTCTAAGGACGCCACGCCTGATGAATCGGGAGTTTACTTTGTTACCCTCCCCCGAGGAAATTCAATAGAAAGTCTATCGCATTATTTAAGTACATTATCGATACGACTAAAATTAATGAAGACGAAGAGACATCTTGCGGATTATTGAAAAACATCCGGCGTAGTAGCACAAAGGAGATGATAAAGTGGGCGAGATCGCGAGACAAATTGGCGGGGGATAGCAGACTTGACGGTTTCCCAAAGTCAACAAATGAAAGTTAATTTGAAAAAATGTCTTTGGGGATGTGTTACCCCAAGAAGTCCGTGGAATCTTAGGGGAAACTAGGAAAAGAAATGAAAAAAAATATTTTCAAATTTCAAATAAATAAAACATGGTCATTTTGATCTGTTTATTTGCATCTCATTCGTTCTTAAATACCGTTTTTTAAGAATAAAAATTCTATAAAAAAAACGGAATTCGAAAAAAATGTCGCTACACTCAAAAAGTGAATATTTAAAATTGTGATATCATTATTATGTTATAAACTTAACAGTTAATGATTTATTTTGTATTATTTTATATACAATGGTGATCCAAAAATCTGCATAATAAAGAAAAAAAACTATCAATTTTATATTTTTAATAAATAATCCATTGTTTTGGCCGAAACACTATGATATTTTAAAATTTTATAACTGTTAATTCAAAAACTTTGTTTTATATCACAAATTGTATTTATTTTACTTTACGACAGCTGTTTCATCAACCAATGTTGACATCATCAGGTGTTACAAAAATATATATCAAATGTCAAATTTTTTAATTTTTCAAATTTGACATTTGATATATATTTTCGTAACACCTGATGATGTCAACATTGGTTGATGAAACAGCTGTCGTAAAGTAAAATAAATACAATTTGTGGTATAAAACAAAGTTTTTGAATTATCAGTTATAAAATATTTTTAATAGTTAAAAAAAACATCACATTAAAAACTAACAGAAAATATCTACATTTCTATAAATTTTAATATTTTATTACATAAAAATTATTTCAAATATGAATAACAATGAAAACTCTCTCGTAACTTTTCCTTAAATTTGAAAATTGATCGAGCTGCACGGAATAACAATTCATTATTCATATAACGGGAACGTTAAAGGCACCTCACATAGTATGGCGGGTAGAGTAAACTCTTCTGAGAACCAGCGTAGTTTTTGACAAGCATTAACCCTGTGTGGTGGTTGTATGTTGGTTTACTTTCTCAACACGTGTTCGAGAAAAGGGAGAAATTATTTAGAAATGTTATACTCAATTATTTAAAAAAATGTAAAAATATATCAGTTCTCTGAAATCCCAATTGAACAGTTAATCATAAAAAAAACACAAGGAATCATAATAAATACGAATGAAAACATATATTTTTGAGATGTTTTATTATAACTTGTGGGAATGACATGTTTCGCCTTTCTAAGTCATAATTAAATGTCACATTTGATAATGCCTTAGAAATAGATATAGAATAAGAATGAAATATGGAAAATTAGAAATATATATGAATGTAGAAGAAGTTTTCATCGTATGAAACAATTTTTAAATGGATTCAATAATTAATACGAATGAAAACGTCTATTTTCTAGAAGTTTAATTGTTTTTTCCTTATTTACTTGAAATAGTACACATGTACTTAATATATTTTCTAATAAAAACGTTTAAATAATTGAAAAAAATAATCTACATACATTTTAATATAGGGTTACATTTTCGTAACATATTTGTTTAATTCTTTTCTAAATTTGTTAATGTTCTGCTCACTTATGACTTCCTCCGGATTATATTTCATTAGAATGACATGTTTCGCCTGTCTCGGGCATTATTAAAATATTTGATAATGCCTTAGACGGGTGACTAAGTTCATTCATTTCTCGTTTCATGACATGTTTTCGCAATTCGTAAGTTGGCAAGCGCGAAATGTTCCCCCGTTCTTTATCATTGATGGCAAACTTCATCATGTAGCACTTCCGTAACAGAGTGCTATTGTATAAATTTTATCATTAAAAAATGCATTGATTTGAATAAATGATAATCGAAAGGAGTTAGATCTAGAGAATACGGTGGTTGCTTGATAACATCCCGATTCAACTCATTTAGCTCACATCGCCACATGTAGTTCCGCGTTGTTGTGATGAAACACTATCCCATTTCTGTTTATCAATTCTGGTCAATCCTTTTCAAGGGAATGTTTAATTTTATGAATTGTCGACTATATCTTTCTGCTGTAATTCTCTGATTGTGTTCTGGGAGTTCAAAATACACAATATCTTTCAATCTCACCAAGCACCAAGCATAAATATTTTTTTATAAATATCGGCCTTGGAAGTTGTTAATGAGGCGTGTCCAGGTATAACCGAATGTCCTTTTCGTGTTATGTTATTGTACACAACCTATTTCTTATCTCCTTTCACCGATATATGAAGCTCTCAATTTTACCCTCTACTGAACGCGCCAAATAAAAATATTACTTCAAAAAATTAAAGGAGGTGCGAAGATCAAGTGTGATCTATGTGAGCAGCATCGTAAATTCATCCAACATGGCCGCCGGCTACAGTAGTTCGGCAGGCGCCCGCTGCCGCCACTCAGAACAAAACTGCAGGAGTCCTACACCTATTAAAATATCGACTGCGGAAACCGGGCGGTAACTCTACATTTCATGTTATTTGACACTTGCGCTGTGAGGCGGGTAATTTCAGTTCGGTAAGTGTGCTCTGAGCCTGCGAGAATACCTCCAGCGAGAAGACATACTTGGCACTCCGAGTGAACTACGGAACTTGCAATTTAAGAGTACTTTGGCACTGACATTGTAGGATTAAGACTTCCTTGGCACATAGTTACGAGTACGTACTTAAGAACAGTGTAAGAATAATATGCGCTTGAGTTGGTAAAACATATTTATGGCAGTGGCGTGCCTAGGGTCAACCAGTAAGGCAAGCCCGTCCGACTTTTTTGTGTTATAATATTAGTAGAGGGTTACGATAATGTATTCTTCCGGATTAAAATAGTTTCATCTTTCTAAATTAATTTCATGAATTAATTTATTTAAATCCCATTTTAGGCGCATTTTAAATCTACACAAAAAAATATTTTCTGCGTCATCAAACTCAGGTTCTTGTATAATATAATAATGTATTTACAAATACAAGAAGAAATATAATTAATAAGCTGTAAATAGACGATAATAATTAATCAGTTAACACCAAAACACGAATTATAAATAAATTTCATAAAAAATACATAATCTTTCTTTTCATAACAATTTTGCACATAACGTAAATGACAGATAACATTCTGATAATAGAAATGAAGTTTGTGACACATCGAATAGTAACATACTTCAGAGTGATAAAGCCTGACTTCACATTCATAAAAAAATGTAGATATCTTCTGGTATATATGCAGCTAGTTATATGATTACGCCAAACATACATAAGTGGGACAAAGACCCTTTTACATTTTGCAAGCACAATATGAAGCCCATCGAAAACACGAAACAAAACATGTGGACGTAGGCCATTTCACGGGCATCTCACCTACGGTACGTATGAGTGAAATAAAATACGGCGCGCATGAGTGGAATAAAACATAGTCATTTGGAACGCAACGAATTAAATCGCTTTAACTCGCGCGAAAAAAAAAAAAAAAATTTTTAAGGCAAGCCCGGCTTTTCGGCTTGTATGGAAGTACCGCCACTGATTTTTGGGTCCATTTATTTTAAATTACAAGTCGTAAATAGAACCAAAATATTAAATTTAAATTATATTTCTTCATTTATTGTTTCTTCTTTCCCTTTACTTACCATCATCCGGGGTCAGCCCTCCTCGTACAAAGACGCCAATCTTTTCTATCCCGGCTCATCTCCACTGTCAGGTTCTCATATTTCAGATCATCTTCTATGTTGGCCAACATGTTGCCATTAGGCGGCCTCTTCCTCTTGATTTTGTAGGAATGCTAATGTTGTAAAACTCCATATTATATAATTAATATGAATGGAAACGTTTGTTTTCTAGAATATCTTAGAAAGGCGAAACATGTCATTACCATAAAATTAATAAAACAGATATTTTCAATCGTATTAATTAAATAATTATTTTATTTATTTATATTATAAGCTCTTATAAAAAGCGCATGTAGTGCGTTTTTTAGTTAGAAGGTGCATTGGGATATTACAAATAAGATTTTTTTTAAACGCCGAGTTAATGTTTTAAACTATTTTAAATATATAAATGTGTTAACAGTAAACGGTATTTCTACACTCTTGGACTAATTGGACATTTAGAACTATTAATTTATTTTAACAAAACCTGCTTCAAGTGTTGTTAATGGTTACACCTGAAAATGACAATATCTGTTGGCGAAACAGCTATTGTGTATTTAAAATCATAAATACACATCGTTTTTTTTTAATATACAAGCATTAGAGTATTGTTTACATGAAATGTTTATTCCTTACACGTGGATTTTATTATTATTCATTATTTTAAAGCGATAGTAAATTAAACATAGATGAGAGAATTAAGTAAATTGCACAGATAAGAATTAATTTTAATTATGTTAAAATATAGAGTTGACGTGACAAAACTATAATATATTTCATTTCTCTTTTTCTTTTTTATATACTTTGTATATACAACACTTATATTTAAAAAAAAATACTTAGACATGTTTCGGACAACCAGTCCTTCTTCAGTGATACATATAATAAAGATAGATATTTAAAATATAAAATTGTTTACATGAGATTTATTTTGGAACGTTTATACTTTTGTTATATCAAAGAAAATATTATAAATATTGAAATAAATTTAACGTCAAGTCTAATGATTGATTTATATCCTTTGTTGTAAGTAATTACCTGAACCCCAATAAGAACTTTAAATTATTATTTTAAATTGAATCATAATATTTGTTATAACAAAAGCATAAACGTTCCAAAATATATTAACTGTAATAAATTTATAACATCTGTAAACAATTTGTAATATTTTTAATATGTATATTTATAATATGTATCACTGAAGAAGGACCGGTTGTCCGAAACATGTCTATATAATTTAATTTTTTTAAATAAGTGTTGTATATACAGAATATATAAAAAAGAGAAATAAAGCATCATAACAACACAAAGCATGGCGAATATAGAAGAAAATATAATATATTTCACATAAATACACTTCAAATAAACTACAGGATACCTGTTTACATGTCTAAAAATTAAATGGTTGTTATTAAACAAAAAAATATTTAAAATAAATAATCGAATATGTATATGTGTATGTAATATTCTAAGATGCGATACAGGGACCATATAATTCTCTAGAGTATTCAATAAAAATATGACTATAACTTATCAGGCAACAGTGAACTGAGACTCTCCATGTTATCCCATTTATCTTTGTCATTCAATATAATATGTTGTACCTACCCCCTTTACGTAATATGAAGAATAAAAATATAGATAGACGAGAATTGTATTTGCCAGAGGAAAATAAGTATTTTATATTACACAACAATAGTTTGAATCGAAAATTGAGAACCTACTTCTAGAGGGCTTAAAAAGTTTGCAAAACATTTACATATACTAGTTGCAACCCGTGAAATATTCACGAATGTAAAGATTTTCTACGCTTTAAAAACTCGGTTCACTGTACAATCGTTATCAGTAAAAAGTTGTAACTTATAATGGAAGTCATTTTTCCACAAACATTAAAATTTCACAATAAACAATATCAAACTGTTTTTCTTTTGTAGCACTTCTGTCATACAACAATATTCAGAACAAATTTCAAAAATAGATTCAGAATCAGAACAAATTTCAAAGAAGTACTACACTCGTACTCCCCTATCCGGGTTTTTACCTATTTATATTATGTAAAAAAATTAAAAAAAAACTAAATAGAGCTAAAAAGAATAATTGGACTAAACTGGAGAGCTTTCGGAAAAATGATTTACATCCTTAAAAGCCGGAAAATACCGATCAACCTGAAACGAAAAGTATATGAAGCCTGCGTTCTGCCAGTTGGTACTTATGGTCTTGAAACTGTTAAATTGTCCAAACAATGTGCCGAGAAACTACGAGTGACCCAAAGAGCCATTGAAAGAGCCATGTTAGGAATAAGCCTAATAGACAGAGTCAGAAACGATACGGCAAGAGAAAAAACAAAGGTCACTGACATCATCCACCGGGTGGCGACAATAAAATGGCAATGGGCAGGACACGTAGCCAGAAGCTCAGATGAAAAGTGGACACGAAGACTGCTGACTTGGAGACCGTGGACGGCGAAGAGAAGTGCAGGGCGACCGCTACTACGGTGGAAGGATGATCTGAACAGACACGTCGGAATAACCTCTTAGTTAAAAGGGAAAAAGTGCTTAAGGAAGAGAGCCCTTAGGAAGAGCAATTCAGACGTTGAATTAAATCATTTCGGATTTGGACATTTTTAGTGTCAGTGAGGCAGTGTTCATAAAAAAATATATTATCAATTCTGTAAAGAGTACTATCTTACTGACGTCGCCATATGGATCCTTCTAAAATATGGGAATTTTTAAGTTTCATATTTTTATTGTATTTTCGTTAAACCGATTGTGTCCAAATGAGATGGATAAATGTTTTACGTTTGTTATGTCTCATTTGTGTAAAAAAAATTAAAAAAAATACATTTTCAATAAATGTCTATAAAGGACAGTGTAAGAAACTATAAAGCTCTAAAATTGTTAGGCTTAGGCTATATATTCGCAAACTGACTAATATTATTTTATAAGGATTAATTGTATCTCAATAGAGACGAAGATGTAAATTTTTTTTTGGGAACAGAATATGGTGGCCGAGGCGCTTACAGGGCTTATGACCTGTCATTGGTTGGGTTGAGCGATCGCTTTATGTTTAACAACATTCCCCATTCCACCTTTCTTATGACCACCACGTCTGACAATTTTTTTTTTTTGGAACTTGTATATATGCTAGAATCCCAAGCTTATCTTTACATTTTTAAGTTCACTCTACACTAGCGTCATCTATCAAGCCTCGGCCACCATATTCTATTCCTAACAAAACAATTTACATCTTCGTCTCTATTGAGATACAATTAATCCTTATAAAATAATAATTTATCCGCAATGGGTAAAATTTGTATACATTCAAAATGTTGACTAATATTATACTAAAATCAGAAGAGTTGAATGGAGACTGTAATACATTCTGCAATAACTTGAATACATACTTAACTTTTAAAATTTATAACACTATTATATCACAAATTTTATTAGTCACTTTTTGAGTGTCGCGACAGCTGTTTTGCCAACCGATGTTGTCATCATCCAGTTGTTTGTAACACCTGACAAAGAGTTGTTTTTATAATCATATTGTTTCGGACAAAACAATGATCTATTTTATAAAACATTTGTTACTTTAAGTATATTTTAAAGAAAGATTGAATGACGTCACGCATTTGGTATTATACTCGTACAATAATATTGGGTCCGAAAAATAAAGAATTAGCTGACTTTGAACCGTAAAATGTCGCATAATATATGAAGGACAAGCTCTTTTCTCAAAGACAATGTCACGAAACATGTCAGAGAACGAGAAAACGAAGATGTATACATGGGATTCGAGAACAAATACATATTGAAGCCGATAAACCATGTTCTTTCTTACTTGAATAAGAAAATAAAAACATGATTTAATACGACGTACAGAAAATAGAATTATATGGATTGACAACATTTTGAATGTATACAAATACTTGTAGACGAATACTGGATTTTATTTACCCATTGCGGGTTATCAATTCATAGATGGCGCTAGTGTGTAGATTGAAACTAACATGTGAAGTGTGGTGTTACATATTTACATATATACAACTTCCAAAAATTTGTCAGACATAGTGGTCGTAAGAAGGGTGGAATGGGGAATGTTGTATTACATAAAGCGTGCGCTTAACCCAACCAATGATAGGTCATAAGTCCTGTAAACACCTCGATCACCATATTCTGTTCCCAATTTGCATATTCGTCTCTATTGATATACAATTAATCATTATGTGGATTGAGTTAGAAATACAGAATGGCATGAAAAAAAGCTGTCTGCCTACCCCTTCGGATAGTCGTCGTGAAGTTAGTAAGTTCGTTTAACTACGAATGGTAATTATAATATATTTGAAGCCAAACTTCAGATCTCATGCTGTCTCTATTGTATAAATTCAAAATCTCTAGACTGAAAGAATAGATCTACAATATATAGACTCCCCAACATTGTATTGCACGGCAAACCCCAAGGTAGACGACCCCCGGCCAGACCACCAAAAAGATAGATCGACATCTGGGAATCGACTTCCCATGAGGTCAGTCCCTCTTAAGAAACAGGCCACAAGGTTAACATTAAGAAAACGAAGAGAATACAATCCCTTTTTTTAAATTAATATACTTTTTTTTTCAACCTTTGAGTATATTTTTCTCGACTTGTTTCTAAAGCTTTACTCCTTCATCATTGGGAGAACGATATGAACAAAGAAACATGTCGAGAAAAATCAACTGAAAAGTGGGAACAAAAACAGTTTTAATTTATAAAAAAAAATCGTCATAATGGAATTCCAACGCCTTAAGTTTATGTAAAAATACAATCTCTAACCGCAAAATGAGTGCTACTTGTAAACTAAATGTGATTTTGCCTTTTATTGGCAAATTTTATAAAAGTTAATACCTATAAAGTAACAATTAGAAACACGTTATATGTTTATAAACACGTTGTGAACTTGAAATGCATTCACTGAAATCGCAAAATAAACGTTTACATCAATATATTAATGCGTATGTACAAAAATGCTTTTTAAATTTTAATTAAACACGTAAAAACACACTAAATTTAGCATTTAACACATTTCCTCAAAATGCGCTAATTTAAGAAATAAACTCTTTACTTTGACGTAAAAAAATACATCGTATGCGTAACTCTTAAAACAATCAAACCCATAAAAGGCGGCAATAGATTTCCTTTCTACGTTATATAAAATACTAGCACGTGAAATGTCCTTTTTACTGTAATCAATGCTCGTATCCTTAAGGATTCATGAAAATATAGATTGAGCTTAAGTAAGCACTCGTTCGCACGCAACTACGGCAAAACGCAATATTTTTTTCCACGTCAACAAAAAATATATATCATCATTATGATACAAAAATTTGCACACACGATCAATTTCGACCTTTTTGCTGAAATTGAGTTCAGCGGGAACTGCGCTCGGTGGAGACGCGGGAAATATCTCCTCTCACTTGTATGGCGTCCTGGCAGTTTTCCGTTCAGTATTGCCGCGACCGTCCTCTGATGCGAACGTGGCTGAGAGTTTCAAGCTCCAAACTAATTCGTTGACAGTTTTTCGCGAGTTTTGAATTTCAAACGGAAATTGGAATTCGGATCATTTGGTGTGTACGATCGTGACATTTTCTGATCGACTGGTATGGATTTTTTTTTCATCAAAGTTTTCAAATTTAAAATGTTACATTTAAAAAAATCGTACATAGTTTAATATATTACAATATTTATGTATTCATTAGTTAAGAATAAAATAGGAAAAATTACCATATAAAAATCAAAGCATTATTATTCGCTTCGTATTATAAAGTATATAAAGATAAAAGTTAATTTTAGTAATATAGTTTTACACTAATAATGGCTAAACTAATATTTGATATAAAAAAAACAATAATTTTAAAAAGTTTACGAGATATTAGCGGGATATTTTAAAATTTAGAAAAAATAATAAAATGGATCCTCTACATATTAAATCAAATTAGTAATTAATGATCGTACTTATTCAGAAGTCAGAGTGTGACTCTTAGTTTAAAATACCTGTTATTTATAATACACTTGTATTTTTATATTTGTTTTGCAGTTTTTTTTTATATTTAAATAACTTTTTGGAAACATTGTATTATCAGAACACTTTTTTGCACTTTTCACAAACATGTTTCGGGACAAAAAATTCCCTTTTTCAGTGTATGAATTTTAACAGTTAAATGAAAGATAGTCATTACTTTTATACTATATAAGTTATAACTCTTTTCATTCACAAATAAAATGTTTCCAAAAAAGTTATTAAAATGTGAATCCACAACACAAAGTGAACATAGAAAAAAATATATATATATTTATTCAATTTAATCTTAGAGTATCGTGAAAAGCCTTTGATTATCGAAAGCCTACTATTTATGATATAAAGCCTACTATTTATGACACAATCTGGTGGTGGTCTAGGGGATAGAACGCTTGGCTTCTGATCAAGGGGACTTGGGTTCGAGCCTGGACACGACCAGATTCCTTCTTCATAATAATGAGCTGTTTTCTGCTCACATTGAAGATTGTAAAATAAAATTCTAATATCAATGATTTAAATTTTTGGTGTTAGTCTTTTTAAAAATAAAAATAAAAATTGTTTTAAATATTATTTGAACCTGTAACTAATATAATTATTTTTAAAAACATATTATAAAATTAGTTAATACTAACATTGAGGTTAATCTAATTTACAAAAAAAATTCTAGATGAGATTCAGAATAAATAAGACTTCTGTCTTATTTATTCAAACAACGTTCTGAATCCTTACTTGTATAAAATAAAGTTTCGTTTTAAAAATAAATATGAATATACATTATTGGACAATTTGCGAAAGTAATTTTATTATAATTCACTCTATAAAAAAACTTCCAGAACACATAATTGATTCGTTCTATTAACTATCTAATATAACTTTTTTCGTCTTCACCAATAAAATAATAAATGCAAATTTAATATCGCGAGTTTCAAAGATTTTATGGGTAAAATTACATCTGCAAAAATACAATTTAAAAACATAAGTTATTTGAAGAATTTTACGTAATTTCAAAGGCAACAGTAAATATAATATTATATATTATACTATTATATAATTTCGGGTAAATAACTTTATGGTTTAGTGACATTTTTCGAAGAATACTCGTATTATTATGACACCACGAAACAAAGTATAAACTTACTTTATTTATATATTTTTCTTCTTTCTCAGCCTATTCCCGTCCACTCCTTCCATTCGCTTCCATATCACTCTGTCTTGTGCAGACTGCATCCAAGTTATTCCGACATGTCTGTTCAGATCATCCTTCCACCGTATTTGCGGTTGCCCTGCACTTCTCTTTGCCGTCCACGGTCTCCAAGTCAGCAGTCTTCTTATCCATTTTTCGTCTGAGCTTCTGGCTACCCAAGCTTAATCTGTTTAAATACAAAGTTTTTATTTTATCCTATATATTTATACTTTTATGAGTATGTAATATATGTGTGACCTGCCCATAACCATTTTAGAGTTACGGACATCATCCACTGGGTAGCGACTCTAAAATTGCAATGGGCAGGTCACACATATATTTCATACTCAAAAAAGAATAAATACATAGGATAAAATAAACACTTTGTATTTAAACAGATAAAGCTTGGGCACAAGCGAAACTAGTTGACATACAATTACATTTTCCTGGTTAAAATACAAAGTGTTTATTTTATCTTACACATTTATACATTTTAAATGTCTAACCACAAAGTGGGTGCTTTATATAGACAAAAATTACTTACAAATTCTTGAACAATGATGTAAAACACCATATAAAAAAATGACTGTTTTATTGAAGTTTATGTTATTTTATGGGAACGATATGTTTTGCCTTGCTGTGGCAATTTCGAATAACACATTTGATAAAGCCTTTGCAAGGTAAAAGGTCTGCAAGACATGCGTTTTCAAAGGTATTGATTAATAATTAAAACAAATTTAATATTTCCTCAAAATAAATAATTCGAAGCAAATTTATAAAAATACCGTTAATGAATTAGGTTCTCGATTCGGCGTTGTATAATCGTCTACAAGTCCGACCAATTATTTGACTATTCAACAGCAATTTATAAACATTTTTGGTCTGTGTAGACCTACTTGTAAAACATTACATTCGGAGGAAAAAATTCGACGAAGCAACCCTATTCCAAAATTCCAAAATTAAATTTCCCAGAATCCTGTTTTTACTTTAACAATGAAAAGGGAGGGAGTCTCAATACCCCCGCGGAATAAAAAATGTCTTCCGTTGCCCCATTCACTTCACAAAATCTTATCGTGTCTTACAAGAAAAGAAGTTTAATCCCTAACAATAAATCATAATAAAATGTCGGCCCGGAGGAAGCAACTTTGGGAACGGATACGAAATATTCCCTATTTTAAGTCGTTAAGTTTTCTATCCGACAGAAACAATAATCGTGGACCACGTGATTGAGTGTCCAAGTTTTCCGTTGGGCGCCAATGGGGAAGAGTACATACAAAAAGACAGCTATAAAGTGTATTAAACATTGAGAAAATGAGAGATGGAAGAAAATAAGCATTATAAACTACTTATATCTTAAATAAAATAATAATATTCTTTTAGTAATTTGTATCTACACCACTTTATTTGGTAACACCAACCGGTTTCGTTCCCGCCAGAGCTTCGTCAGGGTGAGAGAGTAAACATAATATAAAATCAGAGAACCAACATACGAAGAAATAAATATAAAGTGGATTTTATATTTATTTCTTCATAGGTTGTTCTCTGATTTTTTATTAAGTTTACTCTCTCACCCTGACGAAGCTCCGTCGGGAACGAAACCGGTGTGTGTTACCAAATAAAGCGGTGTTAATACAAATTACTAATAATGAATTATTATTTTATTTAATAATGTCACACCACAAATTAAGTGCTTCATACGAAATTTTAACGGCAAGTCATGCACATTAGGGAAAAAATATGGAGATTTTCTAATTCAGATATTAGTGGCGGACAGGGGAGATAATTTTTTTATGGGAATATTTGAAATTATTTTCAATGGGGAACATTGCTAAAATGGGACTATGGGAAAGATTAGTTTGATTATTAATTCTTCTTCTTCTTCTTCCTCAGCCTATTCTCGTCCACTCCTGGACAAAGGCGTCCTCCATTCGCTTCCATGTCACTCTGTCTTGTGCAGACTGCATCGACGTTATTCCGACGTGTCTGTTCAGATCATCCTTCCACCGTAGTAGCGGTCGCCCCGCACTTCTCTTCGCCGTTCACGGTCTCCAAGTCAGCAGTCTTCTTGTCCATTTTTCATCTGAGCTTCTGGCTACGTAACCTGCCCATTGCCATTTTAGAGTCGCCACCCGGTGGATGATGTCAGTGACCTTTGTTTTTTCTCTTGCCGT
Source organism: Lepidostoma basale (assembly GCA_022606425.2). Taxonomy (NCBI): domain Eukaryota; kingdom Metazoa; phylum Arthropoda; class Insecta; order Trichoptera; family Lepidostomatidae; genus Lepidostoma; species Lepidostoma basale. The sequence goes on along the minus strand of JAHDVF020000890.1, from coordinate 923,445 downwards.
ATAGTTTCAGACTATGTCTCTTAGGCTTATTCCTAACATGGCTCATTCCAAGGCTCTTTGGGTCACTCGTAGTTTCTCGGCACTTTGATTATTAATTGTGGGTAGATTATTGTTAAAGGCTTTCTTTATTTCTGAAGCTTCCAAATTATTTAATTTGATCTACCTCATAATTAACAAGATGAACATTAATGTCACGTAAGAGTGGAAAAAATCAGGGTTTTTGTTTTCATACAAAGTCATAATAATGGAATCTGGCAATGACGATGGACCGCCACCATGGCAGTCCTGACATACCTCTCTAGCTTCCTCTACATTCGTCGATTGCACGTTCGTTGATTTTTTCGACTTCGAATGTGGCCGCCTTTTAATATTTGATAAATTTGGTCTTGCCATGGTTTCCTTAGTCTACGTCGTCGTAGGTCATCGGAACTAGATCTCCATAATGTACTGCCATATTTTCTTTACTGGATATATTTATATTTGCAGTGATGACTTTGAGAGCGCCATTCATTTTTTTCACAGCACCGACCCCTCTTTCGATATCTTTCTCAATTTTACGTTACACGTTTATTCTAATGTACTCAACAAATGTGATTTTATATTAGAATCATATAAAATTCTGTTTGCGCGGGCACCAATTTATAAATGAATATGTTAAATGAGCACAAAGAACTAGAAGCGGGATCCCTTTGATCGCAAAGTGAGTAAATGTATACATTTAATGTGTACTTGATATAATTTAACGTTACTTTTAGATAAACTTATAATCATTCGAATGGCCTTGGGGAATCCATTAAATTAGCAACGAAATAAATAAAAATGCGGAAACACGTTTTAATGTTATTCTCAAAGGTGCGGCATATGTATAATGTTATATGTATTATACACAAACGGAGAAAGCTCCGGCTAATAAGTATACAACCGCGTACAAGCGGGCACATCGCGGGGCAAATAAAAAGCTTGTTAAGAGCTTTTTGTGCTATAATGTGCCAGATACGTACGGGGAGCGGGCATTGTTTACAAATAGCAAAAAACTCGCTATTAGGGCGTACCGTTTCTTACAACAATGCTGCCTTAAACCTTTGGCGCTGGTCCTGTAAAAACACATCCTTCCCTCATTCGTTACACAACATTGTTCGTTATAATGGAGTTTCCGACGCATTAAGGGCGGTCCCTTATAACTAACTTATGAGCACAAATATGGACGAGGACCGAAAGGACACAACCGGAAAATTGAAAGGATTAACGCGTGTATATTTATTTACAACACGTAACAGATAATAAACAGATAACAAAAAAGCTAGAATGGTATTGCACAATGGTATTCTTCTACCGACCCTTATGTAAGCGAAGCATGAAACTGGCAAAATAAGGATGAAAGTAGAATAAATGCAGTAGAAATGAGATCTCTTAGACGAATGTGTGAATACTCTGTGTATAATAGAGTGTCGAATGAAAATATAACAAGTGAATGCGGTGCGAATGATGGTCATATGAACAAAATAATGAAAGGATCATTAAGATGGTTTGGACATATGGAAAGAATGAATGAAGAAAGAATGTTAATTGTTTCTTGAACAATGATGTAAAACTCCATATTAAATAATTAATACGAATGAAAACGTCCGTTTTCTAGAAGTTTTTTTATATTTTATGGGAATGACATGTTTCGTCCTTCTATATTTGATAATGCCATAGAAGGGCGAAACATATCATTCCCATAAAATATAATTAAACTTCTAGAAAACTGAAGAAAGAATGGTAAAAAAATTATATGTTAACGATGTAAATGGAACCAGAAATAGAGGAAGACCGAGGAAAACGTGGCACGATCAAATAAATCAAATATTGAATGTCGGCCACGTGATTTATGAATGTTGAGGAATCTAGAGAAATATGTCAGGAAAGAAAAGTGTGACAGTCCATTCTTTCTGCCTACCCTTTCGGGGAGACGGCGTGATGGTTAGTTAGTTATATAGTTAACAGATAATAGGTTAAACGTACCGATATTTTTTGTTAAAAAAAACTACACAAGGACGCCCTCCGGGACAGAGTGGTAAGAGCTCCGACTGCCATGCCAGAAGTCCCGGGTTCGATACCCGGCGACGGCAATGTGATTGTCACACTGTATTTGGTCTGGTGTAAAATTCACGTGACAATAAAATGGAGATAGATTGACTACCTATCATAATAATTATAACGTGAGTACGGGCATAAGAAATACAATTCGTAACACGTAGTTCGAATATCGGTGTCAAACGGTTAACCATTGTTACAGTCTGTTGTCAAGTCAGGGCTACCTATCACATGTCATGAGAATCAATATAATAACTAAATACAAATTCCATACAGTAATTGGGTTCGAACAACCTGTTGTCTACAAAAAAAATATTTTAATTAATAAACAGTTAGCATCTTAAGAGCTGACATCTTAATAGCTTACGGCCTTTGTAGCAGAGTGACAACCGCTATGACTGCAATAACGAAAGTCCCAGGTTCGATTCTTAAAAATACATAATTGAAATAAAAACGCTTTTTGTTATTTCTTCACCATCACAAGCTCCATTCCTATGCGAGTTTTGGCAAAAATATAGGAATCTCTATCATTCCTTCTTACTTATTTTTTTTCAAAGGACAAATATGTGTTTTTAATAATAAGGCAATCAATAGTAATCTACTAAATGATAGCAATTACAATAAACCTTGATAAATAATAAAATCTTTGCAAATTTATATGGGCTAAGCTATAAAAATTGGGTTACTTTGAAACAAAATGTCGTTTGAAATCGTTACGACTGGAAATGTTTTCAAAGTATCCATTATTTCCTTCTGCACTGCGATCAGAAATATATTTAAACTTCCTTTCTCCTTCTCCCTACTTCCGTAATAATACGCGATACGTTCAGATGCCGCAGTAAACGGTCTATAATAAAATAAAACTTTACTTCACGGGATCATTTAAATATGGAACATTCATTTTGAAGACGTCACTTCATATAAACGTTTTGCAACCAACAGGTCGATGTGAAAACTTCCAAATTACATAATACTCGAATGTAACGAGTACAGCATAAAGATATAAAAACCTGCATCCGAGCGTAAAATTTGTAAATCAATTGTTATTAAGAATAAAAACCGTTTCCCAGTAGGGGTAGGCAGAGAGGATGGACAGCAACACTGTTTTATCTTGATAAAACTTGATTTGATTTAATTGATATTTTCATACTAACTAACAAACCGTCACGCCGTTTCACCGGAGGGGTAGAGAGAGGGGATGGACCGCCACACTGCTCTATCCTGACATACCTCTCTGGATTCCTCTACATTCATACATCGTAACATGCACGACCGTCGATTTTTCCTACTTCGAATGTGGCCACCTTTCAGTATTTGATTAATTTGGTCATACCATACCTTCCTTGGTCTTCCACGTTGACGTTCTCTTTCCTCTCACACTGCTTGTATACAACATTTTAACCATTCTTTTCTCGTCCATTCGTTCATATATCCAAATCATCTCAGGGATGATTTTTTTATTGATTTATGATGCAATCATCTGCCTTACATTTCTTCCTTATTTCTTCGTTCGGTTTTCTATCATATATCGTTTTCCCGCACATTTTTCATAGTGATCTCATTCCTACGACATTAATCCTACTTTTATCCTTTTTTGACAGCTCCAAGCTTCACTTCCAAACATAAGGATTGGCACTATAACTCCATCATGTATTGTTCTCTTTGCTTTAGTGTATATATTTTTATTTGCAGTGATGACTTTTAGAGCGCCATTTTTTGTTCCAAGCACCGACCCTTCTTTCTTTATCTTTCTCCATTTTTCCGTCTCTTGTAAACATGCTTCCCAGATAAATAAATTCGGTAACTTGTTTCAGTTTTTCATCACACATTCATTACAAGGTCACTCTAATTGCATGCTTCATACATTATTGATAGGAGTACTAAGATTTCCGATTTCCCATACTGTTAGCGGTAAACATACCATCGTCTGCATATAACAAACAGCGGACGTGTTCATACGTTTTCGAAAATATTTGTATTACAGATTGTCATATTTCGCCAATTAAATTTCATATAATTAAATTTATTTGAAAACGTTAGAAATGGTTACAGTAACATACATCTGTATTACCCATCGTTTAAAATAATTTAAACGTGCAAGCATCGTTTATTTTGTATACTAATAATAAAAACCCACATCCTCAAAACAAACTTAAATCAGACGATTTAACACGTGTGGTTTTGATGTTAATACAAATGTTCTTCGGGCGTTAAATCTTTTGCGGTTAGATTATAAAATTACAATATGCAATGATAACATATATTTTTGTTATACCTCGTAGCATATAAAATATAGGGTGTTTTTCTAGAGGTTTGGTTTTTAAACTGGCAACATTGTTTCTACAGACTGTCAAGTTGACAGTTGATTTGTAGTCAGTACGTTTTGCTATTTAACCATGAATAGACTGACGTCAGAACAGCACTTGCAAATTGTGCAAATTTATTTTGAAAATCATGGTTTGGTTCTTCGGGCGTTAAATCTTTTGCGGTTAGATTATAAAATTACAATATGCAATGATAACATATATTTTTGTTATACCTCGTAGCATATAAAATATAGGGTGTTTTTTTAGAGGTTTGGTTTTTAAACTGGCAACATTGTTTCTACAGACTGTCAATTTGACAGTTGACAGTTGATTTGTAGTCAGTACGTTTTGCTATTTAACCATGAATAGATTGACGTCAGAACAGCACTTGCAAATTGTGCAAATTTATTTTGAAAATCATGGTTTGGTTCCCTAAACTTATTGTGCACTACGTCCATTTTACGGTCGACATAATCCTCCATCCGAGCAAGTTATTCGGAAGACCATGGATCGTCCGAAGGAGGACCAGATTCAATTGCAAACTCTTACTTGTAACACGTCTTTTCGTATAACACTTCAATAATGTTTTCTTCTTAAAATTTTATTATGTTGGAAGTTATTCCATCCCAAAAATCGGTGGCAAAGTGGCATTTGAGGTGGGAGCATATTCCATTACTATCACTTCGGGCGTTAAATCTTTTGCGGTTAGATTATAAAATTACAATATGCAATGATAACATATATTTTGTTATACCTCGTAGCATATAAAATATAGGGTGTTTTTTTAGAGGTTGGTTTTTAAACTGGCAACATTGTTTCTACAGACTGTCAATTTGACAGTTGACGGTTGATTTGTAGTCAGTACGTTTTGCTGTTTAACCATGAATAGATTGACGTCAGAACAGCACTTCAAATTGTGCAAATTTATTTTGAAAATCATGGTTTGGTTCCTAAACTTATTGTGCACTACGTCCATTTTACGGTCGACATAATCCTCCATCCGAGCAAGTTATTCGGAAGACCATGGATCGTCCGAAGGAGGACCAGATTCAATTGCAAACTCTTACTTGTAACACGTCTTTTCGTATAACACTTCAATAATGTTTTCTTCTTAAAATTTTATTATGTTGGAAGTTATTCCATCCAAAAATCGGTGGCAAAGTGGCATTTGAGGTGGGAGCATATTCCATTACTATCACAATTTATTATTTAATTTCAGAAATTGATATATATATATAATATATATATATATATATATATATATATAATATATATATATATATATATATATATATATATATATATATATATATATATATATATATATATATATATATATATATATATATATATATATATATATATATATATATATATATATATATATATATATATATATATATATATATATATATATATATATATATATATAGCATGTATATGCCAATATATAATAGAAATATTATGATAATATGTGTATGTAATACATATAATATGCTATATATGTATATGTTATAATATTATAATATTAATGGTGTAATATGTTATTATAATAATAATACATATAATATATATATAATATAATAATAATAATACATATATTATTAATATGTATGTAATATATATACATACATACATATTATATACATAATAATACATATATATTATATATATATACATATATATATATATATATATATATACATATTATCTATATATATATATATATATATATATATATATATATATATATATATATATATATATATATATATATATATATATATATATATATATATATATATATATATATATATATATATATATATATATATACTCGTATATATTGTGATATTATATCAGTGTTCCAAATTAAGCAGTTAATTATGTTTGAGTAACACAATGTTTCCGCCAATGGATTATCTATTATATTAATTGTAATATGTATAATAACTGTGTTTCAAATTAAACAGTTAATAATGTTGAAATATCCCAGTGTTCCCGCTAAAACAATGGACTATCGAAACAAAACATTTTAATGGATAGATATGGATATACAAAAATAATGGAGATTTGATCATAAAAATATCGCAATAAAATAATTTTAAATGCATTATTTTTTTCTGCAGTCATCCATTTGAACCCAAAATTCATACATTTTCAAGTATGCTTTAAAAATGCAATTTTAAACACGCAAAAACAAAACAACTAAAAAAATGCAAATTTTCATAAAAAGCGCTTTGTTTCACGTATTCTTTCACGTATTCTATCATCATCAGCATTTAATCGTCTAGTTCTGAACATAGGCCTCCCTTCCCGACCTCCACAACTCTCTATCTCTCGCCACTCTGTGCCATTGACCTCCTGCCACTCTCGTGATGTCATCAGACCATCTCGCTTGTGGTCTGCCAGGATTTCTATGGCCGGATCTCGGTCGCCACTCCAGGGTGCGTCTTGTCCACCAATCATCCGTTATCCTGGCTACATGGCCGGCCCAATTCCACTTCAACGAGGCTATTTTGCATGCTACGTCCGAGGGAAACGTGGCACGATCAAAGCAATCAAATATTGAATATTGGCCACGTGAAGATTCAATCGATGTGCGTGCATGGCACGATGTATGAATGTTGAGGAATCGAGAGAAGTATCTCAGTCAATAATATTTTAGAAGTTTATTATTTCTGTCCGAGACGACGTGATGGTTAGTTAGTTAGTTTACTTCTTATACGTTACTTATTATTTATACAAAATGAAGATTTACGCAACAATTGAGTACCGCAATTGTTCTCATATACAGGCTGACCTCAAGAGATGACAGATAAGACAAAAAGATTCAAATTATTCCTCATACTCGGAGTACGTTTTATATAAAGTGCTAAATGTTTACCTTGGAGGATGTATACAAATTCTGTTAAAGGGTAGAATCATCAATCAGATGCTCTTAGCTTAATTAAAAACAAAAGATTATTCTCGATCTCTCATTTGTCGAGACAAGGAGCTGTCAGTTTATTATGTTAGCAAATGAAATAATATCAAGTTATCTTCTTTATCAACAATATTATCCACGCAGTAATATATCTATTTTTGTCATTAAAAGATTTATAAAAAATATTTTTACATTATTTTGTCATTATTACATTGCGTGCGTGATGGTGGATATTAAATTATATTTTGTAAAACTACATATTCATTTGGAATTTTACAAATTAAAAGAGATTTTCGTATTGTTTTGTAAAATCAATTATGTATCAGACCTGTCTCTTTTGAAATTGTCAAGATGCTCTAGTGAGCAACTTGACAATTTCATAGGCAATGCAACTATGGTTATTATATATGAACACGTATATTAATAGAATCGAATAATATAGACCTAAAACTGAGAATATTCCTCATCAAGACCTGTATGGAGTATCATGATGTACGGCTGCGAGACATGGTACCTATCCGAAAGCGATAAACGGAGACTAGAGGTTTTTGAGATGTGGTCCTATAGAAGACTATTAGGAATTTCCTGGAGAGACCACATTACAAATGAGGAGGTTCTCCAAATAATCGAAGGAGGAAGGCACCTGCTCAGGACCTTGTCCGAAAGGCGTGCAAGATGGATCGGCTATGTAATACGACAAGAAGGCCTCTTGCATGCCTTAATGGAAGGTATGACCGAGGGGACAAACTCTAGGGAACGCCCACGCCGAGAATACCTGGAGGACCTGTTGGTGGACGTGCGCTGCTCATCATATGCAGATTTCAAAAGAGCCGCACAAGACAGAGAAGAATGGAAGAGAAGAATAGAGGAAACCAGAGAGAGAGATAAATAATAATTACGAATAGAATGTGAGTGTACGGATGTGAGACTTGAAGTCTTCCGCGGACGTTATTGGTAAACTCCAGGTGTTTATAAATAGGTGCCTTCGCTCAATATTCAAAATCTATTGGCCCCAAACATTCTCTGGACTACGGCAGGCGAAAAGCCAATTAGAGAATAAGTCGCTAAACGCAAATGGCAGTGGATCGGTCACACTCTGAGACGGAACCCAGCCTACATCGCTCAGGGTGCACTAGACTGGTCCCCTATGGGGGGAAAGAGAAAGCGAGGCAGACCTAGAGCCACCTGGAGAAGAACCCTGCAGGACGAGGTTAAGGCGGCAGGCCTCACTTGGGATGATGTTAGGCATCAGGCATGCGATAGAGTCGGGTGAAAGAAAACGAATAGAATTACCGAAATTATTTATGAGCTGCTTCTACTTGAAGATATAATATTTTAATAATGCCCTTAATATTCCAAGGGCGAAAAATTACGCAACGTAATTCGTTTCTGAAACTAAGATCATAAGTTTTAAAGAAACACTTAACTAGGTCAATAAGCTTGGGCCAGCGAGTTCATTCTGAATATTTTAATAACCAACTTTCCATACAAGTGGAAATTTATAACAAGAAACAAAACTAATAAAAAAAGGAAAGAAGGATTGAAAACTCGGTTCCTGGGTATATTTTATCGTATTATACAAAACAAAAAGGCTGTTTTTCAATTTTCTACGTGATGTATTCTAGAGGTTGTGTTATTTCTGTTCCATTATTCTTCTTTTGTTTTATCAATATATTCGGGGAAAAGGAAATCAATTTCGTCCATTCTCTGGAGTCCCTCTCGGTATTATGTACATCGTTCCAACACGCGAGGCTGAATTATTGACATACAAGATAATTAAATTTGTTCACAGGAACCAGGCTGCACCCCGAAATGAATCAAATGCATTTTACATTTAGCGGCTAGAGGGTGCGGTGACTTTACTCTGTTCGTACTGAAAATTTATTATAAATGTTCAGACTACGTTGGCATAATATAAATAACCGCAATTTCATCGAGTTGTTTGGGTAGTTCTAAAATGTTAAGTACTTAATTTTAACGATAAGTTAAAATAATAAGTTCCTTAGTTGTAATGATCTTTTAGAATTTCATTACTATCGTCAAAATAAGTTATACATATCTATGGTATGTACGTGTACTAATAACGAAACTACAAGAATTAATTGTGACTCAATAGAGACGAAGATGCAAACTGTAAACAGAATATGATGGTCGAGGTGTTTACAGGACTTATGACCTGTCATTGGTTGGGTGAGGCGCACGCTTTATGTATTACAACATTCCCCATTCCACCCTTCTTACGACCACTATGTCTGACAATTTGTTGGAAGTTGTATATATGCTACTATACAACACCACAATTCACATTTTCTATTTCAATCTACACACTAGCGCCATCTATGAAGATTGGAGTGTGTAGATTGATATAGAAAATGTGAATTGTGGTGTTATATAGTAGCATATATACAACTTCCAAAATTTTGTCAGACATGGTGGTCGTAAGAAGGGTGGAATGGGGAATGTTGTATTACATAAAGCGTGCGCTTAACCCAACCAAAGACAGATCATAAGTCCTGTAAACACCTCGACCACCATATTCTGTTTACAGTTTGCATCTTCGTCTCTATTGAGATACAATTAATCCTTGAAATGATAACCTGCAATGGGTAAAATCCAGTATTCGTCTATTTATTATATTTTATACATTTGTATACATTCATAAGTATTTGTATACATTCAAAATGTTTTAAAACGAAACTACACACAAAAATAGCCATTTAAAAATAATGTAACATTAAAATATCCTGATACATTAAGTTTGGGTTAAATTTACGTACGCATGAAACAATATGACACAATATTAGCAAGGTTAATATGAATTAACCAACGGAGTAAGTTTACTTTCTTCAATAATCGCCTTCACTTGTTGTGGATTCACACTTAAATAAATAAAAAAGCACTTTGTAATTTCACAACACTTGTTTTTTTTTCTTCTCAAAAATGTTTCGGTCCTTATTCGGTCTTACTTCGATTCACAAATTTTAAAGGTAAAAAGGGGTTAAAATTTGTGCATCGTAGAAAGACCGATCCATGTTATAAAAAAAGGGTTGTGAAAATACAAAGTGCTTTTTTATTTATTCAAATGTGTTTATTTATACTCAATGTATCACTCGTAATAAGGTTAATATGCCATTTCTGAATATATTTAAAACACACATTCAATTTATTCAAATGTGAATCCACAACACAAAGTGAAGATTTATTTGTAAACTAGCGCCACAAGCGATGATTTTTGTACCTAAATAGGTAGATGGGAATGTAGAGTGTAGGGTACAATAAGAATATGTATGAAACAAAAATATTCTACACAAACATTAGTAGATATTTCGGTTTATAGAAAATTTCTTACCCCATGCAATGAAGGGTTAATTAAAGCATACCGTTATTTCCTAATCCATTCGTTCCATAAGACCAAACCATCTAAATGATCCGTGTTAATTTTATTTATGGCGCATTCATCCGTCTTACATACCTATATTATTACTTCTTCGTGAAGTATTCTATCATATGGTACATTGTATTTCCGCACAATTTTCTTAAGGATCTCATTTTTACGGCATTAATCCTATTTTCATTCCTCTTCTATCCACAGAAGCAAAAAATGGCAGTACACAATGGAGTTCTAGTGCCAACCCTCATGTATGGAAGTGAAGCTTGGAGCTGGCAAAAGAAGGATGAAAGCAGGATAAACGCCGTGGAAATGAGATCACTAAGAAGAATGTGCGGGAAAACGTTGTATGATAGAATACCGAACGATAAAATAAAAGAGAAATGTAAGGCAGATGACTGCATCATGGATAAAATTAAAAAAGGATCCTTGAGATAATCGACGTGCGTGCATGGTACGATGTATGAATGTAGAGGAAGCCCGAGAGGTATGCCAGGACAGAGTATTGTGGCGATCCATCCTCTCTGCCTACCCCTCCGGTGGCGTGATGGTTAGTTAGTTAGTCATTCCTCTTCTACCAACTGTTATATCTATATACAATTTATAGATACACATATTTACAAATGTAAAATTCATTCAAAGATATAACAGAAGTAGTTCGGATACAAACATTCAACGAAAATATGTTGATTGTATTTTATAAAATATATTCGTATATTCAAAAACATGCGAATATTTCATCAAATATAATTAACAAATTTTCTACATTTCACATCAATCCAATGATAAAATTTTCCTTTGTGCGGTATGTTGGGTTTGATTCAATCGAATTGAAAATGCAGTGCATAGCTTTGGCATCGGATTGGAAAATTGAATTTGGCGTGTAATCCAATTAGTTTCTATATTTCATAACCGTTATTCGAACAAACCCGCCAATTAATATTGAGTTCTACATTTCACCGGACGTTTGCAAATAGTACTACATTATTATTATTTTGTTGAATCGCACTTTACATCAATACAGCGCGAGCCAAATCGATGTAAAGATTGTAGCTATCATATTGATTCTCGCAACATGTGATAGGTAGCTAATCTATCGCCATATAATTGTCACGTGAATTCTGCACCAGACCAAAGACAGTGACAATCACATTGCCGTCGCCGGGACGTTCGGGGTGTCAGTCAAAGCACTTACCACTTAGCACTTAGGTCGTTATATGTTTCACAATTCGTAAAATAACGTGAATTTTTTAAAGTTGTATATTGTAAGTATAACAATAAATTAAATAATTTAAAACGTAAAGATGCGAGAGAAAAACTGTATCCAATTCAAGAAGAAATTAATATAGGTACTTCGCTAGTTTTGATCCAAGGGATTGGTTTGCAGAAAAGTGAAGAGTTTTTGCTGGTTCTTGAGATGCAACGTGGGCCTTTTTAATGTAGTAGTTTCCCGTTGTATTCCACATTTGTATACAGCAGATTATTTGAACCCAATAACTGTAAACGTGAATTCTACAACAAACCAAAGACATTGTGACAATCACACTGCCATCGCTGGGAATCTTACCCAAGACTTTCGGTGCGGCAGTCATAGATCTCGCCACTCTGCCAATATAGCATTAATCTATAATAGCATCCAATATTTTTATTAGAAGAAAATGTATTGGTAAAATACGTAACACTCGATATTAACTAATTTAATTTTGTTTCTTGAACAAGAGCGTAAAACTCTATTTTATATCTATGGAAGTGACATATTTTGTCTCTCTGGGGCATTATCAAATAATTTAGATTTTTGATGAATTCTCATTATAAAGCAATAATAATGTGAAATATGTCACCTCAGGCTGACCTGATGAGGCACGCGAAGAAGAAGTGACAAGAAGACTGCTGACTTGGAGACCGTGGACGGCAAAGAGAAGTGCAGGGCGACCTAACTACGGTGGAAGGATGATCTGAACAGACACGTCTGAATAACCTGGATCCAGTCTGCAAAAGACAGAGTGACATGGAAGCGAACGGAGGAGGCCTTTGTCCAGGAGTGGACAGGAATAGGCTGAGGAAGAAGTAGAAGAAGAAGTGACACTTTGCGCTTTGCTAAGAATCCATTCAAATTCTTTTTAAAAACACCAAGAAAATTCTAGAAAATGAACGTCATAATGAAAATTAAATAACTAAGAAATTTATTTAGGCCAAAATAAAATCTTATCGGAAAAGGAACCGCCCCACCAGATAACGCATTAAAAAATTTTCCTGCACATCGACATGAAGAAATCTTTCTTCATCGCTACTTACCATATCGGGTGGGGTAGCTTACGGCGTGACGTAGATAGAGCTAGACGTTGAGTTACGATCTGTATAAGTGACGACGCGATGTTACAATAATCTATTCAACCCGCGGAGGAAACGTATTACGGGAGAGAACATTTGAGAATACTCCCATGAAAGCTTTTGAAGTCGGTACCATTTCGTATGCAATTCGAATTTAAAATAAAATTTCTCCTATATTCACCATAACTTTGGATTGCGGATTCATTTAAAATTTGTAAACAACACGAACTTTTTTAAAAAATAAAATTAAAACAAACATGTTTCGGACACAAAAGCCCTTCATCGGTGTTTTGTATAGACAATTTTTCAAATAAATATTTTAACAACTTTTTCATAATTGTGGTCAGTTTTGACAGATATCGTTTGTTTCTGTCAAAATTTAAATAAATTAATTAATTAAATAAAGTTCGCGTTGTTGATATAGATTAAAAAACAATATAAAATAGAATAACTCTGAAAATTACGAGGGAGTCGACCGGTTTCACTCATGACAACTTCGATAAATACGGGTTCACCCGAATGCTCAGTAAGGAACGATAATTTGAAATCAAATCAAATTATATCAGTTTATTTTCTTAAAAGACATTACAAACATAATTGAAATTTAAGGCATCTATTTAAAAACAGGTAAATTACCAGGAACGAATGATAGATGTTTCGACTTTAGGAATACACAATACTCTCTAAAGTAGACAGTATTTGGCTTCTGAACGTATTTTAACTAACATTTATTAACGTATAATAAAGAAATACGTATATTTGTTTTAAAGAATTAATTGAAAATAAATCTTAGTTTTCTGGAATAAACCAAATAGCATATTAAAATTTTTAATTAAAATTAAAAACCTTTAGCATTGATATTGACAAGGACGTATATTTTCTATGTTACTCAATACTATTTATTAATAAAAAAGAATTCCATATCGTTCTACCAGAAACAATATAAGGAATTTTGCTGAACGGTGGAAGCAAAAATAAAAACATATAAAAGAAAGAAAATAAATACTTTCACATATACATAAAGTGGTGAAAAGCGTGTTCAGACAATTTTTAAAGGAAAAATGCAATTTTTCAATTAATCTTAGAATACACATGTATTGAAAAACTTATATTTAAAAATAATTTTAAAGATGTTCACACCAATATACAACTTTATAGTCACGCATTTTCATCTTGAATATTCCGAAAGTCCATCATACTACAGACTGTAGTAATTTTTTTCGTCTTCGTCCCCTCAGCCGATGGCTTTTACATAATGTACTAATGAGCTTTAGATGAATTTTTATAAAAACAGTCTTTGATGTCACGTAAGTAATTTCCAGCATTCCCTACCCTTTCGCGTAACTTCACTACTCTCGCATTAATACTCCCTTGTGCACCAGTCAAGCCCCCGTGATTCAACCCTTCTGTACTCGAGATGTTCTTTAACATGCTGAAAAAACGTTCCCAACCATCTACAAATCCTACACCTCTTTAGAGGGAAAACCGAATTTTAGGGGTAAATTTTACAAGCTAATACGGAGTTTGGTTTTGTGGTAAATGGAGCGTTGGGGGTAAGGAGGGGTTGCTAGTGGGGCGGGGGAGGAACGGAAAGTGAGGAAATTCTAAGGGAATACTTTATTTTACATAAACTATTAAACCTTTCAAAACATATACTCCGTTATACTGAAATTTGATTCTAAAGTATAATGATGTAAAACTCCATATTAAATTATGCACTCAAATGAAAACATGTGTTTCCTAGAAGTTTTATTATAATTTTTGGGAATGACATGTTTCGCCTTTCAAATGTTTGATAATACCTTAGAAAGGCGAAAAATATCATTCTCATAAATTATAATAAAATTTCTTGAATAAAACGTTTTCATTCTTATTAATTACATAATAATTTGTTTTGATTACCGCATATTAAAATTATAAGCGTTGTATATTACCTACGAGTATATCATTTTTTTTTAATTAAATCAATGGTTATTTTAAACTTTCGTATGGAGCACTTAATTTGTGGTGAATTTGTATAAACACCACTTTATTTGGTAACACCAACCGGTTTCGCTCCCGCCGGAGCTTCGTCGGGATGAAAGAGTAAACTAAATATAAAATCAGAGAACAACTTTTGAAGAAATAAATATAAAGTGAATTTCATATTAATTTCATAAGTTGTTCTCTGATTTTAAATTAAGTTTACTCTCTCAGCCTGACGAGCGGGAGCGAAACCGGTTGGTGTTACCAAATATAATGGTGGTAATACAAATTACTAAAAGTGTGTTATTTTAACATTTGAGTTACAATTCTTCATATCATAATAACAACTAACTATATTTATTAAAAAATATTCAAATAAAATTCAACTCACAACGGTGATCACATTATTTGATTAACGAAAAAAATATCATATAATCGTGAATTTTTTTTTAATTCTCTTATAACTGCGAAAATGAAATTTATTCAATAATCTTAAATATTATTTTTCTTTTTTAAATTATATTATTTTATATTATAAATAATCAAATAAATTTAACGTCAAGTCCAATCTTTGATTTATTTCCTTTGTTATAAGTAATTACCTGAACCCCAATAAGAACTTTAAATTATTATTTAAAAAATTCAATTGAATCATAATATTTGTTATAACAAAAGCATAAACGTTCCAAAATAAATCATTATAACATCTGTCAGATCATGTAAACATTTTTATAATATTTTTTTAAAATGTATGTTTACTGAAGAAGGACTGTTTGTCCGAAACATGTCAATGTAATTTTATTTTTTAATATAAGTGTTGTATATACAATGTACTCGTATATAAAAAAGAAAAATAAAAATAAACCATCATAACAACACAAAGTATGGCGTATATATAAGAAATTAAATATTATTGTTTTTAAAAACAAAAGACTAAGACCAAAGATTCAAATCAACGGTACGAGTATAAAACTTAATTAAACAATCTGCATATTGAGCATAATGTAGCTCAATATTACTCGTATGAAGAAGGAATCGAGTCGTGTCCAGGCTTGAACTCAATTCCTCTGAATCAGAAGCCAAATGTAGTCCCCTATATCACCAGCCGGTTACACCATTTTTAACATCATTTCAAAGGCGTATTCGAATATTTGTATATGCTACAAACAATATGTGTTACGTATTTCAATGTTTTTTTTTTGTTTTGCCGAAATACATAGGAGCATAAATTATAAAGAATCGTATGTTTTTGCCACATAAATCATTCATTTCAGATATTTTTCCCAAGTGCGAGAATATCAATATAAATTTGTTTGTTTTCCGACGTGGCCTAACTATCCATCTTGATACTTGATAAATTCACTTCACCTTTCCCGTCGGAACTTTTGAAACTTGGAAACGCGTTGGAGCTTCACACACGGATGCATGGCGATAGGGGAGCTATTTGGAAATATATCTTTGCTATTCTTATAAAGCTTATTCGTACGATTGATGGTTGTATACACAAGTCCATTTTGTATTTGCTTAAAAAACCAATTCATGTGTCTCTGTTATGTTTCAATGCCAGAAACTAAGGGATAACTAACAAACCATCACGCCGTTTCCTCGAAAAGGCACAAGAGATATTGATATACTCGTATTATTCTTCTTAATATCCTCAAAAATCATAAAGCATGTTAAGCACGCGCATCGATTTTTAACACTTCTTACGTGACCAACGTTTAAGCATGACTAATATTCACACTTCTAACTTGACCAACATTTAAACATGATTAATGTTCACACTTCTAATTTGACCAACATTTAAACATGATTAATGTTCACACATCTAACTTTGCCAACATTTAAACACGATTAATGTTCACACTTATAACTTGTTCAACATTTAAACATGATTAATTTTCACTTTTCCGACTTGACCAACTTCGAACATGATGAATATTCACACTTCTTACTTGGTCACCATTTAAACATGATAAATATTTACACTTCTATCTTGGCCAACATTTAAAAATGATTAATTTTCACATTTCTAACTCTCCCAAATTCGAAACATGGTTAATTTTCACACTTCTTACGAGTCCAATATTTAGAGATGAAAATTTTTCGCAGTTCTTATCTGGCCAACATTTAAACATGATTAATTTGGTCGTGCCGCTCGACCTTTCTCGATTTCTTGCTCTGTTAACATAATCATTATATGTTTTTTTTTTCTTTTTTTTTTAAGTTAATATTCTAGAAATTGGATTGCAACAACGTTTATTAACATCTGTGCTGGTTCTTGGGATGCCACTTGGGTCTATAATGAGGTAGTTTCTCGTTGCTTTCCAAATTTGTAAACATCAGGTTATTGAAACAAAATTACTGTGTACAACCCTCATGACAGGTACATTGCTAATCTTTCACAATTTTATTGTCTCGTGAATTCTACAGCAAACCAGACAGCTTCCTTCACCGGGAATCGAACCCGGGACCTTTGGTATGGCGTGTCATCGCTCTTGCCACTCTGCCTCACCTTTTTTCTATTCATGTTTGTATTCATTCAAAGGAGATTCTCATTTATATAAGAGTTTGACTATCAATCACAATTTTTTTTTAGCACACATTCGTTTCAGAGATCTCATTTCCGCTACAATTTCAGCGTGTTTGCACGGTTCATACTTCCATTCTATAAATAAAAGTCAGTACATGAACTCCTTTGTGCACAGCCATTTGAGTAATAAATATAATATTTAATTAAAACAATATGTTTGACTATTTGCTTTGGTTGTTTGAAATAATGTATTATATAAATTGTGTATTCCGAAATCCTTTGAACATTTTGAATGGTTTTCAAACAAATACATAAGCATACATTCGCTTATTGTATACGGTATATTTAAACAGATAAAAATAACCAGTATATTATTTATACTAAAACAAATATAATTTGCATGTACGAAAGCGAAGCATGAAACTGGCAAAAGGATGAAAGTAGAATAAATGCAGTAGAAATAAGATCTCTAAGACGAATGTGTGATAAATCTGTATATGATAGTGTCAGTATAAGAAGTGAATGCGGTGCGAATGAAAGTGTTATGAACATAATAATGAAAGGGTCGTTAAGATGGTTTGGACACATGGAAAGAATGAGTGAAGAGAGAATGGTGAAGAAGGTATATGTAAACGACGTTGACGGGGCTAGAAATAGAGAAAGGCCGAGGAAAACGGGGCACCATCAAATAAATAAAATATTGAATGTCGGCCACGTGAGAAGTCAGAAAAATCGACGCGGGTGCATGACATGATGTATGAATGTAGAGGAATCGAGAGAAGTATGTCAGGACAGAACAGTGTACCGGTCCATTGTTTCTGCCTACCCCTCCGGGGAGACGGCGTGATGGTTAGTTAGTTAGACAGTATGGCTCTCAGGCATAGAGTTGATATCTTCTAAATGAAACACACAAATAGATATTTAAAAAAGCCTCAAACTCGAATGACCAAACTTTTTGGCTAAATTTAAGATGACATTCGGTGCAAAAAAGTATCTGGAATGATATCCATTTTTCTCTTCGGTTATAAATTCAATAATTCAGCATCTCCGTCGCTATTGAATCTGTGTAAGAAACATTTCTAAGGTTATTGCGTTTTTTGCGATAACTCTTCTGAACTTTCTGAAACACGTATTATTACAATAAGTTTACGTTTTTTGTTGAAATTTTTATAGATTCAGTGTTTTCTTTTTCTTTATTAGTTTCTATAATATTATCTTTTTAGATTAAGCATACATGGTATTGTTCTATAATAGGTACACTATTCTACAATAGAGTTCTAGTGCCAAACCTTATGTATGGAAGTGAAGCTTGTAGCAGGCAAAAAAATTATGAAAGTAATCAAATGATTTTACTGAAATCTCTTGATGGAAGTTCATTTTAAATAAAACGATGTTTTTTAACTACTTCCACTTTTGTCTTTATTTAGACAGCGACCGGTTTCGCCAGGCTCGCTGCCATCGACAGACTGGCGACACTATTGTAAACTTAGTCCTTTATATACATACAGATCAGGGGTGGTAAACATGATTCTATACAAAAATAATCTTCAAATATTTATGTAAAATTTTCTGAATTTAAATATTGGTATTACAGGTATTCTTGAAGGTTCGTATTTAATACAATGGATTTTAAATTTTATTATCGCTTACATGTTCATATATCGTCACTTCAAAGGTAAAACTCATTAAGTGACATTTCAAATTTTTCTCCTTTTCTTGCAACTTCCGCATCAGACTTGTGAATTTTACGTCAGAAAACAATCACCAAGTGTATTTATTAAAGAATAACAGTTATTCTTTAATAAAAACACTTGGTGATTACTTTCTGACGTAGAATTCACAAGTCTGATACAGAAATTGCAAAAAAAAAAAAAATGTCATAGTGAGTTTTACCTTTGAAGTGACGATATAATGTTTGAAAAAATTGTAATTTTGTTTTTATTATTACTAAGTTTACAATAGTGTCACCAGTCTGTCGATGCCAGCGAGCCTGGCGAAACCGGTCGCTGTATAAATAAAGACAAAAGTGGAAATAGTAAAAAAAACATCGTTTTATTTTATTATTATTATGAACGTAGGAAACATACGAGTACTGTAGAAATGAGCTCACTAAGAAAAATGTGCGGAAAACGATATGTGATAGAATACCGAATTGTTTTTAAAATGCCATGCATGAAAGCATGCCATGACCTCATTAATCATATACTGAAAGACGGCCACATTCGAAGTCAGAAAAATCGACAAGCATGCATGTTACAATATATGAATATAGAGGAAGCTAGAGAGGTATGTCAGGACAGAACGGTATGGCGGTCCATCATCTCTGCCTAACCCTCCGGAGAAACGGCGTGATGGTTTGTTAGTTAGTTAGCTAGTTATAAAATAGGTTCGTTAGTTAATTTTTATGTTAGTTGACTATTTTAATGGCACGAATTAAATTAAACGAAAGAATTAAACTAAAAAAACAACACTGTGCGAACCAAAGGATTACTAAGAACATCGGAGATGAAGGTCCTAAGATCAATTACTGGAAAAACCATCCGAGATCGTGTCCGCAACGTAGACATAAGAAGAACTTGCGAAATAGAGGATATCGATCAATGGAGTAGATCCAGAAGAAGATACTGGAGGGACCATGTAGCCCAAATGGATGGTGACAGACTTGCATATACAGCCGCTTATGAAATCCCCTCCGGACAACGCCCACCTGGAAGACCGCCTAAGAGATGGAGGAACAGCTGGATCTCATCATCCGACGATATATGATTTTTGTGTCACAGATCGTCAGATCTATAAAAAGAAGAAGAAGAATTAAATTAGCCTTAACCATTTTCTATGCAATATTCTTTTAAATGTTTAACTTATTTAAATAACGAACGCTATTCTGTTTTTTTTTTCGTTTGTTCCGTTAAAATTTCGTTTTGAAACTGTCTCTAATAAATTTCAAGTTGGATATTTTAAACGCGCTCTTAAGATAACATTGAAGCGTGCCTGTGCAAAAATACTAGCCACAGTCCTGACAGAGTGGCAAAAACGTGGTTAGCGGCGACTCGGCCATTTGTGAATATATAAAAAGCGGGAAAACCAGAAAAAAAATTACGCCGCGAAACGGGACGCAATATGGCGGGAGAATTAGATATCACAAGTACTGGCGGCGTGGACGTTACTTTTCAAAGTTATATTAAAATTTTCCAAGAAAAAAAATATGCCAAAAGTAAATAAATATCGCCGAGATCGTGTGTGCAAAAAAAATAAAGAAAACCATAAAATAAAAGTTCTTACTTTATCGTGTAGCATATTGAAAATGAAAAATATGATTTCATTTTATGAAATGACAAAAGCATTCTTTGTTCCCTGTTATGCAGGATATAATAAACGAAAAAATGAAAGGCGAAATCTTTAATTTTGACGCTACAAAGCCATAATTTTTATGGTTTCGTGATTTACGTTCATAGGAAAACAACAATATTATTTATGTTTTTGAGAGGCGTAACTAATCTTAAATTAATGAAATAGTAACACAAAAACAAAGGCTTTTAATAACTTATAATATATTTTTTAAATAGTAAATAACGATTGATTGTATCTCAATAGAGACGAAAATGTAAATTTTTTTTGGAAACAGAATATGGTAGTCATGAGTATGAATAGTAAAAAAAAACAAATTGTATAAAAAACTGGTCCAAGTTAAAAGCACAAAAATTGGAGATTGGATCTCCAGGCGTTGTCTAGCAGTGTGATAATTGCGTAAGCCTTTCACATTGCATTAATAAAGATTTCTGCTTAATGCTTACAAATAATCTTAATAGATGGCGCTAGTGTAGATTGACCTAAAAAATGTGAAGTGTTTTAACATATTAGCATATATACAAGTTCCGAAAATTTGTCAGACGTGGTGATCGTAAGAAGGGCGCAATGGGGAATGTTGTTAACATAAAGTGATCGCTTAACCCAACCAATGACAGGTTAAGTCCTGTAAACGCCTCGACTACCAAATTCTGTTTCCAAAAAACAATTTACATCTTCGTCTCTATTGAGATGCAATTAATCCTTAAAAATTATTAACCCGCAATGGGTAAAATCCAGTATTTGTCTACAAGTATTTGTATACATTAAAAAAAAACAAATAGTAAATAAAGATTTGTGTATTAAGGTAGCATGTTCATAGAGGATGACCGAACAGAGAGTGA
Source organism: Lepidostoma basale (assembly GCA_022606425.2). Lineage (NCBI taxonomy): Eukaryota > Metazoa > Arthropoda > Insecta > Trichoptera > Lepidostomatidae > Lepidostoma > Lepidostoma basale. The sequence continues at coordinate 901,730 of JAHDVF020000890.1, read as the reverse complement.
AACGCCGAAAGAGTTGGTGCAAGTAACAAAGGAATGGAGCTTTAAAAGTATCATAAGAAACAATAATTTATCAATGAAAACAAAAACGGCCGTTCTTAATGGAATTCTGGTTCCAACAGTTTTGGATGGAAGCTAAACATGGAACTGACAGAAGAAGGATGAGAGCAGAATAAATGGGGTATATGGGAAATCCCTTAGGCGTATGTGTGATAAAAGGATGCACGAAAGAATATCAAATTCTGTTATCAGAAAACCATGTAGAGCGGAAGAACACCGAGGTTCCGGGTTCGATTCCCGGCGATGGCAGTGTGATTGCCACACTGTTTTTGGTCTGGTGTAAAATTCACGTAACAATAAAATTATGATAGATTGGCTACTTATCACATCAATATGATACTTATACCATTTACATCGATTTGGCTCGCGCTGTAATGATATAAAGAGCGATTCCACAAAATAATAATAATTATTATTATTATTATGAAAGCGTTATGAACAAAATTATGAAAAGATACGTTGTTTTCGGCAAATGGAACGCATGGATGAAGAAAGAATGGTTATGAAACTATAAGTGACGAGAAAAATATTATATGACCAAATTAATTAAATTTTAATAGTCAGTAATGTTGGATGTCGGTGAATCGACGTGCATGTATGATATGCTGTATGAATATGGACTATTCTAGAGAGGTGTATCAGGATAGAGTAGTATGGCGGTCCATTATCTCTGCCTATCCATCCGGGGAAACGGCGTGATGGTTAGTTGTTGTTATTATATGATTTTTTTATCATTCCCAAAACTTGCGTCATCTGAAATCAATGAATTTTTTGTGTCTAACATATCGCACCGTGAGTGTAAAACCGAGATAACTGCAAATATAAATTTTGGAGATATGGTAGTTTAAAGACTTCATATTGCTTGGAAAAACTGTTTTTTTTTTTAAATAAACCAATGATTTTCGGTTTATAGGTATATTACTATTAACCGAAAATCATTGGTTTATTTAAAAAAAAAAACAGTTTTTCCAAGCAATATGAAGTCTTTAAACTCCCATATCTCCAAAATGTATATTTGCACTTATCTCGGTTTTACACTCACGGTGCGATATATTATAAAGTTTTTTCTAAGCAATTACAGAATACAATTAGTTTTTAGCTATTGATTCCAGTGACATGTGATAGGTAGTTAATCAATAGCCATTTTTATTATCACGTGAATTCTACACCAGACCAAAGACAGTGGGAGAATTTTTTTTTTCCTTACACTGTCATCACCGGAAATCGAACCCGAGACCTTCGGTGGTCCAGTCGTAGCTGTTGCCACTCTGCCACGAAGGTCGTCGAGTTTAATGAAAATGCGTAATAAAACATGGGCGCAGCTGAATGGGAGATAACAAACATCTTCGGGAATATCAGAGTCATGAAATCTGCCAAGATGGCACGTTAATGGAGCATATCTTGCCGCCAAATTTTTATCGCGAGGAAATTGTGTAAAAGGAAAGAAATACACAGAATTTAAAGTACAGAAACATGTTTTAAGTGTGCAAATGCTCTTCTCAGTGCACGTAAAAATATAATCATAAATCAGAACATCATAATAATAATAATAATAATAATATGCTAACTTTTAAAGCGCCGTTTTTGCGATGTAATCACCTCAAGGGCGCATTAAGACGTGTTTTAAATCTAAAAATCTAAATTTGACCGCTTAAAAAACGATCGGTTTAAAAGTATAGTAGAACGAAGTATAAATGTTTAAATTGGGTATGAAATATGAAAAAGATGGGTTTTCAATTTAGATCTGAAATCTGTCGGATCATTTATGCATCTTAGGTGTGAAGGGAGATTGTTCCAAGCTGATGGACCGGCTACCGCGAACGCTCGATCTCCGAAATTTGTACTGGGGCAACGCTTCGGCTCAACTAATCTTCCTATTGCTGAGGAGTTTGCCGAGCGAAGTGTGGATTTCCGTGAATTTAGGCTGTCCGTTATACAGAGTTCAGATATATAACTTGGCGCCATTCCATGTAGCGCTTTGAAGACTGTCCAGCAAAGTTTATACTGGATTCTTTCTGGACTTTTAAGCCAGTGAAGTTCTTTGAGATGTTGTGTTATATGTGACTTTTTTGGAATGCCTTTAATGAGCCTTGCTGCTGCATTGAACGCAGATTGAAGTTTGTTTATTTGTTGTTTTGGAATGTTTGCATAAATTCCATTACAATAATCAAGTCGTGACATGGCGCTGTAGACGAAATAATAATTAATATAGCTAAAAAAAACACAATATGAGTACTGTTTTATTATAATAAATAACTAACTAACTAACCATCAAACCGTCTCCCCGAAGGGGTAAGCAAAAAGAATGGACTGCCAAACTTTTCTTTCCTGACACTATCTAAGCTGTTACGAAAAGCTGTTGTCATTCCATGTAACTAACTAACTAACTAACAATAACGCCGTTTCTCCGAAGGGGTAGGCAGAGAGAATGGATGGCCAACTTGTATCCTGGCATAATCTCGCGCCTCTTCTACATTCACACATCGTGACATGCACGCGCGTCGATTGTTCCTACTTCGAACATGGCCGCCTTTCAGTAATTGATTAATTTAATCAAGCCATTTCTTCCTTGGTCTTCCTCATCTTCTTTTCCCATTCACACTACTTATTTATTTTTAACCATTCTTCCCTCATCCATTCGTTCCATATGTACAAACCATCTTAGTGACCCTTTCTTAATTTTATTTATCACGAATTCATCCGCCTTACATTCCTTTCTTACTTCATCATTAGATATTCTGTCATACATTGTTTTTCCGCACATTCTTCTTAGTGACCTCATTTCCACGGCATTTATCCTACTTTCATCCTTCTTCTACCCACTCCAAGCTTCACTTCCATACATAAGGGTCGGGACTAGAACTCCATTGTGCACTGCCATCTTTGATTCAGTCAATATATTTCTATATGCGGTACCAATAGAGTATATGTATAATTTATATCAGCAATGTATATGTATAGTGTATATACATGTAGAGAAATTATTAGCAATCACGCAATTATTGTACCCGAAAATTAAGTTTTCAAAACTAGATTCAATTTTTAAATTACGAAAGAACAAAAACTGTACATGTTTTAATTTAACAAAACGTGGTTCTTACCCTGCCCTGGGGAGAAGAATGACAAAATATGAAATATTTCGTATTTATGAAAAAACTTTAAGCGTAATACCTTCAATTAATTATTCGGGCCCTCAATGACGTCATTTAGCGTAAAATATTGTAATACTCGGGCTTCCCAAACAAGCGCGGAGCATACAAATTAAAGAAAAGGCATTCCAGTAATCCAGCGGATGAATAATTCATAACAAAGAATTGAATTTTGCCGAGGACACTCAAAAATTAAAACGGCTATAAAGTTATAATATGCAATGGGGTAGGTACCTGCCCAATAGTATTTAGGGATGAAATGAAAAACATTTGAAAAATATATAAATTAACAACACAACAAACCATCACGCCGTATCTCCGCAGGGGTAGGCAGAGAGAATGGACCGCCACACTACTCTATCTTGACATACCTCTTTAGCTTCTACCACATTCATACATCGAGTCATACACGCACGTCGATTCTTCCGGCTTCTGACATGACCAACCTTTAAAATTTGATTAATTTGGTCATGCCATGTTTTCCTCGGTCTACCTCGACTCCGTACTGCATTAACATCGTTAACGTATACATTTTTAACCATTCGTTCTTCACCCATGCGCTCCATATGTCCGAACAAACGCATAAATATATAAATAACCAACGCACGAATATATACAATAATATTTACATATTTAATATCTCTTTGGCATTCGCCGTTATTATTATTATTATTATTATTTTGTTGAATCGCTCTTTACATCATGACTGCATGAGCCAAATCAATGTAAAGGGTATTATAGCTATCATAGTGATTCTCGTGACATGTGATAGGTAGTTAATCTATCGCCATTTTATTGTCACGTGAATTCTACACCAGACCAAACACAGTGTGACAGTCAAACTGCCCTCGCCAGAAATCGAACCCGGAACCTTCGGGGTGGCAGTCAATGCTCTTACCACTCGGCCACGAAGATCGACAATAATAATTGAATAAAAATATTTTGTCAAGCCAACACTTAATTTATTATTACAAAAACTAAAAAAAACAGCCATATTTGGTGTTAACATTGCTTTATAAAAATAAATTAATCAGATATACGTATGAAGATTATGAATTAATCTAACTCACTAACTAACTAACCAACACGCCGTCTCCCCAAAGGGGTAGGCAGAAAGAATGAACTGCCACACTTTTCTTTCCTTTCATATTTTTCTCGCTTCCTTAACATTCATACATCGTCTCATGCACGCGCGTCGACTTCTGACTCCTCACGTGGCCGACATTCAATATTTGATTTATTTGATCGTGCCACGTTTTCCTCGGTATTTTTATATTTCTAGTTCCATTTACATCGTTGACATATACTTTTTTTACCATTCTTTCATTTTTCCAATGTGTCCAAACCATCTTATTGTTTCTATCATTATTTTGTTCATAACACGTTAATTTGCACTGCATTCACTTCTTTAATTTACATTCGACACTATCATACACAGAGTATTCACACATTTGTCTAAGAGATCTCATTTCTACTGCATTTATTCTACTTTCATCCTACTTTTGCCAGTTGAATATATTCTATTACAGTGATAATATAAAAGATGATTTATAAAGCACCGTTTTAAATAAATCAATCATCTCAAGGGCAATATTTACGTCAAATCGTTTGTATTTAATACCTATTATTTGCAAACAGCTTTTAAAAAATAAATCAAAATGAAATATTATACAATAAGCTCATAAATCATCGGACAGCTCCAGGTGTTTATAAATAGGTGTCTCTGCTCAATATTCAAGATCTTTTGGACCAAAACAGTGTCAAATGCCATTCTCTGGGCCGTGACATGCAAAAGGTCAATTAAAGAAAAGGTGACTAGACACAAAAGGCTATGGATCGGTCACACCCTGAGACCGAAGCCAGCCTGCATGGTTCTCTGTGGGTGGAAATAGGAAGCGAGGCAGACCTAGAGCCACCTGGAGAAAAACCCCGCAGGACGCTTACTTGGAGTGTAGTTAGACATCATGTGTGTGCACTGGCGGTACTGCCATAGAAGCCCAGAAGCCCGGCTTGCGTAAGAAATTTTGAATCAAAACCACTTCTGGCTTACAAAGGTTCAACTCTTGTGGCTATTCCTCTTACGTCCGATGGGAACATTGTTAGAAGGTGATTTGGTGGGTTGTTGGTTCATGCGGGGGCACGATTTCTTAGATTTGGAGGTTTTGATTCAAAATTTATTATGCAAGTCGGGTTTCTGGGCTTCTATGGAAGTTCCGCCACTGGGTGTGTGATAGAGTCGGGTGGAGGAGAATCCTTGAGGCCCTATGCACCACGGAGGTGTGACAGGACAATAGGAAGAAGAGAAACTTATAAAAGTTTTGAAACCATTATATTTGTGTGAGGTATGGTACAATAAACAGCATATAATTAACGTTTCTCATTATGAAACGCAGCATAGAAAGCCGTCCGAGTCGTATAATTAATGTGAAATTTTCAACGATAAGCATTTCGCGCAATTGTTGAATCAAATTTTACGTGTTTGTACATGGTAGCCGGTAATTTAGGCGCCAATTGCGTTCACGGGCGGGAAAACATGGTGACAGAATGTGGCGGGCTACCATTAACTGCGAGCACTCCGACCGCCGTGTTGGCAGCACTGCGGCCGTGTCATAAGGTTTTAGTGGGGAATGCGGGTTTAATAAAGGGGAAATTACATCTTAATAAAAAGGAACAATTGTTATTGTGTGCACTTTGTGCGTCTAATAATGAGCATTTTATAAAGCCCTCAGATTCGTTCGTGCAATAGATTTTGTTACCATATAATTTCGTTTTAACATCTTGTTAAATAATGAAAATAAATACTAATTGGAGCATCTGGAGCTGCCGAAACCGGTCGAAACTTAAGAACAAGTGGAATAAAACTAAATAAATATTATTAAAGAATTTTAATTCATTTTATTCTAGTATCAAGAAAATTCAAGTAACTACCAAAATATCTTGTTAATTCTCGATTGAAGAGAAAAATGTGATGTAATGAATAGAATAAAAGTACAATTTGATATTTTATTTATTTTATTTTTACCGACCGATTTGTACTCGGTATCTCCGGTATCTTTTATAAGATCATATATTTTTTTCTTGAACAATGATATAAAACTAAGACTTTATCATAAACCCTAAATCCCACCTCGCCCTCTTTCGGAGGGACACTCCGGGCCACACATTTAGCCCCATCATAAAACAACTACCAAATCACATTCCAACAATGTTTCCTACAGACGTAAGAGGAATAGCCATTAGAGTTGAACCTCTGTAAGCCAGAAGATCCAAGTTCAAGTCCTATATTAAAATATTATAATTAACACGATTGAAAACAAACGTTTTCTAGAATTTTTATTACATTTTATGATGGTTTCTCCATGCTAAGGTATTATAAAATAAGATATGTTAATTACAATACAATAATTCGAATTGAATTTAAATATTAATTTACTCTACAAAGTACATGTAGTAATAAAAAAAACTTTTTCGAAGAGTGTTTTAAAAAAACATATGGATGTCATTATTTCGATTCGTCGTCGGTGAAATGTTTTAATATTTTTTATTATTTGTATTTAAAATAAAATAAAATCACTTACTTTTTTTTCACCACTATGCGGTTATTTTAATTGCCGACTAGTTTCGCTTGTATCCAAGCTTCCTCTGGGCTTCGTAATACGTTTAATAAATTTACGAAGCCCTGAGGAAGCTTGGGTACAAGCGAAACTAGTCGGCAATTAAAATAACCGCATAGTGGTGAAAAACAAAGTAGTGTCTTTATTTTTTTTATTTTTAATACAAATAATAATAAAAAAATTAAATGTCTAACGACAAAGTGAACGCTTCATACGAAAATTTAAATATTTTTTTAATGTCGAGATATATAAATGTGGAATTCTACATATTAAAAAATATATCGTATCTAACAATGTATTTTCGTAGCATCCGTACGTACTTCTTGTGTTTTCTTACGAATATTTCCAGAGTTATAGTTCGACAATTGTCGTATTAAACGTATATTAGCGTGTAGGTCAAGACGTGTTTGATGAGTTCAAGAAGCTAACTAATGTAACAGGTCTATTGACCTCCACATACATTCAAGATCACTCTTTGCTCAAAATTACATTACGCAACAGTGGGAGATGGGTAACCATATCGTATTCACAACGTTTATTACGTTATTGTACGAGATAAGACATTGTTAATGAAAATTGTGCACATTAAATAACATAGAATTATTCGAACATTACCATGGATCAGTACATGGATCGAAGAACGGGTTACCCCAGTTTGAATATATAAAAATCATGGATAGTTTATTCACTTCAGGGAGAATATTTTCAATAGTGTGAGTAAAACCTCCGGTTATAGAATGGTTTTAGTTATAGAAAGCTATCTGATTGGTTCCTGGGTCTAAGTAGACGTAGCGTACGGCATTGGCTCCTTAAATACTTGGTGATTATGGAATTACTACCATGTCGAAATTTAGAAACAGAATTAATTTCAAAGGTGGAAGGACATGTTTGTGTTTGTGGTTTGGTTTCAGAATTCCTGTATCATCACAAATTTACTAGAATAATGGGAACTTCCAGACACATCGAATTCTTTTGAATTTTTACATTGTTTACGTGAGGAATCGGAGAAATCTATGTGCGTGCATGACACGATGTATGAATATAGAGGAAGCGAGAGAATTATGCCAGGAAAGAAAAGTGTGGCAGTCCATTCTTTCTGCCTACCCCTCTGGAGAGACGGTGATGGTTAGTTAGTTAGTTAGCTAGTATTATTATAAGTATTTTTTTGTTTTTCTATTAATAAAAAATGAAATAAAAACAATAAATAAATAGTGATATGATAAAAGGGTTTCAAATTTAACAGTAATGATATTCGGTAATACCTTAGCAAGGCAAAATATTTTATTCCCATCAACTTCGAGAACGACATTTTTCTTTCGAATCAATTATTTAAAAAAAGAGTTCAAGAAACAATAAAAATGAAAAATGATGAACTTATATGTTTGAATGAATATAATTACACCTTGTATTACAACACTTTATTTTACTAACACACAGATCTTTCGGTTACAAGTAGCCTAAAAAGTTAAATTTTTAATATTAATAACGAAAACCTAAGATTAAATAATTTAGAAATCTTAGAAATTAAAAAAGTCATCAAAAATAGTGAAAATATAACACTATAAACAACCAGTTAAATTTAATGTTTCTTTTTTATATTAAGAAAAATAAAAACCAAACATGTTTCGGGCACACAAGCCCTTCATCAGTGATATAATATAAATATTTTTAATATTTATATAATATCACTGATCAAGGGCCTGTATGTCCGAGACATGTTAGGTTTTTAATTTTTATTTCTTTAATATGTGTTTTATACGAGGTATATAAAAAAGAAACACTAAACATCCGCAACACAAAGTTATGGCCAATATAATTTAAATTAAATTAACATGTTCGAAATATTCCCGTTACATCTCCCCTCTCCTCAATCCTAATTATACTACCTCCACCTTTGTACAGAACTCCACCCCCTTTTAGTACATAAGTGACCATTCTGTTTTATCCGATTGTCAAAATTATGTACATTGATAAAGGTTACTTGCAAACCGTAACATGTCTGTGTTAAGTGAAATAAAGTGTTGTAATAAAAAATATAATTATGTTTAATTCAAATATGAATCTACAAAATAAAGCAAAGGCTAATATAGAAGAAACACATATCGCACCGTGAGTGTAAAACCGACGTAAGTGCAAATATACAGTTTGGGGATATGGGAGTTTAAAGATTTCATATTGCTTGGAAAAACTGTTTTTTTTTTTTAAAAACCAATGATTTTCGGTTTATAGTAATATACCTATAAACCGAAAATCATTGGTTTATTTAAAAAAAAAAAAATGTTTTCCAAGCAATATGAAGTCTTTAAACTCCCATATCTCCAAAAAGTATATTTGCACTTACGTAGGTTTTACATTCACGGTGCGATATGTTGTTTGACAATCACATAATGAGCCATCTATACATTATCAGCTATGCAAAAAAAAACACATCTCAATACGTATACAAATACACGATTATCCAATAAAAAATTGAGTGTCAAGCAGACGAGATTCGCCATTTTGTCTCACGATAAACAAGCGTGGATGAATCTACATAAACCGAAGCGTCATTACGAATTGGATCGTCGTGCCGCCTTATTAGTGGCACCGCGAGCACCCCACTTACTGCCCGCCTCCCGCCAGAGATCGGATGGACCAGGACATGGCGTAAGTGAAAAATTAAGGGCTATTAAATCACCGAGGTCACGTACATACACCGCGCGTACATGCGGCCAGGGGCGGTCTGGAGATGAGGAGCAGATGTTACTACTATGTTTACTAAACATTTATGATTTTTTGTTTCTTGAACAATGTTTTAAAATTTCTCCTATATACGCCATACTTTGTGTTGTAATTGCTTTATTTCTCTTTTTCTTTTTTATACACTTTGTTTATACAACACTTACATTAAAAAAATTTAAATTACATAGACATGCTTCGGACAACCAGTCCTTCTTCAGTGATACATATTATAAAGATAACTAACAAACTAACTAACCATCACGCCATTTCCCCGGAGGGGTAGGCAGAGAGGATGTATCGCCACAATGCTCTGTCCTGACATACCTCTCGGGCTTCCTCTACATTCATACATTGTACCATGCACGCACGTCGATTATTCCGACTTATTATAAAGATACATATTTAAATATTATAAAAAAATTATATGATCTGTCAGATGTTATAAAGATTTATTTTGGAACGTTTATGCTTTTATTATAGCAAATATTATGATTTCATTTAAAATAATAATTTAAATAACTTTAAATTATTATTTTAAATTTAATCATATTTGTTATAAAAAAAAAACATAAACGTTCCAAAATAAATCTTTATAACATCTGTCAGATCAATAAACAATTTTATAATATTTTAAATATGTATCTTTATAATATGTATCACTGAAGAAGGACTGGTTGTCCGAAACATGTCTACGTAATTTTAATTTTTTTAATGTAAGTTTTGTATAAACAAAGTGTATAAAAAAAGAAAAAGAGAAATAATGTTTTAAAACTCCATATTAAATAATTAATATGAATGAACACGACTGTCTTCTAGGAGTTTTATTAAATTTCATATGTAATGGCATGTTTCGCCCTTAGGCATTATCAAATATGGCGAGAATCAAGTGAGCGATCGTTTATATATCCTAGTAAGTGTAACAGAATATGGTAATTAAGGCAATTGAAATAGTTATTTGATACAAGTTACAATAAACGTTTTTTTAAATATTTTTCTTTGTTTTATGTCTAAACTAATAAGCATATTTGCAATAACTAGCCTTCAATTATGTAATGACTCCATATGAAGTATTCAATATTTATTAGCATTTTAGTCAAATGTTTTCTAGATTAATTAAATTTTATTGGAGCAATATTTGTTTGCTAATGCATAATACGAATATCCTTATCTCACATTTAATAATACCCAGCAAAACAAAATATTTCACTTTCATAAAATGTAATAAATTTTCTAGATAATAAGCTTTACACATTGTACGTATTTAAACAAAACTTGCACAGGTTTCATTTTATAGATCAGGCACATTGTAATATTAATTATTTTTATTTTGTTATTTTATTTTATATCATTGTATTTTATATTATTTGTTTTAGATTTATTTTGTGGGTGTTGGACGATCGAAGTGTGCGCGGGAGATGCCTATTAGTGGCGATGAGGTTCGCAACCCATCACACCGCGTCTCCCGCGGGGCGAAAAGAGAAGGATGGAGTGCCGCATCAGTAAAAGTGTGACAGTCCATTCTTTCTGCCTACCCTTTCGGGGAGACGGCGTGATGGTTAGTTAGTTAGTTCACATTGTAATACGTGATAAACATTTTTTAAAATATGTTAATATGTTTTAAGTGTGGTATATTTGAAATTCATAACTATTAAAAATATTATTCAAATCATATTAAACCAATTATTTATGTTAAGCTTCGAGTACCGTATATGGTAAATAAGGGCCCTCGCACCAACTCCGGCCCAGAAACGCGTTGTGATCTTAACCTAGTAGAAACTGACATACAATTTGTTATTCTGCAAAAAAAGTGCGTAGGTGTTAATTAAACACTATTAAAATTCGGGCAATTACAAACGTTACACACTTGTATTCACATAAAAATTCCCCTTTACAAAAAAATAACAACGAAATGGATCATTAGAATTTCTTCTTTATTCACCATCACTTTGTGCTGTGGATTCGTAATTGAATAATTTAAAAAAACTTTGTATCATAACACTTTATTATAATTTAAACACAAACATGTTTCGGGACACGGAAGTCTTTCATCAGTGTAAATATTGACAACATCGTAATCGTATATGTCACGATTTTGACAATATTTGCAATGATGAAGGGATTCTGTGTCCCGAAACGTGTTTTTGTTTAAATTTTAGTTAGGTGTTGTGAAACAAAGCATTTTAAATTATTCAATTATGAATCATTCGTGTTTCCTAATTTCATCAATAAATATTATAGAGAGGCAAAAAACTGAAATCAGTGAAGAACTTAGAAGTATTTTGAAGGCTTGATAATGTTTTAGAAAGGAGAAACTGGCCATTCCCATAAACTATAATAAAACTTTTAGGAAACTATTACATTTTTATTCGCTTTAATTATTTAATGTGGAGTTTATGCATCATTCTTCAAGAAACAATAAATGAGTTATAATACTTCAAAATAATAGGAATATTTAATGTACAATGTATCCCAAAATATATCTTATGAACAATTTAACAATAGACGATAGAATCGACAAATTAAAAATAGTATAATGGAATAGATATACTAGTAGTTTTGGATGTAAAATATTGAAGACTGAATTTGTACAAAATAAAGAAATTGCAAGTTATCCCAATGAACGTAAGCAGAGAGATATGCGATAGTTAATTACAGAAATTGGATACAAAAAACGTAAGAAAGAATGAGGTCTACGTGGTCTGCTAATATCGTAATAATTTACAGTAATATTGCGAATATAATAATTGTATTAAACGAATATTCTGAATTTATCCTTGAACGTAGAACAATCCCCAATCATAATGGGGTCAGGTCGAAATAGGTTAATTAATATTTCGTCATAACGGTTGTACAATATATTCACCGTTGAACAATATTAGATCCAGCTTATAACCAAATCCACATTTTGGATAGTAATATTGTTTAACAAACGAAATTGTGTCTCGGTTAAGTGACTATTGTTACACAGATGACAGCAAATATATTTTTAAATATAATATAAATATATATTTATATTTGTTTTTGCAAAACTTTATTTTTTAACAACCAACCAGTTTCGCCCTCGCCAGAGCTTCGTCAGAGTTACAAAAGACACACAAAAAATAAAAGTTTTTATTTTTCATTCGCGGCAGCGAAGCCGGTTGGTTGTTAAAAAATAAAGTGGTGTAAAAACAATTTTAAAATGTATTGATATTATATTTTATAATGCCACACCACAAATTATGCTTTATAAAATAGTAAATAGATATTTTTTAAGACTAATTAACAAAATAAACATGACGTCCTTTCATAACCTCATATCCTAGCACACTTCTGCGTCTTCAATATTCATACATCATTCACGAACGTTCATCTTTCAGATTCCTCAGACGAACGAAAGATAAAATTATATTACTTTGGTCGTGTGTCACATTTCCTTCAGTTTTCTGCGACTTTCCACTCCATTCACACCACAATCATATACTCGTTTCGTCATCCTTAATTATTTTGTTCATAATGTTGTCATCCCCTCTTATATGTTTTCTATTTCAGCTTTTGAGCTTGCATTATACAAATATTTATCGCAAATATGTCATAGACATATATAACTGATCGTATTGTTAATGTTTAATCTAAGGCAAGTCAAAGGAATTTTTAAAAATTACAAATAGTAAATAGTTTAACTTCTACGGGCCAAGTATCAAACTAAAAGACATATATTTAAAAAGTAGGTTACAAAATTATTAGTATTATATGAATATACAGGAAAAAATTAACAATTGTCAAAAAAAAAATGCGCCCATGTAATTACATGACGATTCCATAAAAAATAGCACATATGTTTATTATTATTAATAATAATTAGATAAATGAAATCCATGAGTAATTTTTATGGTAATTGAGGATCATACCTAGCGACTAAATAATGTATAATATATGTTTATCATGTGGCCTTTTCGCACAAATAGTTAAATAAATGATAAATTTTGAAATCATAAAATCTAAATTTATCAAAAAAAGCAGGGCCTTAATTTGTCACCCTTAACATAAAGCTTCACTTAACTTTCGGACATTTCGCAACCGATAATGCCAAATGGTTTTACGAGGAGACTAGAAAAATTAACAGGCTCCACTTAGACTAGGCAAAGCACACCAATCAAATCGTAAAATTAATATTTGAATCTGGAACGCTGGCGTGAGTTATTCTACGCGCAAATGTTTTTGGAAACTTTTAGCACTAAAGTTGACATACTTTACGATAGAGCGGAATTTGTCTCTTAATGTTTTTTACTTTGCGTATATGAGCATCGTAAATAATGAAAAAGAAAGCTAAATTAATGTTATAATAACTTGTGACTAACTTTCCAGTATAAAGAATAACAAATGGATGAATCGAAAAATTTACAAACGATCTTCAGAGAAGTCTATGGCCCGTGAGAGATTATACGAGAAATTTATTAAATAGTCCATTGTTTTGGCATAAACACAATGATACTTCAACAATATAAACTGTTAAATTATAAAAAAATTGTTTTTATGTATCACAATTTTATTTTACAATAATATATCATATATAGACATAGGAATAAATACACATAAAGGTTCGAAAAATCACGAAAATTTGACAGTTGATATATTATTATTGTAACACCTGATGATGTCGACATATGCTGACAAATAGCTGTTGCGAAAAATAAAAATAAAATTGTGATACATAAAAGCAAAGTTTCATAATTTTACAGTTTATAACGAATTAATATATATGAAAATGTCTGTCATCTAGAAGTTTTATTAAGTTTTTTTTATGGAATGACATGTTTCGACCATCTAAAGCAAAATCAAAAAATGTTGCATCATTTGATAATACCTTAGAAAGGCGAAACATGTCATTCCATAAAAAAAAACTTAACAGAACACCTAGAAGACAGACGTTTTAATTTATATTAATTATTTGATATGAAGTTTTACATTATTGTTCAAGAAACAATAAATAATGAGATTATAATTCTTAGCGCCGTCATAACAATAGAGCTCCTCGGGGCTCCTCCTCCAATGGGGCTCCTCGAGGTTTCTGCGAGGGCTCCGCTGCGACAAGCAGTACAATGATACTAGATCATTCAGTCCTTTACCCCTCCCGCAATCAATGCGAATAAAAAAAAAATAATAATCCTCCCCGATAGCCCTAGACATACTCCGTCAAACAAAATGGTCTCACGCAGGATGCTATCTCCTACCACAACTCCATCCAGGCACTGCTCCTCTTATCTTCCCCTCGGGAACAGACTTTTTTATAAATACAATCCCAACCCTAACTGGTCTTCCATTCTTTGACAATAATGTAAGACTTCATCATAAACCCTAAATCCCCCCCGCCCCCTTTCGGAGGGACACTCCGGGCCATACATTTAGCCCCATCATAAAACAACTACCAAATCACATTCCAACAATGTTTCCTACAGACGTAAGAGGAATAGCCGTTAGAGCTGAACCTCTGTAAGCCAGAAGATCCAAGTCCAAGTTTACTTTTATCTAACATTCAACGCTTATCTTTGATTCTAGCTGCAACAGGACACGAAAAATTATTTATTAATCTAGTTAATACAACCATTTCAATCCTCGGCAACGTTCGCCCGCTGGCAGTTGTGTTATGGCACTAATAAAGAGAAATATTAATATAAATTATTTAACCTTAGTTAATGTGACATTGCACGAAGCACAGAACTGTGGGGGAAGAAACACAATAAGACATTCAAACGCGATACTATACAATGCTTAACGAATTCTCATAGTGACGGAATGCATTCAACTACGGTGAATAGGCACACAGAGTAAACGATCAGTCATTTCATAAAAGTCGACTACATTGTGCAAGCAAAACGCTTTAATAAAATCCATTAGGCAAATTGTAAACAACACGTATCACGAATGTGGCAGAGTACGCCCGACTAGATTTAACGGTAACGTAACATATATTGAGAATTGCAGTTGTAGATATAATGATTAGAAACGAGTTTAAGTCAAACAATCTATTTTCAGAAAAATTCCTAGGGATAGGTTTGATCGTGCACAACCGAAATTAGGCCTTACAAAAATTTAATTCATTAACCATATTATATAAAAAAAATATATATATATATAATGAATAATAGTATATTTTGAATGACGTAAATAATAAAACAATTTAATACGTACAGTTACAAACTCTTTTGTTGCATGAACAATGATCGAAAACGCTGTATTAAATACAATATATTTATGAAAACCTGCGTTTTTTTAAATGAAACCTTACTTCATTTCATGGGCGTGACATGTTTCACCTTGCAAGAATATTAATTATGCAACAAACCATCACGATGGTTCTCCAAATGGGTAGGCAGAAAAAATGGAATACCACACAACTCTATCCTGACACACCTCTTAAGATTCCTCCACATTCATACAGCGGATCATACAGAAACGTCGTTTTCATTTTATGGACGTGACATGTTTCACCTTGCTAGAATACTTATCATACAACAAACCATTACGATTTTCTCCAAAAGGGTAGGCAGAGAGAATGGAATACAACTCAACTCTATCATGACACCTCCTCTCTGGTTTCCTCCACATTCATACAGCGAGTCATACAAAAACGTTGATTCTATCTACTTCTAACGTGGCCGACCTTTAAAATTTGATTAATTAAGTCATTCCATGTTTTCGACGGTCTTTCTCAACTCTGCAGTCCATTTAAACCTCTAACGTACCGTAACGTAACGACTGCCACACCGAAGGTTCCGGGATCGATTCCCGGCGATGGCAGTGTGATTTCACACTGTCTTTGGTCTGGTGTAGAATTCTCGTGACAATAAAATAGCGAAAGTTTTGCTTCCACATGTCATGAGAATCAATAGCTAAAATGTTGTACTCGTTAATTGGGTTCAAATAAACAGTTGTATACAAATGTGGAAAGCAACAAGAAACTACCAAGTTAAAAGGCCTAAGGGTCTTCCCAATGACCACCAAAAATACAACAATTTGCTTCAAACCAACCCCTTGGATTGAAACTAGAGAAGAAGAATAATAATATTGTGTGTGGGATGATTTATTTCAATATAAATACGTAACAATCATTTCCCAAAATGAAAATATTTTAAATAGCGATACTCTTCATAACTTTGCCGAGATTAAATGAATGGAAATTGTATATTTACTAAGTAGGAAAAACAAATTTAATATCGTGCACGAGTTAAATTTAGCAAATATTTTCTTCATTCCAAAGCGGAAATCACATTCTTAAAAACACAAAGGAAGACTCTTGGAACCTAATATTATGTTTACGGTGAAAAAAAAACAAAACCGTGGAACATCTTACAGATCTCCGTAGTGAGATAAAATCGTAAAACAAATTACGTTTCATGTCTATTTACTAGAAAATATTCGTCAAACTTGTATTCAAATGATAGAAATTGAATAACGTAGAGTAAAAGAATTTGTATTTTGTGTTGTTAAAAATATTTACTTTTAAAAAAATCTAACTAACTAACTAACTAACGATCACGCCGTCTCCCCGAAAGGGTAGGCAGAAAGAATGGACTGCCGCACCTTCCTTTCCTGACATATTTCTCTCGCTTCCTCAACATTCATACATCGTGTCATGCACGCGCGTCGATTTCTCTGACTCCTCACATGGCCGACATTCAATGTTTGATTTATTTGATCGTGCCACGTTTTCCTCGGTCTTCCTCTATTTCTGGTTCCATTTACATCATTAACATATAATTTTTTTACCATTCTTTCTTCATTCATTCTTTCCATATGTCCAAAACATCTTAATGATCCTTTCATTATTTTGTTCATGACACCATCATTCGCACCGCATTCACTTCTTATATTTTCATTCGACACTCTATCATACACAGAGTATCCGCACATTCGTCTAAGAGATCTCATTTCTACTGCATTTATTCTACTTTCATTCTTCTTTTGCCAGTTCCATGCTTCGCTTCCATAAAAAATCTAAAATTCCATAAATTATTTATACTTTCATTCGCACTGCATTCAGCACTATCATATACAGTTTTATATGGATTTGCATTTGACACTCTATCATATACAGACTTTTCACACATTCGTCTAAGAGAATTAATTTCAGAGAATTTAAAGAGAGATTCATAGTACTTTAAAAAAAATTATAATCGACAATTCTGTAAAGACGGATATATTTAAGAGTAACTGTTTTTTCCGCTTTTGAGATAATTTATCTCGAAGCTTTTACACCTTCGATGGACGTTTGGAAGGTTCCACACATTCATCATCGGGAGAACGACATAAACTATTTATATCGTTCTCCCGATGACTCTTTATTTATTTATTTATTTGTTTTAAACGGAATAAATTCCAATACATTTTTTTATACGGGCTGTTTACTTTAATCTATGACTATTTTAAGAGAAACGGTAAAAAATTTGCCTAAGACGAGTTAAGACAGTGATCAGTATTAAGAATACAGGTAAGTATGTAGATTATTCATGAAAGAAGGACACTATTATAAATGAGAATACGGGTATGTGGAATAATTAAGAAATGACACTATTTAACTGAAGAATACAGGTATAAAGATGTGAGAAGACACTTATGTGTAAAATTTCTGTGTCAAACCTTCGAAAATACAGAAAAATATAAATATATTTACATTTGACACATAATCATACAAATATTTACCACACATTCTTTAAAGAGATTCAAAATTATACATTGTATTGTATATATTACATCAGCTTTGTAAGATAAAATAAAAAGGTATTGAAATTATTCACTGACTGGTTTCAAAATACTTTGTGTTAAGCCGAAATACGAAACGAAGAAAATCCTTTTTTCCGTGCTTAACCCCCAAAACATTTACCATACTAAATATTTGTACTTCAACTCGACACTAAAAGTTTAGCGCGGAAAAGCACAATCAAATCGTGCGCGTTTGTTTTTTGGACGCCGAAAATATTTTGTTTTTCCCTATCGCGCCCATAACATGCTTAGATTTGAGCGGTATCGCGGTTTCCCCTAGAATGTAAAGAGCCTAAAATGCTTTGGAATCTCAATTTTTTTTGCGTATGATCACGTAGACATTTATACGACAAAAACGTGTGTGAAACCGGGTGAAAGGATTCCTTATCTTGACAACTTTTATACAGAGTAACACCCTTATCAAATTTTAAGTTAAGATATTAATTATTACTTAGTATACTCACATGTCACAATATGCATAGAAAAGTAAACTTGTTTAACATACAACTCACATATATTATTTATGGTAAAAAATTCATAGATAAAACCGAATTAGTGAAAAAATATTATATTTAAATAGTCCATTGTTTTGACCAAAACACTTCGATATTTCAACATTATTCCTTGGTCTGCCTCGATTCATTAACGTATATTTTCTTAACCATACTTTCTCCATCCATGCGTTCCATATGTCCGAACCATCGCAGCGATCCTTTCATAATTTTGTACATGATACCTTATTCCGCTCTACATTCCTTTCTTATATCAGCATTTGAGATTCTGTCCTATATCTTTCTACCACACATATGTCTAAGGGACCTCATCTCTACCGCATTTATTCTGCTTTCATCCTTCTTCTGCCAGTTCCATACTTCGCTTCCATACATTAGGAATGGGACCAGAACTCCATTGTACACAAATTTATTTAACAAACGTACAAGAATACTTTTTTAACCCGACGATCGCCGTAAGCACACATGTGCGCTCTACGTACACGATCGCCATAAGCGCAGCTGTGCGCGCTTCGCAATATTCGAAAGATGTAATTCAAAATTAATTCCGATTTTCTCACAACGACATCTATGAATATTTTAAAATATTAACGAACAAAAAAGGATCGATATTCTTCGATAGTTTGGGAGAAAATACATGGCGTACCGGCGCGCTGTTTCTACAAACATGTGGCGATGAATGGGTTAAACACTTTTCCGTTGGATTGCTCCGAATCGCAGACGAGGCAGCTACAATTGCTCTTAAACAATTATTACTCATCCCCTAATATTACGAACAATACAGAATAGGCGCGTCGATAATTAGTTGGTGTTGTTCACTCTATTAAGTGCGTGGTACTGAGTAAAAGTAAAATAGTTTCACGATCGTTAGTTTATTTATCAGCGATTTGACAATAGCGCCCCTTGGGAGGCTAGGGCGCCTGTTATCATTTATCACTTGCGAAGTCTTCTCTAAGCAAGTCACGAAATGATTTATTACACAAATATTTCGATTAACAGCAGATACGTTTGCAGTGGGCAAACTACAAACAGCATATATAATAACACAAGTGCCTGTACTGTGCCGCATATATTGAATGAAGCGTTACCACGATATTAATATTATTATTATTTTAATATTTTGTTTTTTTGAATGTATACAAATACTTGTAGACAGTGTGTGATAATTGGGTGAATGTGTGATTATTGGGTTGATATCCTTTCACATTACATTAATAAAGATTTTCTGCTTAATGATTACATTTAATCTCAATAGATGGCGCTAGTGTAGATTGAACTAAAATATGTGAACTGTTTCTCAACATGGTGATTATGTTCATAAAATTTTAATTCTCACTGCATTCACTTCTTATAATTTCATTCGACACTCACAGATTTTCCACACATTCGTGAGATCTCATTTCCACTGAATTTATTTAACTTTCATCCTTTTTTGCAGGTTCCATGCTTCGCTTCCATACATAAGGGTCGGTACAAGAACACCATTTTAACATTTTTGGATAGGCTATTGTTTTCGATGACCTTTAAGATTAATTATGCGAGAAAGATACTGAAATATTCAATTATTACTTTGTATGAAAATATCCTCATTTAAATTACTTTATCATTGAATTGTTTTTCAGTGTAATTCAAACTTCTTATATTAAATCAAACAATGAATAAATTAGCAGTTAACGGTAACCACGGTGTGCTTGGAGCGTTCTGTGAAATAATAAACTCAATTGTATCTCAATAGAGACGAAGATGCAAATTGGAAACGGAATGTGGTGGTCGAGGCATTTACAGGACTTTTGACCTGTCATTGGTTGGGTTAAGCGCACGCTTTATGTAATACAACATTCCCCATTCCGACCTTCTTACAACCACCACGTCTGATAAATTTTTGGAAGATGTATATTAGGGTGTACCTTATATGGGCAAAAAAATTTTTTTTAGATAATTGAAACGCATACCCCTTAATTGTGTTTAATAGCCTGCTAGTTACCCAAATACAGAATTTCAACTTCCTACGTTAATTCTAACCCGTGCCGACTTGGCCTCAAAGTTTTAAAAAATACCTGCTTTAGGTGTCCCTTAAATGTAGTTGTAGATGATCATTTAAAACCATTAAGTTAGATAAATATTGATGAAAACATATATGTATGTAATACTTTTCATGTAATTATTAAAAAAGGTCCAAATATATATTTATTTACTTGGATATTTCCTCTTCGAAGTTTTTTTTTTTACAGTCTGGGTAAATTTTTCTATGTTCTTGCACACAACATAATGTGAGTTGCTTATGTTCTTCATCTGCGGTAGTCAAACCATAGAAGTCTGTCATTAGATTAACAGCTTTTTCAGCTGTGTTATTAACTGCTTTTAAGCTAGTAACCTTCTTTTTAGCTTCCACAAACGCCGCGCTGTCTTTCTATGAAGATACAATTTCTTGAAGGACACTACTATCAAGTTTCAGTCGTGAAAATAATTCTTCACTCTTGACAGAAACAAAATCACTCATATATTTTCAATAAACAAGATAACAAATACTTGTAGTACCTATAAATAATACAAATAAGTTCTAAATTAAATACTAGATTAAACACTACTTTCATACCATATAGAGAGCCAGACATCTGTTCCTTCGATGGAACATATCTCTTTCCCGAATCACCAAAACTTTATTATTGTAAGTTTTCTACAATGTATCCTTCGATCTGGTCATCAACGTTGTCATCAAAAATTAAAAGGATAGCTATTTCCTCTGACAAGTACCACAAATGTTGACTGAACTTGTTTAAAGCCGCATTGGAAATTGTCAACTTCTTCGTAATCTTATAAGGTCCTTAAAAAACAAAAATCTTAATTCGGAGCTTTTATCGCCAAACTAAATTAAAGCCAGGGCTTCACATAAACTGCCACAATAAATAAACAAACATCTCGTAAAGCTTATTTGTCCTTAGCGCACATTTTAAACTGGGACTGCAGAAAACGTATTTTTAAGGAGTAAATAGCTCTTGCCATCCATCGTGCTTGATGCGTTGGGCCAGCAGGTATGATTTTTATTTTATTTTCATTGCCTTCACCCAGAAAAAACAATAGCAAGCTCAATGAGTTCGCTATAATCATCTCGTACAATCGATTTTGCGATTCAAACGCACTTTTGAGCATCAGTTCGTATATATGATGGCGGCAAACAAGGAGTAACAAATCTCTTTTTAGTTTTTGCACACAAGCTCCGTTTAAGCATTCTGTATAAGATTCTGTCGTACCACAGCACATTCAAGAGCATCGGCGTGTGCGATATCGAATAAATTATCTAATTCAAGTTGAAAGTTCTCTTCGCGGCGCCTATGTAAGTCCTGAATCTTCTTGCTATTTTTTTGCAGTTCTCTTCAGACCTGATAAAGATCCACTAACTTCTTAACATAATTAGGAACAGCTCTGGTAGGTATTCTAGCCATTTTTCTTAATATATTGCACTCCAGAATGACAAGATTTGCGCATTCATTAACAGTCAAATTAACTTCACGTATGTTGAAAAATAGAACTGCGAGAACTTGACAATTAGATGGTAGTTTACATCTGTTATTTAGTGATTTACTTCACCAACCAAGAAAATACTTTAATTGCTTCTTAGTTCCACTGACATCTTCGAAATATAAAACAATCCGTGGTATTACCCGACAAGCAGAGACTAAATGATAATAACAACGACCACGCGCCGCTCCTGTGACGCAATTTGTATGGGACATCTTTGCGCGTAAGTCGGCACGGGTTACACTGTTCCGAATAAGGAAAAAAATTGTTTTCGAATGTTTTAGGCCCAAATGAATAAAATAATAGCCTATGCATTGTAAAATTAAAACTTTGAAAAATAAGGGAGACCCTAATGTATATATGCTACAATGTCGGACAACACTTCACATTTTTTAGTTCAATCTACACTAGCGCCATCTATTAAGATTGGATTAACCATTAGGCAGAAGATACTGCCATTAACATACACCTTCGTCTCTATTGAGATACAATTAATCTTTAAAAAATGATAAACCGAAATGGGTAAAATCCAGTATTCGTCTACAAGTATTTGTATACATTCAAAATGTTATAATAAACTCACTTCTCGGGTTACCTCTTCGAATAGTACTTTATATTTTTTTTTGTAGCAAACCTTTTGTTTATTTGTAAAAATGGCATTCTAAACTAGCACAATTTTTGTACAAGTTTGTCTGGAAAAATATGTGTGGGTGCGCGTTTATATACGAGTATATACTATAAATAAAATATTCTACATTTCCAAGTTCAAATCTTTGGCATTCAAAACAATAAGTTTTGATTCACATCAAAGTACGCCTTACAGAATTCTTCATCTTGATAGCAATTTCAATTCCAAGTTTGTTATACATGTTGAGATGAATGTACGGTAGATATACCAGTAGTTGACCAACCCCAGTATATGACTATTAGCATATAAAAATTTGCTTAAAATAACAAATTAACAAAATAACAAAAAGATATTTCATTTATTAGTATGCTATAGAAATAACGAGTCCAGCAAAAAGAGTATATAATGAATTTAACACCGTAAAACAAGGGTTAAAAGCACTTTATGAAAATGAATATAGACGGCCGAAACCGACAGATACTAAATTAACAAGTGTAAGTACAACAAATTATAAAAAATCTTATAATGGCATAATTTTTTTTCGTTTGTAACAATTAACTTCTATCTAAAAATTTCAATTAAAACTAACTAACTAGCCATCAAGCCTTCTCCCCGAAGGGGTAAGCAGAAATAATGGACCGCCACACTGTTCTTTCCTGACATACTTATCTCGCTTCCTCAACATTCATAGTATTTCTATATAACATAACTTACTAACCAACACGCCGTTTCCCCGGAGGGGTAGGCAGAGAGGATGGATCGCCACATTGTTCTATCCTGACATAACTCTCGCGCTTCTTCTACATTCACACATCGTGACATGCACGCTCGTCGATTGTTCCTACTTTGAACATGGCCGCTTTTCGGTAATTGATTAATTTGGTCATGCCATGTCTTCCTTGGCCTTCCTCGACTTCTTTTTCCATTCACACTACTTGGATATATCTTTTTAACCATTCTTCCCTCATCCATTCGTTCCATATGTCCAAACCATCTTAGTGACCCTTTCTTGATTGTATTTATCACGCATTCATCCGCTTTACATTCCTTTCTTACTTCATCATTAGATATTCTATCATACATTGTTTTTCCGCACATCCTTCTTAGTGACCTCATTTCTACGGCATTTATATATACGAGTACATACAATATTATAAAATATCGTACAATATTTTCTTCAACGTTATAGAATATTATACAACATTATACTATATTATACAACATTATACAATATTATACAATATTGTATAACATTATACAATAAAAATAACCCATTATACAATATTATAACACATGATACAATATTCTTATTTAAAGATTGTTAAATAAGAGTCCATTACTGGTGCTTGTACCCTATAATATATGTACATTATGAACACATGACATAGCTGTCAGACAAATCTTTAAGAAGTCTATTCAGAGTAGTTTAAAGTCCCTCCCCCCGCCGGGAGAGCGGGAAGGGTGGGAGGGAGAGAGACAGTGGAGGGAGACAGTGGCCCGTCATCATTTGCGCCAGGCGGAATGAGGGTTCAAACATGTCCCACAACTTCAGAGCGTCCGGAATTAATAGCAGAACGGTATTTAAGCGGTGTTTAGACCCAAAGGGATAAGCAAATATGTTGAATAGTTACATGGATATTATCATACGGAAACAAAGCGTAATAGCGTATCCTACGCAGACAGACCCTCAGATCTAAATACTAAAAGCCATAACTTTACCTAAACTAAGTAACCTCATTTGGCTTCCTTCTTCAACTAATTCGTCAGGTTAAAACTAAAAAAAAACTTTTGATAAAATGTAAATAAGGAAGTTTGAAGAAACTTTTGAAACGAAATTTTAACCCTGTGTAAAACCACTTTTTTTATTTATAGATATAAAATAATTCACCTTTGGCTTGAGCTCTGAAGCTTGGGTCCAAGCGAAACTAGTTGGCATCAATTATAATAACCATACCGTGGTTAAATACGTGTTTTATTATTTTATATCTCTAAAATTAAAATATCTAACCACAAAGTGAATGCTTCTTATGAAAATAAACTTTTTATATAATATATTAATTTTTATTGCAACAAAAACGAATTTACACAGCATAGTACAAAGATGCGCTCCATCTTTAGGTGTGATTATAACTGACAGTTAAAGTTACTAGTTAAGATGGGTTGTATCTCTGAAACAGGTATTAAATATTGCGTTTTACAACATTGTTCGAAAAACATTAAACAGATTTTTTATTTTAATAAACTTCAGGCATGGTAAATACTGTGAAATTCAATAATGACGATTTTCCCATAAGGATATTTTATATCGATCTTCCGATAATGAAGATGTATAACTTTCAAAACATGTCAAGAAAAATAAACTCAAAAGTGGAAAAAAATACTTTATATTAATCAAAAGTAAGCAAAAAAGACAGGTTGTTTATTTTGAAAATAATAATAAAAAATCTTCTATGTTCGCTATAACTTTGTGTTGTAGATGTGTAATGTTTCTTTTTTATATACTTTGTATACAACACTCACATTTATTAAAAAATGAAAAAAGAAATATCAAACATGTTTCGGACTAACCAGCCTTTCATCAGTATATAAAGATTTAAAATATTATAAAATTGTTTACAAATATGGTCAGTTTTGACAGATGTTATAATAAATAATAAATAATATATTATATAATAGAAGAAGAAGACATATCACTGATGAAGGGCTGGTTAGTCCGAAATTTTTTTTTGTATAATTTTTTTATTTTTTTAATAAATGTGAGTACATCAAAAAAATAAACATTAATAAATAATGTTTAAAATCTTTGAAAATATATATTTACCATAGTTAAATTCCACTTCGCGTTTACTTATCGCATTATTTACAATGAACTTCTACCATGAAATTTCAAATAACAACATAATTTGTTTACCAATAGTTTATGAATCTCTAGCATTTTTTAAGTTATGAAAAAAATTATAATCACAAAAGTGAAACTGAAATATTGCCTAAAACAATTTTTTTTTTTAAATGGAAAATATGTATATAAGTAACTCGCTCCTCGGAAAGCGGATGTGTTAAAGCAATTCTGGGAGAAGACGGAAGGATGCTGACAGATGATGAGAGTGTACAAGAAAGATGGATGAACTATTTTAAAGAAATGTATGGCAGTAACGTAACAGCTGATATGGATGCCAGAGAAAATGTAAGTGCTGTGAACACAAATGAAGTAAGTAGTACAGAAGAGATAAGCATGAATGAGATGAAGAATGCATTGAAAATGATGAAAGGTGGAAAAGCTGTTGGATATGACTGCGTTGCAATAGAGTTTGTCAAGAGTGGTGGCCAGGTGGTTCTTGCATGGCTTGGCGGACTCCTTAACCAATGTTTGGAGGAGGGGTATACTCCACTGGACTGGAGGAGAGCAGTTATCATGCCTCTTTACAAGGGTAAGGGAGCCCGTGTAGACTGTGGGAGCTACAGGGCCATCAGTCTGCTAAGCTCCGTTGGCAAACTATACGGCAGGATACTGATAGAAAGAGTGAGGAAAGTGACATCTGGAAAGATTTGGGATGTACAAGGAGCCTTCATGAGTGGACGTGGATGCATGGACCAGATTTTTGCACTCCACAGTCTAACAGAGAAGGTTTTGGCCAAGGACCGAAAACATTTCTGTGCGTTTGTGGATCTGCAGAAAGCGTATGACCGAGTCGATAGGAAAAAACTTTGGAAGGTCTTGGCCGAGTATGGAGTGGGCACAAAACTGATACGCGCGGTCGCATCCCTCAATGAGGGAAGCACCGCTTGTGTCAGGGTTAATGGGGCTGTCACATCTTGGTTTGACATCACCAGGTGTCAAACAGGGCTGTGTGATGTCCCCGTGGTTGTTCAATCTATACTTGGACAAGTGTATGAAAGAACTTGAAGGCATATACGCTGGTGCTAAGATGAATTGTTTGTCAGTCAGCTGTTTGTTATATGCAGACGATGCTGTGGTAATCGCTGACAGTAAAGAAAATTTGCAAGTCTTAGTGTTAAGGATGTATGAGGCATGCAAAAAGAGTGACTTGGTGATGAATGTGTCTAAATCTAAAGTGATGGTTTTCGAGAAAGAAGAATGTATGACGATTTGTGATATAAGTGCGATGGGCGAGAAATTGGAGCAAGTTACTGAATTTACGTATCTGGGAAGCATATTTACAAGAGACGGAAAAATGGAGAAAGACATCGAAAGGAGGGTTGGTGCTGGGAATAAAATAAATGGCGCACTAAAAGTCATTACTGCAAATAGAAATATATCCACAGAAGCAAAGATGGCAGTACACAATGGAGTTCTAGTGCCAACCCTCATGTATGGAAGTGAAGCTTGGAGCTGGCAAAAGAAGGATGAAAGCAGGATAAACGCCGTAGAAATGAGATCACTAAGAAGAATGTACGGGAAAACTTTGTATGATAGAATACCGAACGATGAAATAAGAAAGAAATGTAAGGCAGATGACTGCATCATGAGTAAAATTAAAAAAGGATCCCTGAGATGGTTCGGACATTTGAAACGAATGGATGAGAGTAGAATGGTTAAAAAGTTGTACACAAGCAGCGTGAGTGGGAAAAGAAGCCGAGGACGACCGAGGAAAACATGGCATGACCAAATTAATCAATTACTAAAAGGCGGCCACATTCGAAGTCGGAACAATCGACGTGCGTGCATGGTACGATGTATGAATGTAGAGGAAGCCCGAGAGGTATGCCAGGACAGGCCAGTGTGACGATCCATCCTCTCTGCCTACCCCTCCGGGGAAATGGTGTGATGGTTAGTTAGTTAGTTAGTTAACTCGCTTGGCGTATGATCACTCTGCCTCCCTACTTTTATAATCTAACGATTCAGACTGTAGAAGAGATGAATCTAAAATAACACTGGTGTGTAAAATTACTCTGTGATAGTTAAAGTTCCAGGTACGTTATAAACTGGAGAATATGTAATAACTACGATATATTACATATTCATATACTGCATAGACGGACTTAGTCATAAAATTGCCGGAAAGCTCTGACTTAGTTGCCCGTGAAGGAAGTTGGAACAAAGTATGAAAGTTTCACCGCTGCATCGAGCGAAAGGTAAATTTAGCTGAGTACATTGAATCCGCGGGACTTTGTGTGAAATTCCCTGGTAGTTACAAACTATAATGACAAAATCAATTAAATTTCATTCAATATAAGGTCGGAAGATAACGCAAACTTCTGAAACAAGTGATACTTTTGCGTTTGAATTAAGAATTATTTTAAACTGTTAAGTGCGGGTACTTGTTTGCGTGATTCATTCATAAGTATCCTTCTTCTTCTCCAGTCTCAATCTAATGATTCGTCTGCAACAAGGCGACGCATCTCCTCTTCCACTCCGCTCGGTCCTCGGCATCTCTCTACAACTCCGCATAAGAGGTGCAGCCCATATCTCGTCAAATCTGGTCTAGGTACTCTTGGCGAGGTCGTCCTCTGCCAATCGATCCCTCGACCATTCCCTCCAACACATTATGCAGGAAACATTCGTGTCGCAACACATGACCAATCCATCTTGCTAGCCTCTCCACTATGGTGTTCAACACGTGCCTACTCTCTTCAACTCTGCTGAGAACTTCTTCATTTGTAATGTGGTTCCTCCATGAAACATGAGCAACTCGTCGGTAGGTCCACATCTCAAATGCCTCCAGCCTTTTACGCTCTCTTTCGTCCAGTCACAAAGTCTCGCAGCCTTACAGTAAAACACTCCACACCAATGTTTTTAAAAGTTCTTTTCAGAGGTTCATGTCTATGTTGTTGGACTCGAATATTTTAGACTGTTTGTTGAAGGCAAGTTTAGCCTGGTGGATACGACTATCGACGTCTTTCTTGGATCGACCACCCCATGTAATACTGCTCCCCAGGTAAACAAAAGTCTTTACATCAAAATTTTAAATCAAAACTATCCACTTAAGCAATAAAACTTCTGCAGGTTCTATTTTATGTTTAAACACCCCATGCAAGCCCATACGTGCCGATTGTAACAATTTGGGCAAGCTACAAAACTTGTAAAACTCGACAAAGAGGAGATCTTAATACAGTGAAAACAACTTATACATGTTAGTATTAAATAAGCTTTATATCTGGTAGTTACAAATCAAGCGTTTCGTCCCCTAGATCAGTGCTCCGCAATCTTTTCTCACCTACAGCACACATAAGTTCTTCCTAGAATTCCGCGGCACACCAAAACCTAAAATTCGATCTGGACGTGGGCGTCAATCAGCTTAGGGGACGTTTTTTTTAGCTCATCGGCTACTTCCGGCTATTAGAAATCAGCAGCGACGGTTTTTTTGCTCCTCCCGAAAGATCGAAGGACCAAATTTTCGCGAATTCTACTAGCCTGAAGTCGCTGTTAAGTTAAAAAAAAAAGAGTTCGTCAGCAACTTCCAGCCAGTAGAAATCAGCGGCGACCGATTTTTCACGAATGACCTAAAATAAACAAAAACATAAAGTCACCAACATCTCCTGAACTGGTTTACGAAAGAGTCGACTCTTTTGCAATTCACGAGTTCCGACTGAAACTAAATATTTTTTTTCATTATACATTTGGCCGCGGCACACTTGCATCCGGGTCGCGGCACACCGGTTGCGGAGCACTGCCCTAGATCACTGCCCCGATTTAATCAGTATGCTAATTTCGTTTACGCATCATGTTTTTTTTTTTCAATTGTACGTCATGTAAACGAAAATAATAAATTCATACCTCGCATAACAAAGGAATGTCAACATAGAATTTGTTTCGAGAATATAAAATAATTTACAGGTCTATTGTGCACACGGGAAAAGTAAAAAAAAAATTATGCGTAATATAAACAAAGACTTTTTGAACATGACAACATCATGTAAATGAAATTGTAAAAAATATATATCGCACAATATAACTACCTATCGAAAAAATAATAAAAACAACATTTGAAAATTATGTGATGTAAAATGATGAGTGATGTAAAACTCCATATTTAATCTTCTTTTTCTTTCGGTGACGCATCAGGTCCCCCCCACGTTGGCGATCACTGCAGCAAAGGCACCTCTGTCATGCGCCACTTGGAACAGGTTCTGAACTCTTGTAATTTCTGTCCACTTTTTCATGTTCCGCAGCCAGGACAGCTGCCTTCTACTAATTCCCCGACGTACCTCCACTTTACCCATTAATATCAATCGCAAGAGGTGGTATTTTTCTGTCCTTAGCACATGACCCAAATATGAGACCTTTCTAATTTTCACACTCGACTACAGCTCTCTATTGGCTCTAGCTCTCTGTAGTACGTCTGCATTACTGACCTTATCGGTCCACGGAATACGGAGCATTCTGCGGTATATCCACATTCCAAACGCCTCCAATCGGTTCATTACATTTCTAATATTTATTATTTATTAAAACGTCTGTTTTCTAGAAGTTCAATATTATTTTATGGGTATGGCATCTTTCGCCTTGCTAAGGGACTAAAACATTTGATTATGCTTTATCGAGGCGATATATGTCATTATCAACTTCTAGAAAATAGGCGTTTTCTTTTATAATTATTTTTCTAAATTATATATATAAATATTATATTATAATTAGACAAGTTGAATATAAAACCATTATGTTATAATATAATAATTAAACATAACGATGTTTTTTTAAACTACTCCATACATACGATAGTGACCGGTTTCCCCAGACTTGCTGTATGGACAGACTGGTGATATTGTTATTGATAGTGTCACCAGTCTATTGATATCAGTCTCGTGAAACCGCTCAAGAAATAATGACAAAAGTGAACGTAGTTCTTAAAAAACATAATTTTATTTGAATACTTCAACATTATTAACTGTTTAAACGTATCACACTGTAATTATTAACTTTTTGAGTGCCGCGACAGCTGTTTCGACAACCGATGTTGGCGAAACAGCTGTCACGACACTCAAAAAGTGAATAATATAAATTGTGATTTCATAACAGTGTTATAAATTTCATAACAGTGTTATAAATTTTAATAGTAAATCGTTTTATTTGTTTACGAGTATTATTTAAATTGAATTTCCATCAAGAAATTTCAGTAAAATCATTTGATTATTTATTGTTTCTTGAACAATGATGTAAAACTCCATATTAAATAATTAATACAAATGAAAACGTCAGTTTTATAGAAGTTTTATACAACTTCTAGAAAACTGACGTTTTCATTCGTATTAATCATTTGATTATCTTTAAAAAGTTGTTATATTTGAAGGGCTTAAGAGCGTTATGCTAAACTGAAATTTCTGGCAGCAGGATAAAAAGTAAAGTTGAAAAGCCATTAATGTAGGCTGCAGGGAACGAGAAGATAAATAGAGGAGGACTAATGTATCCAGGCGGGCGGGCGGCTGGGGCCTGGATACATCGGTATACTAGGTGAGGGGAATAATTAGCACGTGGACATCAAACTGCCAGCCGGAGCAGCCATATTGGAACTTGTGTGATGGAAACTTGCGCGGCCCAACATTGATTGACGGCTATTTATAAACATAATTAAACATATCGCCCAGTGCCGGTTGCATTGGGCGCCAAATATACACTTCTCATTATTATTATTTTAAAATGCGTAATGAAAAACGCGATTGCCAAAACAATGAACTATTCAAATATAATCATCTTTTTTAAGAAC
The DNA here is from genome assembly GCA_022606425.2 of Lepidostoma basale. NCBI lineage: Eukaryota > Metazoa > Arthropoda > Insecta > Trichoptera > Lepidostomatidae > Lepidostoma > Lepidostoma basale. The sequence goes on along the minus strand of JAHDVF020000890.1, from coordinate 870,125 downwards.
TACGTCCACTTTTGTCATTATTTCGGTCTTGACCGGTTTCGCCAGGCTCGCTGATATTGACAGACTGGTGACACTATTTATAATAGTATCACCAGTCTGTCGATACAAGCAAGTCTGGGGAAACCATTCACTATCGGTCTGTGGAGTAGTTTTTAAAAAACGTCGTTAGGTTTAATTATTATATTGATTTTTAATTTATATATAAAAATATATAAACACTAGTAACAATTTTGTTTCACCTTGTGAGGACATTCTCAAACATGTTTGAGAATGCCCTAGCATAATTGGTTTTCCCGCGGAGCGAAAAGAGAAGGATGGAGTGCCGCATCAGTAAAAGTGTGACAGTCCATTCTTTCTGCCTACCCTTTCGGGGAGACGGCGTGATGGTTAGTTAGCTAGTAAGTTAGTTAATTAGTTTTCTTTGGTAGTACACAAATTGAAAGCTAAGATTATCTTTAAATTGATGAAGAAAATTAGTACAAAAACATTTTCATAATATCATGGATATATATGTATTGGTTGTATATAAATAATATGGTTGTATATAAATAAATAAAATGTGATAAGTAAAAAAACAATTACAGTTCAATCAAATCACTATAGAGCCACACAAAAAAGTTTTATACGTATATATTATAAATCAGATTTATTCATAAAATTCAATCTAATAATTTTTCTACGAACGTTTTTATATGCCATAGCAATAATTAATCTCTTGAAATTTGAGATAAATTAATAAATATTTTCGTATGAAGTACATAATTTGTGGCGTGGTATTATTTAAAATTATTGATTACACTTGTGTTATTTGTTTATACACCACTTTATTTTGTTTTATCGAACCAATCGGCTTCGCTCCCGCCGAAGTAAAAGTTTGTTTTTGTAATCTCGGTGAAGCTCCTACAGGAGCGAATCCGGTTGGTTCGATAAAACTAAATAAAGTTGTATAAAAACAAAGTATAAAGTGTTAATAATATTTCGTAATTGTTGTTTTTTTATAAGTGTGTATCTAGTGTACCGGCCCTGGTGTCAGGACTCAAATACGATACAAATAGGTAACAGCGAAGACATATTGCCCCCTCCTCTATTCCGCCCCGGAGAGCGTGAAACGAAGGCATAACTCATTACGGCGATAAATGAAATTTTAATGAATTCTCTTGTTTGAAAAGCTGTTTCAATATTCTCTCAGACATATATTTTAAGATTGGCTATAAATCATGATGAGGCAACCGTTTCACAGGCTACAACAGGACGAGATTTATGTTTTCTTCGCGTTATTAAATTGGCCATGATTAAAATGCTCAAAGCAAATTAGATCACTTGACGTGACACGCGTCACTTTTAATAGGGGCGATTTTTAAGTGATTTGTTTAATAACATACGCGAATATTAGGGGTCCTAAAACGTATACAAACGGCTTCAGAAATCCAAAATGAGTCATCATCTCCCAAAAAGCATAAATATAACAACGAACAATGGGAATTTTAATGTCCTAAAACTTATCTAAACAACTTCAATAATTCAATTTTTTTAATAATGTCTAAAATGCATAAACATAACGAGAGAAATAATGATATATATCCTTTTACCGTTGCTTGAACAACTCTGTAATTAATCATTAAAACGAATATGAACGTCTGTTTTCTAGAATATATATTATATTTTTTGGAAATGACATGTTTGATTGTATAATGATTTCGTAAGGTGAAACATATAATTTCCACAAAATAAAGTAAAAGTTCTAGGAAACGTGCGTTTTTACTCGTATTAATTATTCATGTTTTGTTTGTGATAATTAGTAATTGTGCTAAAATATTAAAAAGTTAAAGCTTAAACGACTCATTTCTATTTCGAATCCAAAATTATTTAATAAGTGAGAGTCAAGGTATATATTATTCTATATACCTTGAGTGAGAGTTAGCCAAAATATATCAATATCATGCCACTTAAAAATGTAAAAAAATGTAACAAAAATGATAAACTATTATATAACATATGTCAAAACTGATCATATTTGTAAACAATTTTATATTTTAAATATCTTTATAATATCACTGAGGGAGGACCGGGTTGTCCGAAACATGTCTGATATTTCATTTTTTTTTAAATAAGTTAGTGTTGTATATAAATACAAAGTACATAAAAAATAAAAAGACAGATACAATATTATGCTATTTGCATTTTAAATATGTATCAACATAATATATACTGATGGTATTAAAAAGAAATGCATAAAAGCCGTCCGTCATTCCAAACAAAAATCGATACCAACGCGTTGCATCAAACTTTGATGATTGTCACACAATTCTATGGAAAAATAGGAAAAATTGGTTAGAACAGCCTCAGACCTGTACAACAGACGTAGTGAATGTATTATGGATATGTACTTGGCTCCGGAGAGTTATAAATGAAGTGCCAGGGGAACATAAAAAGTAAGAGGTCACATTATTCACGGCGAGGGATATATTCTCCGGCATGCTGTACCGTAAATCTGTCCACCCTCATCCGTCCCGGCCGCCTCACCTGCGGTAAACAGGTAATCAATAAAAGGGTATTTGGGTTATTAAAAAACACGCCGACGTGCGACAATCCCGTGGTGGAAGACCCCCGATTAATCTGCTATCCTGTTACAAGACAATGTCCGATTATGCCAGGAGCACAGAATAACGATGAGATGAATGAAAAATAAAATAAAAGGACTGGTTAACAAAATACCGTTATAGTGTTGATAAAAAATTCGGAAGACACGTTTACTAGATATACAATATTATAAATCATGTTGAATGTGACGGGATCACATCATGAATAATATTATACGAATTAAATGTGACCAGGAAATAAAATGTTTAAAAAATTAATTATTTAAATAAATGTCATGTTTTTTTAGCTGGGTCAAATGAATGGAAATTGGTAATAAATAAGGTAACTCATCAAAGAGTACCTAAGAGAATAATGACTGGACATCCGTGGGGTAAAACTAAAGAATGGAAGACCTAGGGTGAGGTGGGAGGACGAAGTGAAGAAAGATACGGCACAGCTTCTAAGAGTCACAAATTGGAAAACGGGGGCTGACGACAGGAGGAGTTGGAGGCAAAAGTTGAAGAAGGCCAAGGCTCGATGAAGACATAAAAAAACGTATCAAAATATATATTTTTGAAATAATACAAGATATTTTATGTAATGTATGATATAAACAACCAAAAGGATGTGGAAACTATATAGTAAAAACATCTTTAAATGCAATCTAGGACTATAGGCCAAAATTAATTTAGAACAAGAATATTGGTTGTAATATAGCTACGAAAAGTTGTGCTATTTGCTTTATCCAATATACTCCGGATAACAGAGATAAATACTTAATGGAAAACCGTCGTAGAATAAAATGATATGATTTCCACTTTGACCCCCTAATAAAAAATATATATGAAACATCCCGTAAAATCGATGGTTTATTACACAATAGCACGGCGAGCTATAGATGTAAGTAAACAAACGTAAATATAACACAAAATGCAGAAAAACGAAAGGATTATCAATAATATATAATTTGGTTCGAATGAACTACCCCTGGCTATACCCAACTGATTTCTTGCTGGGTATGCTGGACTACCAATCATTGGAAATTAGACGAACTATCCACCCGGGTGTTCATTTTTTCCAACTGATTCGTGGTCGAATACATAACTCGGATATTTTGAATGACTTGACTTTGTTTGTCCTCGACAATTATCTGCGACAAAGGCAACATAGATTATTTCACCTGCCACTGTGTAGAACCAATCTATCTAAGGTAATGTCCGTGGGCAGGGCAATAATTCTATTAAACCGCATCTCTTCGGATGTGGACATTTTTCACGATAGTGAGGCTACCTACCCTCAGAAAACATCAATCTCTTAAATAATGTGTTGTTCTTCTTATTGTTTCTAATTACTTCATTGGTCTTAATTTTTTTTAATTATATCGTGTTTTTTTATGTTTTTGTATATTGCTTATATTGGAATTTAAAAATTTCACATTTTTTTTTGTTGTTTTTGTATTTTACCTGTATATATCTCTTAAATAATGTGTTGTTTTTCTTATTGTTTCTAATTACTTCATTGGTCTTAATTTTTTTAATTATATCGTGTTTTTTTTTATGTTTTTGTATATTGCTTATATTGTAATTTTAAAATTTCACGTTTGTTTTTTTGTTGTTTTTGTATTCTACCTACCTGTAAGGTCATAAGCGCTTTGGTTATATACTGTAATGTTTGATTTTAAAAAAATTGATATTGAAACATGTCATGACGATATTAGATCATGAAATTTCTCAGTAGAAGTTCATTGTAAATAATGAAAAAAAATTCACCACTTTAACACTGCACTTGAAGACGTTAGCGAGCTGCCAAAAGCGGTCGAAACTAAAAATCTAGTAGAATTAAACTAGGATTTTTTTTTTCTCATTTTTTGATCATAAAGTTAGTGTGGAGGTTTGCAGTATGGAAACAATTTCATGTCTGGTATAGACATTAAAATATTTTTGTAAAAAATGACTTTTATATGACCCTCATCTTGATACAGACTCGGCGCAAAATCTTTTGGGAGTAAGAAAATTAACACAAAAAATCTTTTTAAAAAGTTTCTTATGGATTGGTTTACAGAAAAGTCTAATATGTTTGGTGGTTCTTGGGATGCCACTTGGGATTTTAATATTGAAGTTTTCCGATGCTTTCCACATCCACATTCTGCGCGAAGATGTGGGTGGCTGTGTTCCAGATGATCGTTCATCTGCTGATCGCCCGACAGCCCGACCGAATCAAGTTTATCGCCGGCGGACTCTATTATTCATTTTCATTTCAGCGCATACACCATTCTTGCCCGCCAGGCGCAGGATACTATGGAAGCTAAGTTACTCCGTCTGGGCTCAATACAAATCATACAGACCAATGGAGGCCGCGTATATTCGAGATATAAAAATGAACACGTTCGGGAAATTCGAAATGCGCATTTACTTTTGTTTTCTTTTACAAATACATAACGGTGTTTTCCTAGTACTAATAAAAGGAAAAATGGTTTTCCGAAGCAGTATATTCAATACATAGTTGAAATATCCTTCTTCTTCTTCTGATTAATCTTTTTATTTTTACAACATTTTGAATGTATACAAATACTTGTAGACGAATACTGGATTTTTAGCCATTGCGGGTTATCAATTCAAGGATTAATTGTAAACTTCACGACGACTATCCGAAGGGGTAGGCAGACAGCTTTTTTTTCATGCCGTTCTGTATTTCTATTATAACTCAATCCATATTAGGATTAATTGTATCTCAATAGAGACGAAGATGCAAATTGGAAACAGAATATGGTGATCGAGGTGTTTACAGAACTTATGACCTGTCATTGGTTGGGTTAAGCGCACACTTTATGTAATACAACATTTCCCATTCCACATTTTCTTATGACCACCATGTCTGACAAATTTTTGGAAGTTGTATATATGTTAATCTGCAACACCACCCTTTACATGGTAGTTTCAATCTACACACTAGCGCCATCTTTGAAGATTGGATTTTAAGCATTAAGCAGAAGATCTTTTTAACGCAATGTGAAAGGCTACCGCCATTATCGTATTGCCAGATAACGCCTGGAGATGTCACTCCAATTTATATGCTATCTTTTTATTCTTCTTATTGGCCTGATGACCTTAACATTTTTTTTTAGCTAACATACTCATGGTCTTGAAATTGTAACATTGTCCAAACGAAGTGCCGAGAAACTAAGAGTGACCCAAAGAGCCATGTTAGGAATAAGCCTAAGAGACAGAGTCAGAAACGATACGGTGAGAAAAAACAAAGGTCACTGACATCATCCACCGGGTGGCGGCTCTAAAATGGCAGAGGGCAAGTCACGTAGCCAGAATCTCAGATGAAAAATGGACAAGAAGACTGCTGACTTGGAAACCGTGGACGGCAAAGAGAAGTGCAGGGTGACTGCAACTACAATGGAAGGATGATCTGAACAGACACGTCGGAATAACCTGGATGCAGTCTGTACAAGACAGAGTGACATGGAAGCGAATGGAGGAGGCCTTTGTCCAGGAGTGGACGGAAATAGGCTGAGGAAGAAGAAAAAGTATTATATATTTTAGATTGAAATTGTGCCTATCTAGAATCAAACAATACGTAAAATTGAAAGTTATTTCACGTCATTAGAAAACTTCCTAAAATATAACAAAATTTCTAGAAAACAGATTATTTATTCATATTAATAATTTAATATGGAGTTTTACATCATTATTTAGGAAACAAAAAAAATAATAGTCCATTTTTTTGGCCGAAACACTATGATACTTCAACATTATTACTGTCAAAATTTAAAACACTTTTATAATACCACAATTTCTTTTTATTTACTGAGTGTCGCGACAGTTGTTTCGCTAACCGATGTCGGCATCATCAGGTGTTACAATAAACTGTATTGATAAACTAACTGTATGTTTATTGTAACACCTGATGATGCCAACATCGGTTGGCGAAACAGCTGTTGCGAGACTCCGTAAATGAAAAGAAATTGTGATATTATAATATTTTAAATTTCCACAGAAGCAAAGATGACAGTACACAGTGGAGTTCTAGTGCCAACCCTCATGTATGGAAGTGAAACTTGGAGCTGGCAAAAGAAGGATGAAAGCAGGATAAAAGCCGTAGAAATGAGATCACTAAGAAGAATGTGCGGGAAAACGTTGTATGATAGAATACCGAACGATGAAATAAGAAAGAAATGTAAGGCAGATGACTGCATCATGAATAAAATTAAAAAAGGATCCCTGAGATGGTTTGGACATATGGAAGGAATGGATGAGAGTAGAATGTTTAAAAAGTTGTACACAAGCAGCGTGAGTGGGAAAAGAAGCCAAGGGCGACCGAGGAAAACATGGCATTACCAAATTAATCAATTACTAAAAGGCGGCCACATTCGAAGTCGGAATAATCGACGTGCGTGCATGGTACGATGTATGAATGTAGAGGAAGCCCGAGAGGTATGCCAGGACAGGGCATTGTGTCGATCCATCCTCTCTGCCTACCCCTCCGGCGAAATGGCGTGATAGTTAGTTAGTTAGTTAGTTTTATTAAATTTTAACAGTAATAAACAAAAAATTAACATTTCAGGTACATTTGATATTTTGTAATTATTAATAGAAAGAGATTATGTATAAATATTGTGTATTTAAATTGAATACACATTAATTTGTTAAAACCACTTTTAACCTGGTTTTAACAAATTAATGTGTATTCAATTTAAATATTGATAACTCCACAAAGTGATGGCTTCATACCAAAAAATATTGTGTATTTTAATATTAAGTGTAACTTTAAGGGTAGTCGGATTATTTTCTTGTAAAGTGGGCGGTGGTCCGTAAAAGGTTGCGAAACTTTGGACATGCCATGTAAGATGAATTAAGACGTATATACACATAATATACTATGTAAATACACATACTCTATTTATTCGCATAAATTAGAAGGGCTCTATGAGCGCACTACGGTGGAAATAATTAAAACAGTCATATTGAGATCGTAACGCGTTAGTTCACAGCCTCCGTGCGGCGCACCTCGGCACATCCACGTGCCTGTTTGTAGAGAGCCGTCAGACATCTCGGGGTAAATACCGAATGCTCAGGGCGGCGCCTTCCCGTGTTGAATCAGTCGCGACTGTTTGATTTCTCCCTATAAGCTCACAAATTATTGGGTGCCGGTATATGAAATGTACGTATTACCCAAGTATACGCAGAGAGTACAGAATATTCACTGGGTTTATAATACTTAACCCTTCCTTAAGTATTTAATAAGTCGTTTTATTGTCAAAAGTTTTTGAATATAGGATGAATTTTTCGGCAAATAAGCGTTTTATTTCTCAACATAGTCTCCTTTTAGCTCGATACTATTTGTCCAGCGTTTTTCCAATTTTTTTCTTTTCCAAAAAATTGGTTTTCTCAAGGCCCTAAAAATAGGCGTTTGTTTCAGTGATGACCTCTTCATTCGACCCAAATCTCTTACCGCCCAGCCATTTCTTCAGATTTGGAAAAAAAATAGTCCCAAAGGGGTAAATCTAGAGAATATGCCGGACGAGGTAGCAGTGCGTAGCTCAATTTTTGGATTTTGACATGTTTCGCCCTTGTAAGGCATTATCAAATGACAAATGTCATTCCCATAAAATATTATAAAATTTCTAGAAAACTGTCGTTTTCATTCGTATTAATTATTTAATATGGAGTATTACATCATTGCTCAAGAAATAATAAATAAAAATTATTTAATTATGCCTTAGCAAGAAGAAAAATGCTTATTTCATAAAATATAATAAAACTTCTAGAAAACAGACGTTTTCATTCATATTAATTAAACAATAAATGATATTATACATAATCAAACCCAAACATGCAGATTTCTGTAACCCAGCACACGAAAATAACCATAAGTTTTGTGAATAAAATACAACCAATTACGTATGCACACAACACTCAACACTGTAGACGGTGTAATTAAAATCTAACTTAATTATAGAGGGAAACAGTCAGTCATTAGTCCCCTTTATTCTGTCACCGTGTAGTGTGAATCGGCTTTAATTCGATAAACAAACCAGACTTATCCCCTTCGCGGGAACCTTCCCCAGTTGGCGGTAGGTAGGTACCAGCCCTTAGAGTTGTCTCTACACTTGGATTGAAAGATAATCTAGGGATTAAATATAAAGAGATAATTATTAACACCCTTTTAGAGAAACGAGAAAACAATATTAAAGTGAACATTTGATTACGCCTTAGAAAGGCGAAACATGTATTTGCCATTAACTATTATATAATAAACTCTTAAATTAAATAACTTTGTTTTATGTATCACAATTTTATTTTATTTTACGAGACAGCTGTTTCGTCAACCTATGTTGACATCATCAGGTGTTATCATCATCACCTGATGATGTCAACATAGGTTGACGAAACAGCTGTCGCGTAAAATAAAAAACAACTGTGATAATTAATACGAATGGAAACGTCAGTTTTCTAGAAAACCTCTAGAAAACTGACGTTTTCATTCGTATTGATTATTTGATATGGAGTTTTACATCATTGTTCAAGAAACAATAAATACAATTGTGATACATGAAACAAAATTATTTAATTTAACAGTTTAAAATGTTAAGGTATCATAATGTTTCGGCCAAAACAATGGAGTATTTATAATAAACATATTTATTGTTTCTTGAACAATGATGTAAAACTCCATATAAAATTATTCATATGAATGAAAACGTCTGTCTTCTAGGAGTTTAATTATACTTAAGATGGAATGACATGTTTCGCCCTTTTAAGACATTATCAAATGTTATTTGATAATGCCTTAGAATGGCGAAAAATGTCATTCCATCTAGAATATAATAAAACTCCTAGAAGACAGACGTTTTCCTTCATATTAATTATTAAATAATTATTACATAATTATCAAATGTCATTTGATAATGCCTTAGAATGGCGAAACGTGTCATTCCATCTAAAATATAATTAAACTCCTAGAAGACCGACGTTTTCATTCATATTAATTATTTAATAATACATGATTTAATTGTATCTCAATAGAGACGAAGATGCAAATTGGAAACTGAATATGGTTGATCAAGGTGTTTACAGGACTTATTCAGTTTCCAATTTGCATCTTCGTCTCTATTGAGATACAATTAAATCATGAATTGATAACCCACGGTGGGTGGAATCCAGTATTCGTATACAAGTATAAGTATACATTCACAAAAAAATATTTAATAATACGTTTTCTTCCGTTTTAATTACAATTATAACATTTAGATAATAATAAACGATGCTTTTTGTCTTTATTTTAGACAAAGCTGGCATCGACAGACTGGTCAGACACCAGTCTGTCGATGCCAGCGAGTCTGGCGAAACCGGTCGCTGTCTAAATAAAGACAAAAGTGGAAGTAGTTAAAAAACATCGTTTTACTTAATTATTATTTAAAATGAACTTCCATCAAGAGATTTCAGTAAAATCATTTGATTATCTTATAACATTTAGGTTTATGTATACTTAAAAATGACAATAAAATGACTATAAAAGTGTACTTTTAATAGTTCATACTGAGTCCTCGAAAGAGGTATTTATACCCTTCGTGCGGGCCACCACCAGTTCGGTAAACGGGTAATAATACTCTTTCCGCAGACAATGAGTTAAGGATAACAATAGCATAGTGTGTAGAAGACAGAATGTGCTGGACGGAACACGGCAGGTGGCAAGTCTAGCAGACGGTGAACAGAAATCCATTCATAATTGAATAGTTACCAAGTAAAATGTAATACGTCTGGCTCCCCGACGGCACCCGGGCGCGCGGCCATTCCGACTTGGAGGACGCCTGTAAAATGCATGAAGCGCGCGCTCCGCCATCTTGTATCGGCGGGAGCGGCGAGAAGAGGAAAAGAGGAGGAGAGGAGGAGAGATTGATTCATTGGCACTTCTCCAAAACACGCTCTAAAATTACTTAACTGAATTGGAGGCACGCCTGCCCACAAACAATAAGGCTCCGGAATAAGACAACACAACACAAGTTACGAAACTTTAACAGCAAAAAAATACGTTGTAGCCGGAGCAGAGCTGTACTTAACCTACAGCTTCCAAATTTGAAAATCAAAGAACAAAACAATTTTGACAGAAATCTACGACAAGAAGTATTTTATACAGTACGTATTATCAATATTTAAATAGTTGACGTAGAAATAAGTTATAAATGAAAAATCTACAATTTATTACACAAAATAATATTGTCAAAAGATTTTTTTTTAGAAGTTCATGGAAATAATGAAAATAAAATAATAATTAAATAAAACGATGTTTTTTATGATAATCAAATGAGTTTACTGAAATCTCTTGATGGAAGTTCATTTTAAATAATAATTAAATAAAACGATGTTTTTTAACTACTTCCACTTTTGTCTTTATTTAGACAGCGACCGGTTTCGCCAGGCTCGCTGGCATCGACAGACTGGTAACACTATTGTAAACTTAGTCCTTTATATACATACAGATCAGAGGTGGTAAACATGATTCTATACAAAATAAAATGTATAAAAAACTGTTATATTATATTATGCATTTATTCATTTATGTAGTTTTATTACACTTGTTTTTTTAGTTTCGAACGTTTTAATAGTTTATTCCACTTCAGAAAATGGCAGTAAGCTGCCGAAATCATTCGAAACTAAAAAAAAAACAAGTGGAATAGAACTAAATACATATCATAAAAGAATTCGTACATACATTTTTTCATTATTCATTAGACAATATGTAAATAGGTGCCTACGCTCAATAATCTTGATAAATTGGCCCCAAACAGTGTCAAATGCCGGTTATCTGGACCATGGCAGGCGAAAAACCAATCAGAAAACAAGTCGCTAGACACAAATGGCTGTAGATCGGAGACGGAACCCAGCCTGCATCGCTCAGGGGGGCACTAGACTGGTCTCCTATGGGGGGAGAGAGGAAGCGAGGCAGACCTAGAGCCACATGGAGAAGAGTCCTGCAGGAGGAAGTCAAACAGGAGGCCTAACTTGGGATGATGTTAGGCATCAGGCATACGATAGAGTCAGGTGGAGAAGATTCCTTGAGGCCCTATGCATCACGGAGGTGTAACAGGACAAGAAGAACAAGATTCATTAGACAAATCAAAAAGTTTACAGTTAACTTTTGTTATATCGCCTTTTTAAATTATTGGTTCGTGAGACTAGTTTTACACGTGACAAAAGGCGTTTTATCAAATCAAATCTAATCAGTTTATTTCATCAACAGACATAACAAAATTTAGGTTTAAGGCATCTATTGAGAACAGGTAAAATAATATATTTTATATAGTATATACTATCAGAAACGCATGAGAGATGATTATGGTTATTATGGTAGCATCTCTGGTAAAAACCGACGAAATAACCGTAACTACTCGATTTATTGTTTCTTAAACAATGATGTAAAACTCCATATTAAATAATTAATACGAATCAGTTTTCTAGAAGTTTTATTATATTTCAAGTGAATGACATGTTTCGCCCTTTTAAGCCATTATCAAATGTTTGATATTTGATAATGCCTTAGAAGGGCGAAACATTTCATTCCCATAAAATATAATTAAACTTCTAGAAAGCTGACGTTTTCATTCGTGTTAATTATGTAAAACAAAAAAGTAGCACTTTCAAGAAGATTAATTAGTTTAAGAATGTTTTAAAAATAAACGCATAAAAATTAGTGCTGTTAGAAAACGAAAGTATTTATTTTTAAATAAAATAACAAAGAATGAAATTGTATCAAAAATATTGTTTTCAAAGAGAATATCTTATTTTCAAATATACGAGTAAAACAAAAACAATCGATAGTTAACATACGTCAGTTTATAACCTGGAAATATTTCAAATATAAAATTTCTCTCATTTTGTAGAATTTTTATAAACGTGGATATGTCAATAGTAAAAAAAACGGATCGCTCATATCAATATCCATTCCCCTTGTCCAGGGAACGAATCATATCGCGCAGTTCCAAAAAACGAGATTCAGTTGTACCTTTGCGCGGGGTGCATGAATGAATCCATTTGTTTTATTGCGAGGGAGATTCAGTTTACAGCGCTTGCCAGACAAAAATAAAAATGTATCACTACGTGGATAATAGCAGTCTATTGGAAAAGCTGGTATTAATCTGTATGTATAAGGGATCTCGCTCTAGTCGGAGGCGGGGTGTATGGAACAAACATTATTAGCCCGTTAATAAGATTACATGTTATTTATCACGTGATCGCATATTATATTCCACGGAGTTCTCGTGTGGATGTGAAAGGCGAATCATGCGGAGGACATTTTGAATTCGGGTGTGTTATTTACGGCTTTCGTATTTCTCCACAGCTAATACATTACGAAATACGATGTTATTATGTGAAAGAACAGAAACCAAACAAATTTGAAAAATAAATCTAAAAAAAGAGTTGTTATGAAATTATGTTTTAAATAGAGTTTAACCTTTTAAATGCCGGGAGGTATTCAAATAGCCGGACCCCGAGGGCCGGCAAATTTTTTAACAAATCAAAACCTATTAAATACATATTTTTTTTAAATATCGTCACCTGAGGGTAAGAGGGTTCCAACTAACAAAATTTCACATTTGGCTTTTTTTCGTGAAAAGGGTTCTTACTAACCTTATCTATACGTACAATTAAAAAAAACAGTAATAGTATCGTCATTTTGATATTACGAAAAGAATCAAGTTCCATCTGATCATTCAAAACACACGATTCACTGAAGAAGTATTCATTTACACTTAGAATTGTATTATTCCAACTGTCGCCAGAATATTTACACGCTTCTCGGTAAAAGAGTTTCATCTGCTTCAGATGGAACCCTTTTATTCCAAGATACACTCCCGAAACCAACAAAACTTTGACTTAATTTTTCTCAGCTTTTTACTTTTGGCAGTTGGAATCTTCTTACTCTCAGGTGACGATGAAATTAAAAAGTTTTTTTTTTTCATTATGAATTTTAAATTTTGATAAAAACATGAGTTTCATTATGTTATTATATGATATATAGGAGTGACATGTACATTTAACGATCCAATTTTTTTTTTACTAAGAAAGGGCGTCTGTGTCCCGAAACATGTTTGTAAAAAGTGAAAAACAATTGTAAAGATACAATGTTTTCAAAAAGTTATTCAAATCTGAAAATTATTCATTAAATATTTAATGTTGATGAAAACGACAACGAATTTTAGTATCCTGCTTAATATGTAAGGAAAGTAAGTACTCGCCGCTTTATGGGCGATAGTGACAATATAAATTTGTAATGGCCAGACCTGACTGTATATAGTCACGGTTTATATGTTACTATTTCAATCCCCGCCCAAAACAGTTTTCGTAATGCGATTCAAATATTCGGTTCGTCCTTACGCCAAGTTTTCGACCTTTTGAGTTCCGCTGCCTAAATGTCAAACTTCGTTCCAGGTCTCCCGGCACCATGTCCATTGTTGGCTGAAATCCGTTTTCAGGCTTTGCATTCAATTAGAGTTGTTACCGTCCAAATTATTTATGAACCCCGACTTTCGTCACGGATCGCACACCAGGTATTCAGAACTTCCCAGCCTCGAGATTGTTAACTGTTTTATATTAATTATTTATGATTTTGATTGAGGCATTGCGAGTAATACCTCAATCAAAATCATAAATCAAGCGACCTTCGTGGCCGAGTGGTAATTGCGTTGACTGCCACCCCGAAGGTTTCGGGAACGATTCCCGACGAGGGCAGTATGATTGTCACTGTCTTTGGTCTGGTGTAGAATTCACGTGACAATAAAATGGTGATAGATTAGCTACCTATCATATGTCACGAGAATCACTATGATAGCTGTTTGCCCGTCTGCCCTTTACATCGATTTGGCTCATGATGTAAAGAGCAATTCAACAAAATAATAATAATAATAATGATAATAATAATAATTGAGTCAGTTAGATAAAAAGCAAAAAAATGAATGAAGAAAGAATGGTAAAAAAGTTATATGGTAGCGATGTAAATGGAACTAGAAATAGAGGAAGACCGAAGAAAACGTGGCACGATCAAATTAATCAAATATTGAATGTCGGCCACGTGAGGAGTCAGAAAAAATCGACGCGCGTGAATGACACGATGTGTGAATGTTGAGGAAGCGAGAGAAATATGTCGGGAAAGAAAAGTGTGGCAGTCCATTCTTTCTGGCTACCCCTTCGGAGATACGGCGTGATGGTTAGTTAGTGAGTTAGATAAAAGGCAACTTATTGTCAAGATATTTTTTTGATCTAGTACCATAAGTTCATCGAAACATTTTTTTGATGAACTTAAGATATTTACACTGTGGAATTCCATATCGACAATTTTTTTATGAATTAAAACACCTTTTTTCACTCTTACATTTAGTTTGAAGGTTGTATACCTTCACCTTCGAGAGGACGATATAAACAGTTTATGTCGTTCTCTTCGAAACATCCATCCAAGGATGTTTAACCGTTGAGAAAAATAAACTAAAAAATGAAAGAAAAAACAACAAGCCATGACACCGTTTCCATGGGTTGGAACTAGATCTCCATTGTGAACGGCCATTTATGCTTTGATTGATAAATTCTTATTTCCAATAACAATTTTTTAGGCTAGTTTCACTTTGTTGCCCGCACCGTCACTGTTCGTTCGGCTGTTCGCAAACATCAATAGACAAAAGTGAAGTACCAACGTCTAATCTATTTCGCGATGTAAACTAATTAGACTTTAATTTACCTAATCTAATGCAAAAACCATACTCAATCGAAGTGTCTTATCCCACGCATTGGAGTATAATTAAATGTGTGTCATCCCAATCCCACGCATTGGAGTATAATTAAATGTGTGTAATAAAAATGTGAAGATAAGCGCAGCATCCTAGCATGTATACAACTTCCAAAAATTTGTCAGACGTGGTGGTCGTAAGAAGGGCGAAATGGGGAATTTTGTAATTACATAAAGCGATCGCTCAACCCAACCAATGACAGGTTATAAGTCCTGTAAGCGCCTCGGCCACCATATTATTTTCCCAGAAAACAATTTACATATTCGTTTCTTTTGAGATACAATTAATCCTTATAAAAAAAAAATTATCCGCAATGGGTAAAATCCAGTATTTGTCTACAAGAATTTGTATACATTCAAAATGTTGAGTATAATTAACTTTCTGAAATGTTAGTACCAAAAATTAAGGGATCTGGGATTGGGATACAACTTCAATTGTGATAATTTTAGATTCAGCATTTTGAGAGACGGTATGATGGTTAGTTTTGAAAAATACCAGACACCCAAAAAACGAACTAAAAAAAATAATAAAACTTTTTCGCGACAAACAAAGATTCAGGAAAGGAAACAAGAGCAAAAGAATGTTTAGATTCAGTCAATGCAGTCCGCTTTATCGCGAATATTTTCCGAGAGGGGGTTGTAAAATTGGAAAATCTTTTTAAGTACATTTCATCGCACGGGGAACAATGCGCCCTCGCCTGCATATGCACCCTTTGGTGGCGCTCATTGTTACCAATTCCACAAAAGAACATGGCACGTGAAAACGAAACCTTTGTTATTTTTTTTGTTTCGCCGCCGTGTTTGAGGGGTGTTTTAAAAATGTCTTTATTAAATTTCACGGCAAAGGGTTCACAGGGAGAATTAATGCACAAAAATAATACAAAAGAGTGAAGATCATAATTAATTACATATACAAAACCAACATGATTGCGTGAAGGTTGAAACAATGGGACAGAAAAAATTCTGTGTGAAAATATTTTTTTAATAATTTGTACACATATAAATGTCACACAACTCAACATTCGTTGAAATATTAAATATATTCATTACAAAGCATACAATATTACTAAATTTTGATTAAATAAGTTTTATAATATTTATGGGAATGACATTTTCACCTACTGGCCATTTAATAACATCCTACTAAGGCAAAATGTGTGTCACCCAAAATATATCATAAAACTCCTAGAAATAATATCATTAAAGTGGAGTAAAAAATCATTGCTTAAAAAATAAACAATAAATCATAACTAACTAACCATCACGCCGTCTCCCCGGAGGGGTAGGCAGAAAGAATGGACCGCCACACTGTTCTGTCATGACATACTTCTCTCGATCCTCTATATTCATACATCTTGTCATGCACGCACGTCGATTTCTCCGACTTCTCACGTGACCGACATTTAATATTTAATTTAATTGATTGTTCCATGTTTTCCTCAGTCTTCCTCTATTTCTAGTTCCATTTACATCGTTAACATATATTTTTTACCATTCTTTCTTCATTCATTATTTCCATGTGTCCAAACCATCTTTATGATCCTTTCATTATTTTGTTCAATACACCATCATTCGCACTGCATTCACTTCTTATATTTTTATTTGACACTCTATCATACACAGAGTATATACACATATTCGTCTAAGAGATCTCATTTCTACTGCATTTATTCTACTATCATCCTTTTTTGCCAGTACCATGTTTCGCTTCCATACATAAAGGTCGGTAGAAGAACACCATTGTGCACTGCCATTTTAGATTTTTTGGATAGGTTATAGGATGATTAAAACTGAACATACGTAATATAATTTTGAAGCTTTCTTCGCGATAAGTAAATGTATTTTAACGTAATTCATTACATTTTAAACATAATTGTTCTAGATATGCAGTGTCGGCGCGCCATCGTCGCAGTGAAGACAAATTGACAACGACGCCCTAAGACAGGCGCCGGAGCTTTTTAAATTAAACGGGAATTAAGCGGGGAGACGCGGAGACACCACCTGCACTGAAAGCTGTCGCCGGAAACGGAAGTTACCTGAAAAAGCTTTCAAGATGGCGGCGAGGCGGGCCTTCCTGTCGACATGTCCAATTAAAGGATTAACTAATAGCAGATCCCGCTTGGTAGCGGCGCTCCTGGCGGCCTGGATAGTTGTACTAAATGGTAAGATTTATAATCCTTATTATGTTTAAACGGTAACATTCGGGTACTATTCAGATTAGTAAATAACTAAGCTAATTGCTGTGAGTTTTAGGTAAATCGCAAGGAGACCTAGTTTAAGAAAAATGACACTCTTAAACTAAACATAGCAAATAAAAAATGTGTTTTTCCAATTGAGATTATTTTTCTCGACATGTTACGAAAATATTTTACCTTCATCGTCAGGAGAACGATAATTCGGTACTTATTTGGCAAAAGGTCCCAGATGCGTTTTTTTTTTTGTGAAATTGAGTTAAATATGCCATCTGTACTATTTTTGCACACTTTATGTTTTGACAAAACGTTACAGCTGTCCTTTTTTATGAATTTTATTTTTTATGTGCATTCATGCTCTATTTTTTTTAAATATATGTATATATTTTTTTAATTTAGTTACTAATATATCTTGTAGATAACGTTATGTTACGTAAATTGACATTTGAAATAAACGATTTGGAATACAAATAACATTTTTATAAATAATCAAAATAATGTTATTATAAAATCTTATTTTTGCTCTCCTATAAAATTCATAAAAATCAGTTGGGACCTTTTGCCAAATATGTACCGAATTGATAAATTAATAAAAATTGTATTTACATAGTGAAATCCAAACATAAAACCAATATAATCCATTGCGAATATCTTCAACATCGGGAAACGATATAAATAAATAATTATATTGTAAATTTTCACTATGTTAACATATACTGAAAATTTGAAAAAAATAACTAACACTTAAAATCCATTCTGTACAAAGTAAACTGATAAACGTATCACATATATCTGTATATGTATATTCTTCTGTACGGGCGTATGTAGTTGAACTCCTCCAAAACGGCTGGACCGATTTTGATTTTTTTAAATGTGTGTTTGAGTAGGTCCCTGAATGGCTTAGATCTTTGATTCTTAACCGGGGCGCCAGCGTCCCTTTGTGGACGTTTTGAAGGTCTGGCAGGGCGTTTTTAATTTTTTAGCAATTAGGAGGCGCTAGAGCAGTTCGAGTGGGCATTGCGTCAATATAGAATAATAAGCTCATTCACGAGCTATGCAGAATTATACACTTTTACACTTTCTTCAGAAGCTTTGATTTATAAGTTCTATTAAATAAACTACACTTTCACACGCAAAATGTTTACTTGGGCATAATACTCAATATCATGTTCTTCATCTAAAATAAAAGCTCATTAAAAAAGGTTCATTATATCACCTATGATTGTTTTGATATAGGATAAATTTTGTACCGTATGAGGCCTTTTTTCATTTATAGTAGGAAATCCATTGCATAAAATACATACCTAATTAGAGAAAAGTGTAAATTTTAAATTTCGGTTCTTGTTTAGGAGGGCGGACGTTGGATAATTTTACTGTGGTAAAGGGGGCGATTCTTTCAATTCGATTTCAATTTAAACTTTAGATTCACAATTGAACCCGGTAGATGACCGTTAAAACCTTATGGGAAGTTCATGAATAATTGACCTTCTGAGAATAATTCATAGTTATATTTGTTTACCACAGATGGCGCTGATGTCGAATTCTGTAGTATTTTGATTATTTATCTTGCCAGCTCATAGCAGGCAAGCCAACGGACAGAACAACGTCTGTCGGGTCCGCTAGTTATATTACATAATCGTATGTATAAAAACTGTGCGTCTTTTCTTTGCAGACATTTCTAACCTTCTCTCGTAATATACCGACAGATTTCATCCCCTGCAGGAGACGGGGCCTCCCACGATTCACTTTATTAGTTTCTTTCGTGTTTACTCATTTCTGTACCCTTAAACGTTTTTGTTCTGCGTTATATTTTATAAGAATAATTATTTTTAGATTAAAATAATAATGTTCTTATTTTTCTTACGAGATACGTGAACAACGATGTAAAACTCTAATTTATATTTTCAATTAAATCGTTTGTTTCAAAGAGTATTTTTATTTTATATGGGAGTGACATGTTTTGCCAGGATTATTAGTTTTGTTTAAAATAAAAAGTTGTTTTTTCCTTAATGCCCCCTCATCGCAATTTATTTGTGAAATTCGATCTGAATATTCAAAGTAAATTACATTAGAATTCATACAATATTGCATAACAAAAAAATTAAAATAATTAACGGAAAAACTAAAGTCAAAACGAATCTATATTGTTAAAAAGGTTTGTATTTTTTTGCAGAAAGTTCATTAGATACATTTAACTGTGCAAATAAGTTACAATAAGCTACGAAAGAAAACTTATGTTAACTAGATTTTGTGCTATATTTTATGGGAATAATATGTTTCGCCTTGCTAAGGGAATAATCAAATGTTATTCCTATTTAATGTTTACTGAATAATGATATAAAACTACATATGTAATAATTGATACGAATGAATATATCTGGTTTCAGAATTTTATTAATGTGGAAATGATGTGGAACGCATTTCTAATATAATTATGCCTTAGAAAGGCGAAACATGTCATTTCCATAAACTATAATAAAACTTTTAGAAAACAGATGTTTTAACTAACTACCCAACTCACCATCACGCCGTCTCCCCGAAGGGGTAGGCAGAAAGAATGGACTGCCACACTTTTCTTTCCTTTCGATTCCTCAACGTGTCATGCACGCGCGTCGATTTCTATGACTCCTCATGGTGCGAATGATATGGTTATGAACAAGATAATGAAAGAATCTCATGGTTTGGACACATGGAAAGAATGAATGAAGAAAGAATGGAAAAATATATATATTAAAACTATGTTAATGGAACTCGAAACATAGGAAAAGCGTGGAAAACGTTGCACGATCGAATAAATCAAATCAAACAGACGTTTTTATTTGTATTAAATGTCATACCCATAAAATATGAAATATGATAAAACTTCTAAAATAATGTCGTTTTTATTCGTATTAGTTATTAAAATGGATTTTTAAGAATACAGACTCGTATATTTGTATAAAGATGGTTTGGACATATGGAAAGAATGAATGAAGAAAGAATGGTAAAAAATTATATGTTAATGATGTAAATGGAACCAGAAATAGAGGAAGACCGAGGAAAACGTGGCACGATCAAATAAATCAAATATTGAATGTCGGCCATGTGAGGAGTCAGAGAAATCGACGCGCGTGCATTACACGATGTATGAATGTTGAGGAAGCGAGAGAAATATGTCAGGAAAGAAATGTGTGGCAGTCCTTTCTTTCTGCTTACCCCTTCGGAGAGACGGTGTGATGGTTAGTTAGTTAGTTAGTCATACTCGTATATATGTTAGTTGTTTAACCAACTTTTTAAAAACTTTAAATATTAAAAAAAAAAATTACATTCAACAATGCTATACCGACGTTAAACTGTATGCAATTGCGACAACTTTACTTAATATTCATTAAATTACACATACTAAAAAAAGAATTTCGCGTGGACCATGCAGTGTTCGCCTTCACGTTAATTTTATAACGTGCAATCGTCGTTTATTGAATCGTAAAAACAATTTATTCTGGGACATCAAATTTGTTCGCAGCATCTGCGGGGGGAAGATAAGAGCCCACTGCTCCCAAAAGTACCATTCCCGATACTATCAAATCACGACCGAATGGACACCCGATCGGCAGCCTATTTTACGGCCACATAATTCTTATATAATCTAATCCATTCTCACATACGAACATGCAATTTAACTAATGGAAAACGAACAAAGATCTGAAAATCAATTTACTTATTTATTATTTCACGATAACTTTTAATTTCATTATTTACCTATCGTTTACCTAATTTAAGAGTAGTCTGGTAACTTAAGCCGATTTTCATGTCTTTTTTGGAGGGCGTTTTTTTGTAGGAAAATAAAAATGAATCGTTTTGGAAATTTTGGATGTTTTTTTACCTACAGAAGTTAAATTTCATGGATAAATAACAAAATGGCGGACTTTGAAAAAAAAAATGTCAGCAAAGAAGGGGTTGTAAAATAAAAATTTAGGGGTGAAAAATGTCTCGGTAGTTCCGACGAGAATGACATGTCTTTGGATTAAGAATTTTTAAGAATTTTTGATTTCAGATAACATCAAAAGCCAAAATCACCCGGGCCACCCACTTTTTTTTCGAGGTACCAACTTCGATTAATAATAATAACAATAATAATAATAATAATAAACTATTAATTTTTTTCAAAAAAAAATATTTTTGTATCTTTAATATGTAAATAGAAACATCCTAAATTTACAAAACGATTAATTTTTATTTTCCTACAAAAAAACGCCTTCCAAAAAAGACATGAAAATCGGCTTAAGTTACCAGACTACTTTAATGACTACCTTAAATCAACGTTTATACGAATCGCCACGAAGAAATAGATGTGCTTGCATATCACGATATATAGTTGTCGTAGAAGCCAGAAAAGTATTCACACATTCGTCTTAGAGATCTCATTTTTACTGCATTTATTCTACTCTCATCCTTCTTTTGCCAGTTCCATACTTCGCTTCCATACACAAGAGTCGCGGGTTTACAGAAAGGAAATTCTTTATATACATTTTCCTCTTAAAGACAGATACCGTAACGTGTTTTTAAAAATTACGTGTATAAGGTTTAAAAACCTTTTACTGCAAGTGTACCCACGAAAATAGAGTCATTCGAAACTCGTTATAACATAATTAAAATGAAATATAAAAATATAATGATAAAATATATTTCATTTATTTATTGATCATTTACCAAGTATATTGTTTTAATACCTTCTAACTGGGGATTTGACTTATTATTTTTTAGTTTTTTTCGACACATTATTCAATGTACGAATATTTAATACATTTGTCATATGACACATGTATCTTCCATTACTTAAATGGAAACTTCCGTTAATGTTTAACATTAAGTATGGAATTTCACAGCATTATTTGAGAAACAATAAATAATAATAAATTATATTGTAAATATTTAGTATCTATTATTAAACGAAATTGATATTTTATAAATATAAGAGCAAATAATAAACAAATAATTGAATATGGAAATCAAGGGGTATGATCCGAAATTCTCATTTCGAAGAGCTTTTTCAAAAGTTTACACAGCCGTAGGGTGAGTTAGGTGAAAGATAATACCACGAAAAACTGAAAATGTTCATGTTGTATTTTATAAATTACATCAAAGTTTAATAATGTTAAAGGAGTAAAATCAACAAAAAAACTAAATATAGAATTTTATTTATTGTTTCTTGAACAATGATGTAAAACTCAATAATACATAATTAATACGAATGAAAACGTCTGTTTTCATTCATATTGTGACTCGTTTAAATACCTGGGCTCACTCATTCATAAAAACGGAGGTTGTGCAGCAGATGTTGATGACAGAATAATAGTGGGGTGGCTATAATTTAGATCTATGACAGGAGTGTTATGTGACCCAAAAATGCCTGTAAAACAAAAAGGAAAAGTATACCAGACTATTGTCAGACTTACAATTATGTACGGCTCCGAATGTTGGACAATGTACAGTGGCTTCACGGGGCAACTGAAAATGGCAGAAATGCGAATGCTTAGGTGGTCTGCTGGGGTATCGCTGAGAGATAAAATAAAAAGTTCACGCATTCGGGATAGTCTGGTAGTTACGGATATAAATAGTAAACTAGAAGAAAGACAGATGAAATGGTATGGGCATATAAAACAGTAAATAGAGCTTTGTCTGTGAATCTTCCTCGTCAAACATCTAGAAGAAAACCTAGGAACACGTGGATGATTCAGTGCAATAGCGTCTTGCAGAGAAATGGCTTAAGTGAGGGCGATACTCAGAACCGTGCGAGGTACAGCCTTAGATCGAGAAGAGCTGACCCCAACAGTCAATACAGACGATGAGTTGGGAAAGCGCCAGGAAGAAGAAGAAAAACTTTGTTTTCTAGAATTATGTTTCAAGTGAATGACATATTTTGCCTGTCTAAGACATTATCAAATTTCACATTTGATAATGCCTTAGACAAATGTCATTCACATAAAATATAATAAAACTTCTAGAAAACAGACGTTTTAGTTCGTAATAATTATATAATTTTATAGTATATTTGAAGATTACTTGTAAATCTAGAAACACATATTAAATAAACACTAGGTTGAATCGCGCTCATTAAAATTAATATTTTTTACTTTATTCAAGTTGTTAGTGGGATAATAGAATTAATCCATTTTAACCATTAGCTTCCTATACATAAGCAAATTTACATCTCGCATGCGCTAATTTATGTACATATGTTATATTCAGTGCGATTGATAATTATACACCTCAATTATTTCAGTAATTGACGATTACATCAATTCAAGGCAGCATTTAATAATTAATGTAGATATTGGTAAATTCAAGACGAAACATTACCAATGTGTATATTACTTTAGAGCTGAGTTACCCAGAGTAGTTTCCACAGTTTCCCAAGGGTACGTAAGAACCATTGAGAGGGTCCGTAGTAAATTTTTTTTAAATAAAAGCCCGTGAAAAGTTTTTAAAATAATGATATGATTCTAACCCATTTTCAATATTATGAATTAGAACAAATAATAACTTATAGTTTCCAGGAGAGGTAGGTAGGAAGGATAGACTGCCAAACTGTTTTAACCTGACATATCTATCGAGATTCCTCTAAACATCGTGACACACTTTAACATGGCCGCCATTTAGTAATTAATTAATTTGTTAGTGTCCCGTTTTCCACGGTCTTCCTCGATCCATTATTCCATTCACATTGCCGATATACAACTTATGAAAAAGTAGAAAATAACATGATAATTAAATTTAATTTTAATAATATTTTATTAACTAGTTAACATATGTATGTGAATTTTTATTTTTAAAACAAATATTATTATTTATTTTTTAATTACTTAGTCAACATTTAACATAATGTTTTATTTATATGAACTTATCAAAAATAATTAGACTAAGCTGGGCAGCTTTCAGAAAAATGGGTTACATCTTTAAAACCGAAAAATACCGATCAACCTGAAAAGAAAAATTTCTGCCAGTTGCTAATTATGGCCTCGAAACTATAATATAACATTGACCAAACAAAGTGCCGAGAAACTATGAGTGACCCAAAGAGCCATGGACAGAACCATGTTAGGAATAAGCCTAAGAGACAGAGTCAGAAATGATACGGTGAAGCGACTCTAAAGTGGCAATGGGGAGGTCACGTAGCCAGAAGCTCGGACGATAAAAGAAGAGAAGACTGCTGACTTGGAGACCGTGGACAGCAAAGAGAAGTGCAGGGCGACCGCAACTACAGTTGAAGGATGACCTGAACAGACGTGTCGGAATAACCTAGATGCAGTCTGCACAAGACAGAGTGACGTGGAAACAAATGGAGGAGGCCTTTGTCCAGGAGTGGACGGGAATAGGCTGAAGAAGAAGATGAACTTGTATTTTATTTTACAAGACCATTTAAAACTAACTAACTTAACCATCACGCCGTCTCCCCGAAGGGATAGCCCGAAAGAATGGACTGCCACACTTTTCTTCTCCCACTTCCTCAATATTTATACATCTTATCATGCACGCACGTCGATTTCTCTGACTCTTCACGTGGCCGACATTCAATATTTTATTTATTTGATTTATTTCTAGTTCCATTTACATCGTTAACATATAATTTTTTTACCATTCTTTCTTTCCATATGTCCAAACCATCTTAATGATCCTCTCACTATTTTGTTCATAACACCATCATTCGCCCCGCATTCACTTCTTATATTTTCATTTGACACTCTTTCAAACAGAGTATCCATACATTCGTCTAAGAGATCTCATTTCTACTGCATTTATTCTACTTTCATCCTTCTTTTACCAGTTCCATGATTCGCTTCCATACATAAGGGTCATTCAATGATGTTTTATTTGTGTAAACTTATTTCACTTGGGAATTCATGGACAAGTTTTTGCAATAAGGGGTCTATGAATATAATAAGTTTGAGAACCGCTGCTCTAGAGAATTACGCGCCAATGTTAGTCCAAGAGTATTCAATTTAACATACTACAATACATACATCTCATTAGTATGCCACGGCTTCTCACATGTATATGTATATTATGTATTATTGCGAATGAATAATAAGGTAATTGTTCCAGGTACATTAATAATTAGTAATAACATCCAAATATTCAAAATCATTCATTATTACACAGGTAACGTGGCTTTGATACCAGAATCAATTGTTGGAAAGTATTTTATTTTACTCTCAAAGAAGATTGTTAAAAAATGCATACATTATATTTTTAAGTAATGCGAATGGAAAAAGACGTCAAAAAAGCTGGAGTTCAGGGTCTCAAGAGGACCCGCCTGAAATAACAGACTCCTGAGTCTATCAAAAGTGAAGAAGAAGAAGATCTTGTCATAATATATTGTTTTAACGTTTCCCGCACACAAAGTGTTAAATCACTGTGTTCGTGTTGGCATAACTTAATGAACGAGCTTAGTCGTCACCTTTGCGGTTAATCACGAGCACACACACGTATGACGGGCCGGCTGTATAGATTGTAATCTGCCTGGGAGCAGGATATTATCTCTTCCTTTGTCCCGTCGTGCACTCCTGCTCCAGTGACCGCCAATTGTCCAATTGCCACTAATGCGGGCAGTTCAGTAGTGGACACAGTAGCCCAGAGCGAAATTATGCTGCACTGGTGTATTCGATCAGGTATTGCTATTAAGGGTAACATACAGATATTTAATTTATTGTTTCTTGACTAATGATGTAAAACTCCATATTAAATAATTAATACGAATGATTTCTAAAAGTTTTATTATATTTTATGGGAAAGACATGTTTCGCCCTTCTAAAGAATTATCAAGTGTCATTTGATATTTGACATTTGATAATGCCTAAGAAGGGCGAAACATGTCATTCGCATAAAATATAATAAAACTTCTAGAAAACTGACGTTTTCATTCGTATTAATTACAGATATTTTATTTATTTAAACATATCAACAGCATCACATAATATTACCAATAAAAAGTTAGAGACAAAATTGTAAATAATACAACTTCATGGCAGAGTGGTAAGAACTCTGAATGCCATACCGAAGGTCTCGGGTTCGATTCCTGGCGTTGCCAGTGTGACTTTCACTGTCATTGATCTGGTGTAGAATTCACGTGACCATAAAATGGCGCTAAATTAGCTACGTATCACACGCTACGTTTACCTACGTATGTAGCTATGTCATGAGAATCAATATATAATAGGTAAAAAAGCAAATTGTATAGGGTGTTTTTTTTAGAGGTTTGGTTTTTAAACTGGCAACATTGTTTCTACAGACTGTCAATTTGAAAGTTGACGACGAAAATCGACCGTTGATTTGTAGTCAGTACATTTTGCCATTTCACCCAGTTGCTCGATAAAATTGTGGAAAATTGGACTTCACGAATGCGCTTCATTCGAGCTAGCCGTGGCGCTCATATGCCCAAAATCATATTTAAACAATAATGGCATCAAATTATCTATTAAATAAAGCCAATATCATAGACATTAACATTATTTGAATGTGTTTTGCCTATTAATGTGGCTAACATTATTTTAATGTGGCTACCTGTTTTTTCACCACTTTCTTATTGTTTTAGCGGGTTTCAAAACAAAATGTCTGTCGAAACAAGTAGGTTTGATAAAACAAAAATAAATTGGTGAAAAAACAAGTAGGAAGGTGTTTTTAAATTATGCCACTCCACTAATTAAGTGCTTCATACGAAAGTATTAAATAGTTTTATTAATATTAAACAAAATTTGAACTAGTGACCTTCGTGTTTCGAAAGCTCCACCCTTCAAGCAAGCGGGTCACCTGAAACAGATCCCGTTAGAGAACTTTTAATTCCAAACAGCCAGGCTTAGTACTTAATACAATTGGGCGCGATTCTGTTTAAATAACCTCAAAATTAATTTATACGCGCCCCGAATTAAGTTCTCATTATTCCACAGAGAAAAAAGCAAAAACTTTTATACTAAACAGAAAGCCATTAGAATCCGCTTTTCAGAAGTTAAAACCCCTTTTGCAGGAAGTAGAAGAGTTAATTAAAACTTTTAAATTGGGCGGATGAAACTTTTTGTCAAGGTGAATGAGTCGTAAAGCTAATAAACAAATACTTCAATATCCAATGCGATCAGTCGGAGGGGAGCCGCGACACTTGTATACATTAGCGCTTAAGTTGTTCGCAGTTGCTTGATGCTATAATTAATTCGGGTGTCTTCTCTTAAAAGGGAATCGATAAATTTTTCTAGCCATCATCCACTTCTGGATGTAGACCTCCTAAAACATTCTCCATTTTCGTCTATCCAGAGCGACTCTCATCCATCGTCATCCCCACTTCTAGTAGTTTTATTATAATTTCTGGTAAATATATATTTCGCCATTCTAAGGCATGATCAAATGTCCATTTGATTTCTAAGGCATTATCAAACTCATTTGGTCCATGTATAATACAATTGATAATGTCCTAGACAGACGGAACATGTCATTCCTATTAATTATTAAAAATAACTTCTATAAAACAGACGGTTTCAATTGTATTACATACACAATAAATATATATTTTTTTTACTACTACTATCACATTTTCGTGATCAATGAATCGTATTTATTTGATTTCATAAATACATTATTTTCAATACGGATGCAAACGTTTGTGTTCTAGAAGTTTTATTATATTTTAAGTGAATGGCACGTTTCGCCTGTTCCACCAGAAACGTGATATTCACACAAAATATAATAAAACTTCTAGACAAAGATACGTTTTCATTCGTCTTAATAATTTAATTTATTGTTTCTTGAACAATGGATATAAAAACTCCATATTAAATAATTAATACGAATGAAAACGTCATTTTTCTAGAAGTTTTATTATATTTTATGGGGATGACATGTTTCGGCTTTCTAAGGCATTATCAAATGTGACGAAATTTCAGCTCGTTACTATTTATATACGCAAGTAAATGGAGCAGAATATGGTAATTAACAAAAATTTGATAATGCCTTAGAAGGGCGAAACATGTCATTCCCATAAAATATAATAAAACTACTAGAAAACTGTCGTTTTCATTCGTATTAATTAATAATTAAATATTGAGTTTTACATCATTGTTCAAGATACAATAAATACCTACATTATTTTCAATTCAACACTAAAGGGTTCATGAAGCCAGAGATCCTCGTTCCATTGAGCATGCCTTCGCTTTAAAACAATACATTATGAAACGTATACATGCATATCCAATGCCGTTCACTACTGTGTAATAAGACATTAATTCTCGCTCTCAAAGTAGTTAATCTAATCTGTTGTGTTTTATGTTTCGGTGAAATGATTTAGGGAAGTCGGGCATTCGTTGTGGCGTCCTCGGGCGGTATTTGCGGCCAGGGCGCTGTGGCCTTTAAGCAATTCGCAATAGTTGTTGGACCTTCCAAAGGGCATTTAAGAACTGTCGCCATTTATCAGGCCGCTTACGCTTGACCTTTGGCGGAAGGCTTGTTCAATATGCAACGAATACGTAATGACTACCAAAACAACTACACAATATAATATATACGTTTTTTGTTACATGGTAGATGAACACGAGAAGGTAACTAACTAACTAACTAACCATCACGCCGTCTCCCCGAAGGGGTAGGCAGAAATAATGGACTGCCACACTTTTCTTTCTTGACATATTTCTCTCGCTTCATCAACATTCATACATCGTGTCATGCACGCGCGTCGATTTCTCTGTCTTCTCACATGGCCGACATTCAATATTTGATTTATTTGATCGTGCCACGTTTTCCTCTGTCTTCCTCTATTTCTGGTTCCATTTTCATCATTAACATATAT
Source organism: Lepidostoma basale (assembly GCA_022606425.2). Taxonomy (NCBI): domain Eukaryota; kingdom Metazoa; phylum Arthropoda; class Insecta; order Trichoptera; family Lepidostomatidae; genus Lepidostoma; species Lepidostoma basale. The sequence continues at coordinate 840,761 of JAHDVF020000890.1, read as the reverse complement.
TTTTTTTACCATTCTTTCTTCATTCATTCTTTCCATATGTCCAAACCATCTTAATGATCCTTTCATTATTTTGTTCATGACACCATCATTCGCACCGCATTCACTTCTTATATTTTCATTCGACACTCTATCATACACAGAGTATTATAACGTATTGAGAAGGTATTATAACGTATATGACGTAAAATTTCAATATTTGTTTATAACAACAAGAACAAACCATCACGCCGTTTCTTCGAAAGGGTAGACAGAGAGAATGGATTATCACACTACTCTATCTTGATAAACCTCTTTAGATTCTTTCACATTCATACAAGTTAGAAAGTTCTTTCACATTCATAGAAATTAGAAAGTTTCGGTAACTTTGGCAAAGCTCCAGAAGAAGTGAAACCGGTTGGTTAGTAAAAAAAAAAGCGATGTAAAAACAAAATATATTATTTTTAGATAAACTTAAGGAGTAAACGCTGTGGAATTCCATAATGACGATTTTTTTATAAATATAATACTGTTTTTTTTTTCACTTTTGAGTTTTTTTTTCTCGACATGTTTCGAAGGCTTACACCTTCATAATCGGGAGAATGATACATCGCCTCTTTGCAAGAATAACGTGTTATCTCGAAAAATTGAAAAATGTGTTGTCTCTTTCCCTCATAAATTCTCTGTTTTTCACTTTAACAATACCATGTTTTTGTAGAAAATAAAGTTGAACACGGCGGATTTGATTTTCGATGTCACGTTATTCTTGCAAAGACGCGATATATCGTTTTTCCGATGAGGTTGTAAGCCTTCGAAACACGTCGAGAAAAATAAACTCAAATTTGAAAAAAACAGTGTTTTACAACAACAACAACAACAACAAACCATCACGCCGTTTCCCCACAGGGGTAGGCAGAGAGAATGGACCGCCACACTACTCTATCCTGGCAAACCTCTATAGCTTCCTCCACATTCATACAACGATTCATACACGCACGACGATTCCTCCGACTTCTAACATGACCAACCTTTAACATTTGATTAATTTGGTCATGCCATGTTTTCCTCGGTCTGCCTCGACTCCTTACCCTATTTACATCATTAACGTATACTTTCTTAACCGTTCTTTCTCCATCCATGCGTTTCATATGTCCGAACCAACGCAGCGATCCTTTCATAATTTTGTTCATAATGCCTTCTTCCGCTCTACATTCCTTTCTTATATCAGCATTTGAGATTCTGTCGTATATCGTTCTACCACACATACGTCTTAGGGACTTCATCTCTACCGCATTTATTCTGTTCTCATCCTTCTTCTGCCATTTCCATGCTTCGCTTCCATACATTAGGGTTGGGACCAGAACTTCATTGTGAACAGCCGTTTTCGCTTTCATTGATAAATTCTTGTTTCCAATAATTATTTTTAAAGCTCCATTCACTTTGTTACCCGCACCAATCCTTCTTTTGACGTCAGTGTTTTAATTCATAAAAATATATATAAATGTTTTAAAATTATTAAATTAAAGATTGAAAATGTATGAGGTATGCAAGCGATACGATTTGATGATGAATGTGAATAAGTCTAAGGTAATGATTTTCGAAAAAGAAGGAAGCATGACAGTCTGCAACGTTAGTGTAAACGGTGAAAATCTGGAACAAGTGGATGAATTTGTTTATTTAGGAAGTATGTTTACAAAGGATGGGAGGGTGGAGAAGGATATTGAAAGAAGGGTTGGGGCAGGCAACAGAATAAATGGTGCACTTAAAGTTGTCATCGCAAACAAAAGCCTATCCAAAAAAGCTAAGATGGCAGTGCACAATGGTATTCTTGTGCCGACCCTTATGTATGGAAGTGAAGCATGGAACTGGCAAAGAAGGATGAAAGTAGAATAAATGCAGTAGAAATGAGATCTCTAAGACGAATGTGTGGCAAATCTGTATATGATAGAGTGACAAATGCAAGTATAAGAAGTGAATGTGGTGCGAATGAAAGTGTTATGAACAAAATAAGGAAAGGGTCATTAAGATGGTTTGGACACATGGAAAGAATGAGTGAAGACAGAATGGTAAAGAAGGTATATGTAAACGGCGTGAACGGAGCTAGAAATAGAGGAAGGCCGAGGAAAACGTGGCACGATCAAATCAATCAAATATTGAATGTCGGTCACGTGAGGAGTCGGAAAAATCGACGTGCGTGCATAACAAGATGTATGAATGTAGAGGAATCGAGAGACGTATGTCAGGACAGAACAGTGTGGCGTTCCATTCTTTCTGCCTACCCCTCCGGGGAGACGGAGTGATGGTAATTTAGTTAGTTAAGATTGAAAATTTTCGAATAAGTAATGCTACAGCATGACTAGTGGAATTATGTGATTGAAAAATGTATGTAAATCAATTATTCTAACGTATGCTTTATTGGCATAAATATTGTGTACTTATCCAATGTGCAATTCCCGTCAAGTGATATCTTTACAGTGCCATCAAGCCTGGAGCGCTCCAACGGCACAATGCAAAGTGGGTAGAATTAATGCAAGTCTGCGGGTAATAAATTGCGTTTTTCTGTCATGGTTAACGTTCGCTTACATGGATCCAAGGCCGCATTAATCATCTTTAACTGCAATGAATAACGGGGGTTGGGAAATACTTGGACGTATTCTCTTAATTAATAAATGTAAAAAACAAAGTTAAATCCGATTAATACGAATGTAAACGTCTGTTTTCTAGAAGTTTAATTATATTTTATAGGAATGATATGTTTCGCCTATCTAAGACATTTTCTGTATCAAACGTTTGTTAATGTCTTAGAGGCAGGCAAATTTCTAACGAATGACGAAACGCGTCATTCGCATAAAATATAAAAAAACTTCAAAAGGGTAGTAGGGCTACGATGGGGTATGTTTTTCTGGAAAATAAGCCTCTACAAAATGTCGTAAGGCGCCATGTTGCATTTACAACAGCAACACTACTATCAAGTCCAACTCTCTAGCGTCCACGAAAGGTATTTTAAAGACCCCGCGAACCCCGAGCGATGTGGCACATATTACTTAGTGTCATAGCAGAATAGAGAGAGGACGAATGGCGAGCTTCCAGCGCCATAAAACTGGATACACCCAGCTAAGGGAAGGTAACCCCGACAGAAAATCCTCCAGAGAAGGCAAGGGGATACCACTCTGGATATTTTTTTAATTTTATACTAACTTAGTAAGGTTTTCCCAAAGGAGTAGGCAGAAAGAATGGACTGCCTCTTTTCTGACATACTTCCCTCGCTTCCTCAGCATTCTTACATCGTGCCATGCAGGCACATCGATTTCTCCGACTCCTTACGTGGGCGACATTTAATATTCGATTCATTTGATCGAGCCACGTTTTCCAATAAATTTTATTTTATTTATATTACTCTTGTGCAAGTGTTAAATGATGTATCTCTCATCTAGATTACCCAATAGATGATTTTGTCATTGTAATAAAACGTGATAAGTGAAAAGATAGTGATTCGCCTTTTAAAGTTTCAATCCTAGTTTATAAGATACCACTTGGGCCTTTAATAGTATAGTTTTTGGTTGCTTTCCATATTTTTCAATACAGCAGGTTATTACTATTTTTAAACAACAGATCGTTTGAACCCAATTACTGTATACAATTTGTTATTTTCAACTATTTTATTGATTTTCATGACATGTGATAGGTAGCTAATCTATCGCCATTTTATTTATAGTCACGTGAATTCTATACCAGACCAAATACTTGTGACAATCACACTGCCATCGTCGGGAATCGAACCCGGGACCTTCGGTATGCCCCTCTGCCACGAAGTTCGTAAATTTGTTTAGCCTAATTACTCTGTACACAACATTTTAGCTATTGATTAATAGCTAGTCTTTCGGCATTTTTATTGTCACGTGAATTTACCAGACCAAACAGCGAGAGATTCATATTTTATGAATTAAAAAAACATATTTTTCATCTGTTCCAATGACAATTTGAACAACAACGTGGAATATAAATTAAATAAACACAAAAGTCTGACAACATGTGCACCATCTAAGAGAACATTATTTGTTAAATTATTTTTATTTTGTTATTTTATTTTATATCATTGTATTTTATATTATTTGTTTTCAATTTATTTTGTGGATATTGGACGATCAAAGTATGCGCGGGAGATGCCTATTGGTGGCGATGAGGTTCGCAACCCATCACACCGCGTCTCTCGCGGGGGCGAAAAGAGAAAAATGGAGTGCCGCATCGGTTAAAGTATGGCAGTCAATTCTTTCTGCCTACCCTTTCGAGGAGACGACGTGATGGTTAGTTAGTTAAAAATATATATCCATTTGTATATCATTTGAATGAAATTCATTTTTTGAAGTATAAAAAAGTGCTAGACGAAACGTGTACGCGTTATGTTATCGTAAGTATAAAAAAAAGAACACACGTTCGGTTACATCGCAAATATTTATCATTTCGGCCGAATGCGAAACGTCCCAACTGTGAACGATAAATTTAAGTTGATGTAACATCAAAATGGGGTACCATTCCAGTACTTTCATATTTCTCCCCACAGTCCCGTGATGCCTGTACGTGCCCTGGACTTCGCATTTGCATTTTAAATTCACAGACCTTACAAAGGCGATTTTGCATACAGGTCAGTCCAATGGGAAAACCTTTGAGATTTCTCTTACTAAGTAGTCATGTTTAATGCCGAACTAAAGTGTTTCCAAATTCAATTTCGGCTTTGAATATTTATCCGAATCCTTGACAACTCCGCATCACAGATCAGAAGTTGTATTTACGAAATTTTCCGGGTCACGCGTTCTCATTGTTACGAAATATATATATTTTTTTAAATATCGAATGAAAATATGTTTTCGGAGTTCGTAAAGGATGTACTGCGACCCTCTCATGGTATGGCATTCATTTATAAATTTCATAGTATGGTGATATTTAGTGTGAATATTTTTTTTATGAATTAAAACACTGTTTTTCTACATTCAAAGGTGGAAAAAACAGTGTTAAAATGCATAATCATTTCTTAACTGTTTAATTTGGAACAACTGTTGTTTGTAACACATGATAATACCAATATTAGTTGGTGAATAAGCTGTTTCGACAATTCATAAAATTATAAAAATAAACAATAATAATGTTGAAATATCATAGCCAAAACAATGGATTATCTACGAATGAAAACGTTTGTTATCTAGAAGTTTTATTATTTTGTCTTTCTAAGGCATTATCAATTATCTAATAAATAAAATGCATGATTATGGAATTCTATAGAGTTAATTATTATAAAAAGTTTATTATTTTATGAAACATTGCAATCAAATACCATATACACGTTTTAATTAAACGCAGAATTCTTATATTGATATAACGATAAATTATTTTAGTTGTAATAAGTTAAAATTCGTAAAAATTGACTGCGTGTATTACTCGCAGTATTAATGTGGAGAAACTAAAGAGATGTGTCAGGATAGAGTAGTGTGACAGTCCATTATCTCCGCCTAAACTTTTGGAGAAACGGCGTGATGATTTGTTGTTTAATTAATAGAATATAGTACAACAACAACAACAACAAACCATCACACCGTTTCCCCGCAGGTGTAAGCAGAGAGAATGTACTGCCACACTACTCTATACTAGCACACCTCTCTAGATTCCTCCACATTCATACAGCGAGTCATAGTCTTCCGACTTCTGACATGACCAACCTTTAAAATTTTATTAATTTGGTCATGCCATGTTTTTTTCTGTCTGCCTCGACTCCGTACTCCATTTATATCAATAACGTATACTTTCTTAGCCATTCTTTCTCCATCCATGCGCTCCATATGTCCGAACCAACGCAGTGATCCTTTCATAACTTTGTTCATAAAACCTACTTCCGCGCTACATTTCTTTCTTTCCAGCCTTTGAGATTCTGTCGTATATCGTTCTACCACACATACGTCATAGGGACCTCATCTCTACCGCTTTTGTTCTGTTCTCATCCTTCTTCTGCCAGTTCCATGGTTCACTTCTAAACTTAGGGTTGGGACCAGAACTCCATTGTGAACGGCCGTTTTCGCTTTCAATAATAGTAATAAATATAATATAAATATACGTGTAAATTTGTATTTAAACTACTTTATTTTTTACAACAACTAACCGGTTTCGCTCTCGCCAGAGCTTCATCAGAGTTACAAAAGATCCTAGCGGGAGCGAAACCGGTTGGTTGTTGTCAATAATGAAGTGGTTTAAATACATAATTACAAGTATATTCATATTATATTTAATAATGTCACACCACAAGTTAAGTGCTTCATACGAAAGTATAAAGTAATAAACGTTAGATGCAAATTTTCAGGAGTGGACGAGCTAAATGTGAAGACAAAATCACTATTTTGTACAATGCAATTTCTTGCAGTAATTCTTTAATTTAAAATAGTAACTTCTCGCAGAAACTGGCATTATTATCTTATCTGTTTTATTTCGAGTACAATTGCAGTTAAAGTAGTAGGAAAGTTAGTAGGTAGTCAACAGTTTTAGCATCTACATTACCTCTCGCCGTGACGTCGGGACGCCCCATTAGCGTTTGGCGTCTTAATCTCTAGCTGAGACGCCCGGAGCAAAGTTCCGGGGGAAAGTTGAGTCGGTGTAAGTTGGGGAATTAATACATTAGTCTTGGGAAGATTGATTTAACTTTCAGCTTAATAAAACACAAGCTGGTTAATAATTTATCGGAATCCGGGAACTATTCCGTTAGTTTTTCCGGATAATTGAATAAAAGTTGCAGCGGATTACTCAATTAATAGCATTCGGTAAATAGATTAATGGAAAAAGTTTATTTTATATTCGCCATCACTTTGTGTTGTGTGTTCACATTTTAAAGTTTAAGAACATTTTATTATCACTACACTTTTTGCACTATTCACAAACATGTTTCGAAGCACCGACCTTAAAATTTCTACACTGAGGAAGAGCGTCTGCACCCCGAAACATGTTTTTTAAAAGTGCAAAAAAGTGTTGTGACAATAAAATGTTTTCAAAAACAATTGTTTAAATAGAGGAAGAGTGTTTTTTCAACGGGATAAAAAAAATAGAATATGGCTGACACTAAACAGCACAGATCGATATTTTGGAACTGCTGTTTTTACATAAATACATTTATATTTTTTCTAGAATAATAAAATTTGCAAAATAAGACATTGATACAATTTTTTTATATTTGCCAATTTAGATAAGTCGTTTAAACCTATATCTATAATCTAGACTTAATCACTGTTTTTCCAGCCGGGCGCCAGGACCAAACTGTCCCTGGTGACGCCGATGGGGAGAACAATCAGTCTGCTGAATATAATCTCCTCGAATCGATCCAACTTGTGGTTTTTGAATTACACGGTTTAAAATACATACTTTTAACTGGAAACTGTAGTAGAATCTATCACTGCAGGTAAATGATTTATTTAGTACCGTAAAGTGAATGTTAATAACTTTTAAGTAAAACACTACCTGCTGCTAAGCTCTGCTGGATGGTCTTCAAGGCGTTGCACAGAATGACACTAACATATATGTTATATCTGACTCTGCATCAAGGAGAACTTGAATGCCAGAGAGTCTACATTGAGATCAGCTAAGTCTTCTCTAGATTGACTATTTCAAAACGCTGTCCTCGCACAAACTTTGGCGATTGAGCCTTCGCGGTAGCCGGTCCTTCAGCCTTTACTTTAGGAGTGACACTATCAGATCAAAAAGTCTACTAAGAACCACAGACTTCCAGATCCATTGCGAGAACGACACTCCGAGACAGATTGAGAAATTCCGAACGATGTTGAAGATATTGTGCGATGGGCAAAAACCAGAAGACGTTACTGGAGAGACCATGTGGAAAGAGAATGTTCTGAAAGAGTGATAATTAAAGCGGCAAATAAATTACCAACAAGCAAACGACCTCCAAGAACACCATCCTCCAAGAACACCATCTGATGTAGATGTCTTGCTGTCTCACTTGGCGAGACAGCAAGACATCTGCATCACAGGAACGGGCTCCGAGAAACAACAAGACAAGCCAAATAATAGAGAAGAAGAAATTTACAAATAGAAGAAGAAGAAATTTGATGATTTAAAAAAAGCCATTTTATTAAAAGAAAATAATCATTTCAAGGGTGCTGATTCAAGGGATCACAATGAAATCTGTTGTTAATATGAATATACCAAAAACTATAAACATTTTTCAAATATAGAATCATTTTTCAGCTTCACTAAATTTAATTTCCTTCGGAGTTTAAAAGGCAATAAAGCACACACGGGAACCAATTCACTCCGGGATGATGACAATTTCCAATTACAAATTGTTTTCCAGTATAAAGCCAGTCGCCTTTGTGCGCTGGCTTTAATTAAAACAGAATCACCTCGTAAAATATCTCTCCGAATATGAGTGCCCCGGCGAACTAAATTTCCATAGGTAGGCCCATTTAAATGGAATCGTTGCGATAGGACGAGGCGCGTCACGGCGCCGACAGCCTAACAGACGCCCCATTATAGACATTCTAATTACTACAAATGTATTACATTGGATAACAAACTGACAGAAAACGTTGTTATGTGCTAATCGGCTCTTTGTCTCTCTTTATAAGAAAACATTATTTTATTCATCAACAATTGTAATACGAAAAACAAAGTTATTTAATTTAACATTTTAAGAAATAATTGCATTAAGAATGGGCACACCGCGTCTCCCGCGGGGACGAAAAGAGAAGGATGGAGTGCCGCATCGGTTAAAGTGTGACAGTCCATTCTTTCTGCCTCCCCTTCGGGGAGACGGCGTGATTGTTAGTTAGTTAGTTAGAGTATTGATGATAACATACAACTAAATTTCAAATAAATACCCATTCATAATGCAATTATTTTTCAAACTGTTAAATTAAATAACTTTATTTTTTTATCACAATTGCATTTTATTTTACGCGACAGCTGTTTCGTCAATCTATGTTGACACCATCAAGTATTACAATTGTAACACCTGATAATGTCAACATAGGTTGACGAAACAGCTCTCGCGTCAAATAAAATACAATTGTGATACAAAAAACAAAGTTATTTGATTTAACAGTTTAAAATGTTAAGGTATCATAGTGTTTCGGCCAAAACAATGGGCTATTTAATAATTTTTTTATAAACCTAATTAACATTGTGAAATTCAACAATGACTATTTTTGTGAGAATATTCGTCATTATTTTATTCATCAGAGTTTTATTGTATGGATGTGAAACGTGGACCTTAAAAGTTAACTCAATGAACTGACTGGAAGCGTTCGAAACGTGGCTCTATCGCCGAATGCTCAGAATTCCCTGGACAGACATGGTGACCAATACAGAAGTCCTGAGGAGAGCTAGAGTTGACAGGGAACTGTTATCAATTATCAAGGTTCGGAAGATTTCTTATCTGGGTCATGTACTGGGTGGGGAAAAGTACCACCTTTTCCAACTGATATTGGAGGAGGAAATTGAAGGACGCTGAAGGCCCGGTAGGAGACAGATGTCCTGGCTGCGGAACGTGTGGAGGAGCTGTTCCGAGCGGCACAGGACAGGGACAGATTCGCCGAGGTGATCGCCAACATTGAGGGGACCCAACAGGGCACTTGAAGAAGAATTGAAAGTTGGTCACGTGAGTAGTCGGAGAAATCGACGTTCGTGTATGACACGATGTATGAATGTTGAGGAATCGAGACAAGTAAGTCAGGAAAGATGAGTGTGGCAGTCCATTATTTCTGCCTACCCCTTCGGGTAGACGGCCGGCGTGATGGTTAGTTAGTTTGTGAGTTCATTTCTGCTGAATTTATTCCACTTTCATCCTTCTTTTTCCAGTTCCGTGTTTCGTTTCGATACATAAGTGTCGGTACAAGAACACCATTGAACATGAGTGTCTCAACTTTATTTGAAAGTCTACCCCCCGTAGGGAAAATCGTGAAGTTATTGCGGGCGAATCTCTCGCCTTTCCACGTGTCAATTAAAAATAAACACATAAATAAAGGTACCTAGAACCTGGAATCCTTAACGAACAAAATGACATTAAACCATCGAGTTTTCGCCCTGGCGCGCTAGAATTCAACCACAACTACATGCCCAAATCGGCGCGCTAGACTCGGAGAAAAGCCTGCGCTGGAGGCGAACAAAGGCTCAGGGATGATTTTATAATTCCGCCCCGCAGGTCGGTGATGCCAGACGTAGTTGCCAGTAATTGGTTTCACGTCCCGCAAATATCAAATTTAATCAAGCACGACAGATGAAACTTAATTCCAGTCGAGGGCTCATCCGAGAGGGACGCCCGGGCGGGAGGCGGAGGCGAGAGGGAGACAACTGCAGTGTCTCATGTCACATGAATTATGTACGAGCTACCTTATATATTTAAAGTCAATCTGACAACTGCAAGCCGTGAATACTAGTGAGAAATATTTTATACTATATCAATATATACGAAAATATCAAAATTTAAAGGTTGGTCATGTTATAACTCGGAATATACGTAATCTACGTGCTACTCGTTGAATGAATGTGGAAGAAGCTAAAGAGGTGTGCCAGGATAGAGTAGTGTGGTGATCCATTCCCTCTGCCTACCCCTGCGGAGAAACGGCGTGATAATTTGTCAGTTTGTTTGTTCTGTTTAAAAACGTCCATTTTTTATATATATTTTATGTGAATGACATGTTTCGCCTGTCTAAGGCATTATCATATGTAATTTGATAATGCCTTAGACAGGCATTGTCATTCACATAAAATATAATAAAACTTCTAGAAAATAGACGTTTTCATTTTAATTAATTATTTAAGATGGAGTTTTACATCATTGTTCAAGAAACAATAAATATTCGTTTTTGATATTATATTGTTATAAATCAGTTTATTTCATCAACAGACATTACAAAATTAGGCAATTTAAGGCATCTATTGAGAACAGGTAATATAATATATTGTGTATAGTATACTACCAGAAACGCATGAGAGATGATTCAACATTAGGAAGACAGGATACTCTCCAGAATCCTGAACGTACTTTCACTAATATGAAAGTTATTAGAGCTTTGGTGTGAAATTCTGCATAAAATCGCATTTTCAAAACCGTTCCGAAACCCAAAAAAATTCCGGCGGGAGCGAAATCGGTTGTTTCGTGAAAATAAGTAAAATTGTGTAAAAACAAAATATAAAAATGTTTTAAAACTTTGTAAGGCAGATGACTGCATCATGAATAAAATAAAAAAAAGGATCCCTGAGATGGTTCGGACATATGGAACGAATGGATGAGAGTAGAATGGGTAAAAAGTTGTACACAAGCAGCGTGAGTGGGAAAAGAAGCCGAGGACGACCGAGGAAAACATGGCTTGACCAAATTAATCAATTACTAAAAGGCGGCCACATTCGAAGTCGGAACAATCGACGTGCGTGCATGGTACGATGTATGGATGTAGAAGAAGCTCGAGAGGTATGCCAGGACAGGCCAGTGTGGCGATCCATCCTCTCTGCCTACCCCTCCGAGGAAATGGAGTGATGGTTAGTTAGTTAGTTAGTTTTTAAAACTATTTTTAATAATGTTACACGAAAAATTAAGTACTTAATACAAAAGTTAAAAATATAATTCTTAAATAAATTCTTTAATATTGCATCCTATATGCAGTGAGGTTAACGACCCAAAACCCCCTCTCCCCGCTTCATAAACCCGCTAGTGTGAGGTTCAAATCCCGCCTAAGTAGTGAAGCGGTGGGTAAACAATTTCCTCCGCGCCACATACTAGCGGCACGTGACCCGCGGGCTGCCTCCGCGAGATTTCTGCTCCTGTCGAGATGAAAATGAAGCTTTTTATTGTGATATTTGTGTGGACACGTGCCGACGCGCCTAAAAGCACATTTTCATAAAGAATAAGCGTGAAAGAAAAGCAGGGATAAAAAAAATGTATCATTCAAAAATAGAACTCCGTATCAAGTTCCTGAAACAACTGATATTATAGAAAATATACCTCACAAAAAATATTTAAACGATGATATCAGATTTTTTCAAATCGCGATTTCAATGTGCTTTTCTTCTATATTCGCCATACTTGTGTTGTTATGATGCTTTATTTTTCTTTTTCTTTTTTATATATTATACTTTGTTTATACAACACGTATATTAAAAAAATAAAATTACATAGACATGTTTCGGACAACCAGTCCTTCTTCAGTGATACATATTATAAATATACATGTTTTAAATATTCACTGTTTTAATATCAAAAATTTAGTTTATTTTTTATAAAATCGTCGCGACAGCTGTTTCGATAACCGATGTTATCATCGTCAGGTATCAGTTTACTGTAACACCTGACGATGGTAACATCGGTTATCGAAACAGCTGTCGCGACGATTTTATAAAAAATAAACCTAATTTTTGATGTGCGATGAGGTTCGCAACCCATCACACCGCGTCTCCCGCGGGGCAAAAAGAGAAGGATGGAGTGCCGCATCGGTTAAAGTGTGACAGTCCATTCTTTCAGTCTACCCTTTCGGGGGGACGGTGTGATGGTTAGTTAGTTAGTTTTGATTTCAAAAGCGACAGTAAATTCATTGAGTTTGATTGAGTAAATAAAATAAAGTTGAAAGGATATTTAAGGATTGATTGTATCGCAATAGAGATGTAAATTGTTTTTTGGAAACAGAATATGGTGGTCGAGGCGTTTTCAGGACTTATGACCTGTCATTGGTTGGGGTTAAGCGATCGCTTTATGTTAACAACATTCCCCATTCCGCCCTTCTTACGACCACCACGTCTGACAATTTTTTGGAAGTTGTATATATGCTACTGTGTTGCACCACACTTCACATTTTTTTCTTCAATCTACACTTGCGCCATCTATTAAGAATAGGTGTAAGCATTAAGCAGAAAATCTTTATTTATGCAATGTGAAAGGCTACATTTGCTAGACAACGCCAGGAGAATACTTCTCCAATTTTTATGCTTTTTAAACTTGGACCAGTTTTTGGTTTTTCTTGAATGTTACCAATATTTGTAGACAAATACTGGATTTTACTGATTTCTAAAATAAATTTAAATTTCTTAACCTTAACAAAATGCGTGTTTTGATCCCCCAAAATAAACTAATTATGTTACAACCAGAAAAAAAATATGCTCGTCTGTAGATAAAATTAGATTTGTATAACTTTATACTTATTATATGTATACCGTCGATGTCAGTGTCAGGATTATCTTGAGAATCCGTCAAAACAAACATTCGGCGTAATTGCTATTTAATATTTAGCATTGCAAAAAATGTATGAAGGGTGATGGAACCGAAATAGAAACCGACCCAGTTTAAGCTGGATTCTAATCAAAATAAGATTATATATTCTAATTACAGTTAAGTTTATTTTAATAGCCACGTTATATTATTGCGTTTAACATTTAAAATATCAAAATAATATCTAGATTGTAGATTAACTGTGAGTTTTAAATATAAATAATATATAAAAAAACACATTTAAATAAATAAAAAATAACTTGCTTTTCATTTATTCAAATGTGAATACACAACACAAAGTGAAGGCGAATATATTATACAAGAAATATCTAAACACTGTTTTTAAACGAAATCTGTTATTAATTAATTAATAATGTTTAATGAATGTATAAATTTAATGACCCTTGGAAAATAATAGCAAGTAAGATGTAATACGTAGTTTATATTTGTAATACTTTATAATTATAACCCTTAATTTGGCGCTAGGAAACTGATTATCAATAGGGAGATACAAAAATATACAGTGTTAACGTACTTCTCCTGAAATATTGTTATTTTCATTTGAATAACTCTCTGAAAACATCATATAATATTTTCACTATACTTTTTTGCACTTTTTACAAATATGTTTCGGGAAACAAAACCCTTCATCTGTGTAGAATTGTTTACACTGAGGAAGGGCTGTCCCTGAAACATATTTTGTGAAAAGTGCCAAAAAGTGTTAATAAATATGTTTATTTTATTTATATTACATTTTGTGGATAATGCTACTACTACTTTGTCTATAGGAACATGGATAATATCAAGTGGGGAATATTTTCCTTCGGTCCAATTAAGGGTTAAAAATAAAACAGTCGCTGAGAAAAAGAAAAAAGAAAAACACTCAAGTTGATTTCCAGTGAGGATTCCAAGATTCCAATTATATTACAATCTTTTAAAATTGATATTTAATTATTTCAGTTTGAATTTTGTGTTGGAGGACTACTGTATATAAACGGTCGAATATCGCCTATAAAATTTCTTAAACTTGGCTTAATAAAAGTAAATACCATAAATCTGTAGTATATAGACCGCCAGTGCACCCGGAGAGCATAATATCTGGCATCAGCCAGTTGGTTAATATCTCCCGTTAAGTGCAGCATACCTCCGTAACGACCGCTAACTGCGGACGCCGAGTCAACGATAGCGGAGTAACGACGTCGACGTCGGCGTTCTTAACCGCTCAACTCCTGTGTTGCTTAAACGCAACAATCTATTTTTTCATTGAATATCTTTTAAGTGCCTTTACCCTCTCTACTCATGTGTTGCTTCAACGCAACAATCTATTTTTTTTTTCATTGTATATCTTTTAAGTGCCTTTAACCTTTCTACTCATGTATTGCTTAAACGCAACAATCTATTTTTTTTCATTGTATATCTTTTAAGTGCCTTTAACCTCCCAACTCATGTGTTGCTTAAACGCAACAATCTATTATTTCATTGTACATATTTTTGTAAGTGCCCTTAACCTCTTAACTTGTGTGTTACTTAAAAGCAACAATCCATTTTTGTGTTTTTTTTTAAATAGCAAGTTAACCTTTATGAAACTCTTTTGGATAAAAAAAATATTTTATACAAAAATAATAACAGTAACTGATACTAACTTTGTTTATTTTTAATGTAAAATAAATACATAAAAGTTTGTATTTTAAATAACGAAATGCTTTTATTAGATATCTTATATTGTTATCATAATACCCTAGCAAGTGAAATGTGTCACTCCCATTTAATTAAATAAATCTTCTAGAAAATCATTAGAATCAATATGCAGTTTTACATCGAAGATACAGAAACAATAAAATATTCTATTTTAATTTTGAAAATAAATAAATATTAGATTTTTTTTAATTATCCTTAGAATTCCATACTTTGAATTTCAAATAATAAACGGCAATTTCGCTCTTATTTAGAAAATAAGTAACAGTGTTTTTCATTTATAAAAATTCAGATTTAATGGAATGAATAGAAGCAAGGATCCGAAGGGGTTAATGGCCATAGTAGCATTTATAATGATCAAACCCTCAAACAAATAAAACATTATTAGGCTATCCTTTAGGCCTGAATCGAGTTAATCACATTATTCATACTTTCCGATAATCCTATAAATATGTATTCCCAGCGCAAAAGATTAAGTAATTTCGGTAATGTTGGGAACAGCGATATTAATACTGGGGAATTAGACCCTTATTAAGCGGAACTTTATCGTGTGAGTTTGTTTTGAGAGCCGGAAATTGTATTACATAGTTTGGTGCTAGACTAAATAAGCACTTACTTTTTACTGGGGTGTCTTACGTAACTAGCAAAATGCGTACAAGTGTATCAATTTTATGCATATCGTATCATATAAAATTAAAATATTTGTTGAATACCGTAAACATCATTTTACATTATTCACAACACAGTTTTTTTCCCACTTTTCATAAAGGGATAGAAATGTGGGAAAAGGGGGAAAACAATTAATGAAAATGTATCATTAAAAGCTTCCTTAACATCTTCCACGTAATTTTTTCAATACAATTTTAATCATTCTCCCATATACGAGTATGTACCATAAATATGTTTTTATATTATTTAAAACACCGTTTTTTTTCACTTTTTGGCTATAAAACAAACAAAAAGGGAAACAACAGTGAAAAAACAATATATAAAAGATTTGGCTAAACACATTCCACGATATTTTCTATCGTATTCATTAAATGTCATAGAAATTAGATATTGATTATTGTAAATATATGTATTATAAATTAGATATTAAATGTCACATACACATACACATACACATACAGATACACATACACATACACATACACATACACATACACATACACATACACATACACATACACATACACATACACATACACATACACATACACATACACATACACAATCACATACAAATACACATACACATACACATACACAAACACATACAAATACAAATACACATACACAAACACAATCACATACACATACACATACACATACACATACACATACACATACACATACACATACACATACACATACACATACACATACACATACGCATACGCATACGCATACACATACACATATACATACACATACAGCACATACACATACAACACATACACATACAACACATACACATACACATTACGCATACGCATACGTATACGCATACACATACACATACGCATACGCATACACATACATAAACATACACATACACATACACATACACATACACATACGCATACGCATACGTATACGCATACGCATACGCATACGCATACGCATACGCATACGCATACGCATACGCATACGCATACGCATACACATACACATACGCATACACATACGCATACACATACATACACATACACATACACATACACATACACATACACATACACATACACATACACATACACATACACATACACATACACATACACATACACATACACATACACACAACACATACACATACAACACATACACATATACATCTATATAGATTTTTTTGCGTGCGTTTTAGTGGGTCCTTGGATGATTTAGATTTACAATTGGACCCGGTAGGTGACTGTTTAAATCTTCTGGAAAGTTCATGAGTAATTGACCTTCTGACAATGCGAATTTAAGAAACCAGGTTGCAAACACACGTGCAAATAAAAGTGAAGAGCAACGAACGACGTCAAATGTCATTAAGCAGATAGTTTATCGAAAATACGACTATGGCAAAAACGTTTGCTGAACCAGCTTATAGCAGGCAAGCCAACGTTCGGGCAGGACAACGTCTGTCGGGTCCGCTAGTATAGGGTGTTTTTTTTAGAGGTTTGGTTTTTAAACTGGCAACATTGTTTCTTCAGACTGTCAATTTGACAGTTGACAGTTGATTTGTAGTCAGTACGTTTTGCCATTTCACCATGAATAAACTGACATCAGAACAACGCTTGCAAATTCTGTAAATTTATTTTGAAAATCATGGTTCAGTTCGCAAACTTATTGTGCACTACGTCCATTTTACGGTCGACATAATCGTCCATCCGAGGAAGTTATTCGGAAGACCGTGGATCGTTTTCGCACCACGTACACTCTAATGGATAATAGGCATCCACAAAGACGACAATTGTCGAAAATTGGATTTCACGATTGCGCTTCATTAGAGCTGCTTCATAATTGCATGAAATTATCTATTAAATAAAGCCAATATCATAGACATTAGTTTAATGTGTTTTTTTTTCAATTTTGAATATGTATTGTATACCTCTAAAAAAACACCCTATATATTATAGAATAATGAAAGAAAAAATAATAAATGTAAGGCGTTCTTTAGAAAATTACGTAAAGTTCATTAAGATGGTTTGAGTATATAGAACGAATGGATATACAAACATTGTTAATGGAGATCGTATATTTTATAAATATTATTTCAGCACTACGTACTAAGTTTGTACTTTTAAATTTAAATGATTAAAACTTTTACTAATTTGATCATAGAAATCACCCTATGAAGCAGAGTGAAGTTGTGCACAGGTTTTCCATGGATAAAAACTTAAATTAGTTTCGGATAAAGGGATTAGGCGGCTGTGAATCCGCTATCATTAAGAGCACATTCCCGCGGAGGGGTGATTTGCCACAGATGTATAGTAAGCTTATCGGCATCCCTACATAACTCTTCGAATAAGCAGGGAAAATAATTTTCAATCGCATATTACAAAAGAACTTTTTTATAAAGTTAACATTGCCGCCAACGAATCAATGTGTCGTGGTGAATCTGCTAAGAGGGATATAATGCAAAATTTAAAATTTCGAAGCAAGAACACATCGAATACCAACTAAAGAGTATTTTAAAAATATATATATCTATTCAGGTACCTAGCTATTCTAAGCTTAAAGTTTTAAAACGTTGCAGAACTAGTTAAGAAATGCAAATCTATGAATTTATATGCAATTCTATTTTCAAAAGTGCGCCATACATTATCTTAAGATGACGTGGCATTTTACTGCCAAATGCTACGAAGAATTTTATTGGCGGGATTATTTTTATCGGCTAGTTAGTATTGAAGATAAAAATTAAATTCTAACGTGGTAAATAATGAAAATAAAATAATAATATATCTTTATTATAATATATTTAGTAGGCTTCCATTTGTGTTTAATGTCGACCGGTTTCGGCAGCTTGCTGCCATGTTCTGTACCAGAAAGAAATTTTGAATCATTTTTATTTTATTTTTTTTGTAATAAACTTCTACTATGAAATTTAAATTAAAAATATGAAATTATGTGGTAAATCAATTAATTTCGTGCAGGACTTTCTTATAAAAAATAGAAGAGGCCTATATCTAGCAGTGGAGGGAAGAAAGAAAGAAACCTAATGTCGAACCATCTCTCATACGTTCCTGGTATTATATATTTATTATATTTTACCTGTTCTCATTGTTCTGTCTTAAACTATAAAAATTGTTTGTAATATCTTTTGAGATAATAAACTGATTTGATTTGATTTGATTTGAATGCCGAATAAGAGGAAGAAGGACTTTCTTGGATTACTTTAAATAGACATAGTTAATATAAAGCTAATTATTTACTTGTTTTTGTAAAACCATATCCGAGCAAAGCTTTTAATAATCTTTGGTAAGAAGCCAAGTGGTTTGACATATTTATAAATTTAATAAACCACTTTGTATAAAACCACTTTATTTTTTAGTAAGAAGCGTCAACCGGTTTCACTCTGTAACGAGCTTCATCAGGGCCATACACAACAGCCGTTTGTGTATAGTCCTGATGAAGCTCTTTACAGTGTGAAACCGGTTGGCGCCCCTTACTCAAAAATAAAGTGGTTATATACAAAGTGTTTTTAAAAAAATGTTTCATATATTTTTTATAATTTTCTTTTAATAGTCATTAATGCTTATAAAAATAATAAATTATCATAAGTGAGCGGTTTCGCCAGGCTCGCTGGCATCGATAGACTGGTCGAAATAGAGACAAATCGGGTGTCATTAAACTGTCATTAAGAGATTTAAGTAAAATCATTTGATTATCTTTAAAATGGTGAATTAACTAACTAACCAACACGCCGTCTCTCCAAAGAAAAAAGCAGTAAGAACGGACTGCCATGATTTTATTTCCTGATATACTTCTCTCGCTTCCTCAACATTCATACGTCGTATCATACACGCACGTCGATTTTTCCGACTCCTCACGAGGCCGACATTCAATATTTGGTTTATTTGAAATGTACATTAAAATGCCTTCTAAATAGTCCAATGTTTTGGCCGAAATTCTATGATACTTTAACATTTTAAACTGTTCAATTAAATGTATCACAATTGTATTTTTATTTTACGCGACAGCTGTTTCGTCAACCTATGTTGACATCATCAGGTGTTACAAAAATATGATGTCAACATAGGTTGACGAAACAGTAAAATAAAAATACAATTGTGATACATAAAACAAAGTTTTTTAAATTTAACAGTTTAAAATGTCTTTTGTTTAAATGTGTATACATCTCTGAAAAACTTTTCCCTAAATGTATTACATCGCATATTTATAACAAAAAATGCATAAATAATGGTATCTTTATTTAAAATGTATTCAAATTTAGTTTACCGAGATATGGTGAAATATTATTCACTTGTGTGAATAATATCTATCCACAGATACTCGTACATAGTGTTAAAGCCACCGGAAAGGAACTCCGAGATTGGCACTTTATATGCGATGATATGCTCAAACCCCTAAAGTGCATATTTCCGCATTTCAATACACAAACGTCGGTGTTGAAAGGGCCGGGAGGGAGAGAAAAATGCCGTGAAGCGAAATGCATTTCCAGCAAAAAGGTAGGAGAGAAACAATGATAAAATATCAATTCCAGGAAATGGATGCGGCAAACCCGCGCCGAACGAGAAATAGAAATTGATTGGAATAAAGGGGAAACAATGTCCACACTGGCAACACCGTGGATCTTCCCGCCGAGAAAATCGATTTTCAAATTATCGAATTGGAATCCCGGTTTAATCTATTACTCGAGAAGCACATTCTATAATTGAATCATTTCGCGGGGTAGGCTCTGGGAAGCGACGCGGGGAATACGCGGGAATTTCGGCTTGGTAATATTTTAATTTCTAGGCGAGACGAAAAATACTAGTATTTTAATTTAACAGCTTGATTTGAATAACAAAGCCGCTTAATTAAATAAATAAACCGAGAAACCAACTGAAGGAAATTGGTGAAATGAAATGATTAAGCATAAATTCGTCGATTAAATTAAACCACTTATAAAATCGAACATATATAATACTTTTAATTATTAAAAGCAATCTGATCATATTAAAACAGATGGTTATAATTGTACATTTTCTTCTGTCTGTGTTTTGTCAGGTCTCCCCAACGTTGACTATCACCCTCATAGTGATGACCTGGGGAAAAATATCCAGAGTGGTATCCCCTTGCCTTCTCTGGAGGATTTTCTGTCGGGGTTACCTTCCCTTAGCTGGGTGTATCCAGTTTTATGGCGCTGGAAGCTCGCCATTCGTCCTCTCTCTATCTGCTATGGCACTAAGTAATATGTGCCACATTGCCCGGGGTTCGCAGGGTCTTTAAAATACCTCTCGTGGACGCTAGAGAGTTGGACTTGATAGTAGTGTTGCTGTTGTAAATGCAACATGGCACCTTACGACATTTTGTAGAGGCATGCTTTCCAGTAAAACATACCCCGTCGTAGCCCTACTATCCTTTTGAACTACATACTATACAATAAAAAAGTTTTGTATATAACTAGAGTGATATATCTATGGGCTAGGCTCAATACAACTTGACAGGTTTAATGTTTTTCATACTAATTTTAAAATGTAATAGCAACAGTTTTACATGTTGGATTCCATTCAAACTACTCTCAAAACCATTCAACAGCATGGCATGACCAAATTAACCAAATACTAAAAAACGGCTACTTTCGAAGTCGGAAAAATCGACGAGTCTACATGTTATGATGTACGAATGTAGAGGAAACTCACAGTATGGCGGTCCATCCTCTCTGCCTACCCCCCAGAGAACGGCGTGACGGTTAGTTAGTTTATTTGAAATCATTCAGTTTAATACAGCTTCGATGCAGTTGGCAGTCGAAGATTTGAGCTTTATGTTTTACTCTCGGTTTTTCTCTATTCACGAGTGCGAGAGAGACAAGTTTTGAGTTGTATGAGCAGAATTCGAAAATCGCGTCCGTCAATCTCTGCCGTTTATTTCTAGCAACTATTTTGCTTTTCGTTTTTTGTTTTTCACGTTGAAAACGTGAATTTTTTTTAAAATATTATCACGTTTGACTTTAACTGTGCTAACTAACTAACCATCACGCCGTCTCCCCGAATAGGTAGGCAGAAAAAATGGACTGCCACACTTTAACCGATGCGGCACTCCATCCTTCGCTTTTCGCCACCGCGAGAGACGCGGTATGATAGGTTGCGAAACTCATCACCACATCCGTTAACGAACCTCATCCCTTAACTGTACTAAATTGAAGTAAATGCCTATGAATATTCATTTTATTCCGATTTTAAATCTCGCGTTTTGAAATGTGTAGTGATGACACAGCACCGTAATGCGTGAACTTTTTTGAGGGAAATGAAAGATTAAAGACATGACCTTATAAAAAAGTTTAATATTTTTTAGAAGATATAAAATGTTTTGATATGCACAACAAAAACGTTTGAACCTATATTTAATATTTGGGTGATTTCCTGTTCTGTCAGTTCAAGTGACATCTGGCGGTATAAACGCTCAATCATTGTCAAATCGATAAAGAGAGAATACACATCACTAATTTCTCGAGTGACGAAATGTTCAATTAAATTATGAAATTAAATTACGAAAATAAAATACAGAATGTTAAGGATTTTTATATAGATCATAAAATCAGTTACGTATTGTTTGTCTGTTTTAATTATACTCGTATAATAATAATATGCTAACTTTTAAAGCGCCGTTTTTTGTGATGTAATCACCTCAAGGGCGCATTAAGACGTGTTTTAAATCTAAAAATCTAAATGTGAACGCTGCATCTGATTTTCGCTATCAGTTAGAAAGTATAGTAGAACAAAGTATAAATGTTTAAATTGGGTATGAAATATGAAAAGGATGGGTTTTCAGTTTAGATCTGAAATCTGTCGGATCATTTATGCATCTGAGGTGTGAAGGAAGATTGTTCCAAGCTGATGGACCGGCTACCGCGAACGCTGGATCCCCGAAATTTGTACTAGGGCAACGCTTTGGCTCAACTAATCTTTCTATTGCCGAGGAGTTCGCCGAGCGAAGTGTGGATTTCCTTGTATAGTATATTATAGTATTTAAAAAAATAAAGATAATGTTTTACCACATTTGGTAATTTTAAATCATTGAAACGCCGTAAACAAAATAAAGATAATGTTTTACCACATTTGGTAATTTAGAAAATCTTTGAAACGCCGTAAACAAAATAAAGATAATGTTTTACCACATTTGGTAATTTTAAATCATTGAAACGCCGTAAACAAAATAAAGATAATGTTTTACCACATTTGGTAATTTTAAATCATTGAAACGCCGTAAACAAAATAAAGATAATGTTTTACCACATTTGGTAATTTTAAATCATTGAAACGCCGTAAACAAAATAAAGATAATGTTTTACCACATTTGGTAATTTTAAATCATTGAAACGCCGTAAACAAAATAAAGATAATGTTTTACCACATTTGGTAATTTTAAATCATTGAAACGCCGTAAACAAAATAAAGATAATGTTTTACCACATTTGGTAATTTTAAATCATTGAAACGCCGTAAACAAAATAAAGATAATGTTTTACCACATTTGGTAATTTAGAAAATCTTTGAAACGCCGTAAACAAAATAAAGATAATGTTTTACCACATTTGGTAATTTAAGAAATCATTGAAACGCCGTAAACCAAATAGAGATAATGTTTTACCACATTTGGTTTTGTATTATAATTTTAAAAATCATTGAAACGCCGCGCCGTAAACAAAAAAAGATAATGTTTTACCACATTTGGTGATTGGTAATGTAGTGAAAATTTAAATACTCCATTTTTTAAACAATTTTTTTTTTAAATCTGTCAACGTCACTTCATCTTTCAAAATTTCATTTATGAGTTTCAGAAACAAAAATAACTATATATTTTTTTTTTCAGTGTCATCGGCGCATGCGTCCGGACCCGTATCCGCGGGCGGCCAGAGGTGCTACATGTGTGGGCCGGGTTCTATGAAGTGGTTCGAGGGCGGGGGCATGCTGACATGCGACAGCTTCATCCCTACCTCTGTGTTCGAGATGGACTGCGGTCCGGGATACAACTATTGCGTCACAATCTATGACCACAAAAGTAAGTTCACGAAACACTGTACCTACCTGAATCATCTCTAACCAGGTGTTAATCGCCATAAAATTATATATAGTACTCGTACATGAAGTCAAAATCGTTAGAAAAAATTGTCAGTGTATTACTAGTCTCATTGTGTTTTTTTTACTATTTCCATTGGTATAAGATTGTAGTAAAATAAATTCAGATCAAGATGGCGAATTATTTTTTTCCTATCAGCATCTATAAGGTTCATTAGTTAAAACGTTTGATAACTGATTTTTGTACAAAATAATATAATTGATATAATTTTTAGAGAGATCAAACATTTAATTAAAATATGTTATATTTTTTTTCACAGCGAAAACCGAGTCCAGGGCTTGCACAAAGGAACTGACAGAGACATGCACCGGAAGAGGCATCAGTAATACAAATGTTTTGAGCGTGTGTTCCTGCAATGGAACACTTTGTAATCGTGCTAAGCTCAACATTCCACAATTAGAAGTAGCGCTTCGCCTTAATTATCCAATAACATCAACAGAGAAGGCCGACGATGATTCTCATGAAAAAATTGGTACCACAACCAAACAAGAAATTGTCACAGAGAGTAGTGAAAATAAACACGATGAAACAACGGTGAAACCTGAATCCAGTGAGCATGAAGAAGCCCCTGAGGAACCAAAATTAAACAAAACTAAAGATACTATCCCGAAAGTAGAGAGAGACGCTCCCAACCAGCCCGAGGAACATAAAAATACCGTCCATCCGGCACATACTTTGCCCCTGCCCGAGGCGTTAGGACAAGAGAACAAGAAGAAACCGGAGCAACACGGAGCACCAGTGGACGACGAGGAAGACACGTCAGAGGGGAGTGGAAGCCACATGGAGAGTGACAACAAATCACATCGTCCGACTACCACACGTATCACATACAAGCAGCCAGAAACCACCACTACGCAAACATCCAAGAATCAAGGAGGTTCCGTTCACTCATCGATAGTCGTTTCCCTAATCATTTGGTCTGTAGTAGCAAGATTCATACTCGTTTAAATAATACCTATGGTGACTTTGGTTTAAATGCTAAATAAATTTGTTAGGGGGTATTGTAAGTATCATTTTTACAACGGACACCGTTTTCAATTAGAAATGTATTGTAAATAAATATTGTAGATTCACAAATCAGTTTGGATCCACAATCTCCTAATATATACGTATTATTGACTTCCACAGTGTATATAATCACTCTTTTATTACGATGAAATTCTAAAAATTCTTCAAAATGACCAAATTAATCATCATTTTGTCAAATTGGTATAAAAAACAATAGAGCACTATCAAAATATTTTCATCTCGCAATCTACTCGCATGAATTTATATGATTAATTTTGTTCCACCGATTTATAAAAAAATAAATATTTATTTAGATTATATAATATGTTGACTAACTAAGTTAATACAATGTATTATATATATAAATTTTATCAGATTTGTGCATTGTAATTTAATTTACTTTCGATAACTACAATATTTTAGTTAATAACTTTACAATTTAATCCATTATAATTTTTGCTTTTAAAAAGGTCACTGCTGATAATTTAATACAATTGCTCTATGTTTAATGTGTTTATTTCAAAAACATGTAAAATATTTATTTGGATTTACTACAATAATTTATGTTAACATTAAATTTACTTTTGCATTAAAGTTCTAGTATCGATAGCTACCAAATATTTCAAGATGATCAATTTAAATAGGAAAAATAACTTAAATGGAAAGTATTTTATTCAAATGTAGATTAAGAAAGGTATCGATTAAGAATATACCGCTTTTCATTTGTATTTGAGAAATTAATAAATAAAAACTTTTGTTCTCAATAATACAATTTTAACTGTTTCATATTAGATCTATCAAATAATTATTGTACAGTAAGAATTGAAAATCATTATTTAATATAATATAGTGACTTGGTGGAAATTCACCATGATCATTTAATATGTCTATAAATGCTAATAAACTAAAAGAAACCGGTTATAGTCTAGAAAAACTAACCAATAGAATTTCTTACAATGTAATAAATACCATTGTGTTATGTAGTGAAAGAATGCTAAAATAAATATCAATATTTACATTTTCATAAGGTAGTAAAGAAGCCCCCATCAAATGAATAAATAAAGAACACAATAAAAAATTATATATTGATACATGTAAATTATTGAACACACTAAACTAAATTGGTTAGCCGTGTGCGAGAACACTGCTCGCTCAAAAGCATTAAGCGGTTAAATACCTACACAATAGACATATAGGAGCTACAGAAACCCGCAATAAACCAAAAAATGCTCTTGCTGGTTTACAATATCAAAATCAAAATGTATGTCTGGACATAAATAGTTTCATTGAGAAAATTCTAAACATTATTTTGGAACCTCTGAATCTCTTGTATGCGAGGTATCCAACATTTATAATATGCAAACGTAGTTTCATAGGTCTACTACATACTTTGTTTGTGATATTTATCTAATTTATAGAGATATTTAACTTAGTTATTCACATAGTGTTAGCCTATATGTAAATTTTGTTTATTGGCTTAAGAATTTTCTCATAATCAGGAGTTTCTTCTATAATGATATAAACACAATATACTCGTAAAATTCTACTAGATTAATTTAACATGTATACAACCCCCAGCTAATTAAAAAAAAAACTTTGAATACAGATGAAATTGCCCTTTGCTCTTATAGTGTTTAAAAAGTATTGAATGCACAAAGTAAGAACTAAAATGTTATTGGTAAAAAAAATAACCAAAAAGGTATTATCGAGAGAGAAGATTCTTCTGGATATAAAGTTGCAAGAATACAACATCATTGTTATACCGTATTAAAAAAACAACATGAAATAATGCTGTAAGTGTACAGTGGTGCTATGAATGAGATAATCATACTTGATATCCCGAGTCCAAAACACTGTTCATATAATGAAAAAGAAAAAAATCAAAACATTCATTATTTCTGTATCATACAATTTGACACCGGTAGACAGAAATATCACAATACCCAAAAATATGTTAAGAAATTTTATATTAAATCAGTTGTGCAACACCAAATGTATTAATAAACTCTTGAATACACAGAGGTCCAAGAAAACATAAAATATAGAAGAATAGAAAGGAAAGTTTGTGACTGAATGAAATAGAATTGAAATTCCAATTGAATAATTTGAAGGTTAGTTAGAAAATAATTTGTAATATTCTGAAATACCCCTAATGCCTTAAACCATAAAAGTTTATAACACTTCATGTAGATGCTTTCTTAAGAGATTTAAACATATAAGATAACTGTAAATATTATTATCTGTATGTTTTATGGACAAAAGAAAGTGAAATCAATAGAATTTTAGCAATACTAATCAAGTTTATTACAATCGAGCGCACTATTATGTAAAATGACATAGGTGTAACTTTAAAATTATTTTATTTAGAATATAATTTTTGTATGAAATACAAGTAGATTACGGATGTAATATAAGTTCTTTCGCATCAGGAAAATGTCATTAAAATGACACCACATTTTCATTATGCACAACCAAAGATTATGAAAAGCACATTCCATGTATTAATAAGAACTAGAAACTGATTGAAGTAATAGCTTTAAATAAGATTAAATTAAATAAAAATCACAAAATGTGTTTTATTCGTCAGATGTCCCCATTAATAAACACTTGTAGATGTGGATGTAGCCTCTGGATTAGATTTTCAAAAATAAAAATAAACTTACCGTTGAAGAGCACATCTTCATAATGGACACTCCCTTTCTTGGTGATTTCTTCCTCTTTTTGTTCCCATTGCTTCCTCAGCTGCTCTTTGTAAGGATCAATTGGTGGTAAATTTTTATCGGTGATCTGCAACAAGATAAAAATATATCTTCAAGAAACTTGTATTATTAAAGAAACAAGAAACATTTTATGGAAGTGTCATTACAAGTCATTGTTTTAAGTTAAAAATTGATACAAGAAATTTGTCTCATTGTAGACAATTCAAAATATAAGATTTTTCTATTTGTAACAACTGAAGTTTTAATCCATCAAATATGTTTAGACAAAGTGTGAGGGAGTAAGTCAGTGCTACATTTGAATATATTTTAAATAAAAAAGCATATTTATAATTAAAAGATTTCATTAAATGTAAAATAAAAGTGTTGTTCTTTTGTAGTTAATAGGCACGATGTAAAAAATAATAGTGGACAGCCGGCCACTAAGGGTCCTATGTCTATCAGTTTTTTTTAGATCACATACATTACTCGTAGTGTCTGGACTCGGTTGGGAATATTTTCTGTGCACCGAGATAAAGCTAAATTAATGGCACGCCTTATAAATTTGACAGTGGTCGAATGATGGCTGCTGGCTGTGAACTATTCTATACTGGTCATACGAAACTACAGTGGTAAGTTTTTGTGTCACTCTCAGCCCAGAATCCATGCCACCTGATTAAAAGATTTATTTTACAGACTGTTTATAAATAAAATAATACATTTAACCATACAAGTATACAGACAAACAAAACAAATGGACATTCAGACCTGACCAAATTTGAGACCTTGAAAATTGTACACAGAGTGACCATGAAAGAGACAACAGACAGCAGGTACAAATTAACTAAAAATTCAGACACACGCAGACACTGGACCAGGAACTGTGACAGATATCACTTACCGAATGCACGAACTAAGACAGGACAATCAAGGATATTAAACATTGGACTGAAACTTTACAATGAACTACCAAAAGTCACAAGGAGTCTCACTCTCAATTTAAAAAATACCTGAAACAAATCATAATTAAAAGTAAGATCTAAAAATGTATCAATATAACCCATTGGGTTCTTTAAAAAATAAATTAAATAAATAAAAAATTAAATATACTTTCTCTAAATCGAGGCTATTTTGGTATAGTAGTCCCAAAAGTGCCGGCAACCAAAGGGTTAATATCCAAGATAATCGACATAGTCTACCTGACATAGACTAATAAAAATATGTATCTATGCGTACAAAAACAAAAATCGTAAAATTGGTGTAAACCTGCAATAGTCAATTACCAATTATGACTGTTACGGCATCATAAATGATAAATTTAACAATTCAATTTTCTTTAAAATAATTTTACATTAAAAAAATATATATATTATTTTCCATGTTACAACCTCATACTAAAAATTGGGCATGTTTCTAATGTAAGGTTGAACAAAGATATTTTAAGGGCAAATCATATCACATATCAGACTATTTGCGTACCTGATGCCTGTATCCGGTGATCTGTGTTAATACAAAATAAGAACAAAACAAAATTTTCAGGTAAGGGGATGGGTTCATAAAATCTGTTTAATTAAAATTAAAAACGCTTGTTTCAGGATAAAGAATCACTGTTGTTTGTAGAAGTTACTTCAAACAACATTAAAGCAGAATTTAAATAAAGAAAGAAATCCTAAACAATCACTAACAAGGGGAGGGCACGACATAGGAAATTGACGTCGGGATGGGATTTTGCAGGATTGAAGTACCCCCTAAGAATCGCCAATTGTCAAAGTAAGAAAGCACAATAGTCAGCCAATTTCTAGAAAAGATGTTTTGAATATTTCACTGTCGCTTATATATAAGGAATTTCAGGGTTAGTTTTGATAACTAGGTGACTGAGCAGATAGCTTACCTTCTCTATTCATCTGGCCGGCTGATCTCCGGTTCAAATTCCGTGTCATAAGTTTTTTTTTATATGTTTATTAATTAAATACATATTTTTTTATGGCTGGCTATTGCGCTATTTTACAACTCTTAAGTGGTACTATAATCCTGTAAAATCCCATCCCGAAGTCAATTTCCTATGTCTTGCCCTCCCTTTGTAAGTAAAGAACATATAAGTAAGTTATAATTAAATTATACAAACCTCTCCTTCTTTCACCCATGCCTTCTCGGTAACTACAATATCGTTATTGGGTGGAGGACCATTTAGTTTAAGGTTTAACATTTCATCCTGATTTTTAATATGCTCTATGTCAGTTTTATGACACCTGCGAGTACGTCCAAGACAATCGACATAGTCCACCCTAAAAAGTAATAGTCAACAATACATTTATCATTTGAAATTAATGTAATTAACTATTTTTGCTTCTCAAAGTAGAAGCTACTGAAAGTAAAAGTAGGAACTTCAGTGATGGCCGTGATGAAGATATGGATAATATTGAAATTGTCAGTAGTAAAAATGACTGTTAAGTATAAGAAATAAACACATTCTAATTTAAGAGAAATTAGCACTTAATTAGGTACATAATTATTTATGCCTGGTTTCAACCACATATTAAAATGTTCAGTTAACAAAGTTAAGACATGTGCTAATGTTATGATATATGACCACAAAGGTAGGATTAATAATATTAAAGAATATATTCATTTGCCACCTTACCATTCCTCATCATCACTACTTTCAGCATCTTCCTGTTTTTCCAAAGGTGGAGAAAGGTTTTGATATTCGTCCAAGGGTGGAGGGACAACTTCAATATTCTCTTCTTTATTTTTCTTTTCAAAATTTACAAGGTATTCTTCCCCATCTCCAATAGAAGCGGATTGTGAGAGATTATCATAGAGAAGGGCCTTCCTTTCCAGCATTTCTCTGCAAGGATAAATAATAAATAATATTAATAAAAATAAGGGCAAAAACCTTAGACATAAAGACAAAGTCTAAAAATCCAAATAATCTGCAAAATCTCACATTAAAATTTGATTATCAAAGTATGTTTAACATGAAAGAAGTTGTACATTGTATGAAGGAATGGTAAGAAATGTATTAATATATCAATAATTAAATATTTATTATATATTATATACCACTCTATTACTGTAGGTACCATATTTTTAATCAACATCTCAAAAATAGATATAGGTGCAACCAGCGGGATTCGGGCCTGCTACTTCTGGGCATGTGCACTATTCACATATTCAATCTATGAACTTTGTGAAATCACTTTGCAAGATACTTTTTTTACAGGAGATATGGAAGTAAAAATGGATGAGATATGTGCAGAAATAGATAATAAATGTTTAGATGCTATAGGTGTAACTGAATCCATGATGAAAAAATGTGGATCTGAGGAGCATGTGGATAAGCTTGTACTGTGGTCGAGAGTACAGCAAAACCAAAAAGCGTGCCAAGGCATGACAGTGGTACTAATTTCAAGGATAGTGGAATGTATGAAATGATATGAAAGTGTTAGCCCAAGACTTCACTGCAAAATTGGTTTAACGCGAGTCTTCAATGTTTAATTTGCAAAAAGCTTATCCACTTCTTCTTCCCTGTGTCAATGAAAGAGGTAGTCCTATATATCGTTAAACCAAAGGTCAGCCAATCAGGTATCATTTTTGGATACTTGAGTCAGGTCCTCTTCGGTTCACCTAACTGGACAGCTTTGATGACTCCACATATACAATGCATCCCTTCGCCTCGAAGAATTCCCCATCTTGCCAAGCTGTCCCTGGATCTGCCAAAACTGATTACGGCAATCACATTTTTATACCAGGGAAACACCGATAGAGTCAAAATAAACAGAGATCTTACAACCAGGTTCGATATCAACAAAAACCTCAAACTGGGTTAAAATTTTCAGAGGGATATTGAAAGAAGGGTTGAGACGGACAAAAAAATGAATGGTGAGCCTGAAGTCCTTATTGCAAACAAGTCTATCCAAAAGCTAAGATGGCAGTTCACAGTGTAGTTCTTATATATGAAAGTGAAGCATGGAACTGACAAAAGAAGGATGAAAGTAGAATAAATGCTGTGGAAATACGGTATCTTGGATGAATGTGTGGAAAATCTCTGATATAGTGCCAAATGCATATACTCGTATAAGAAGTGAATGCATGTAAATGAAAAACAGTTATAAACAAAATAATGAAAGGATGCATTAAGATGATTTGGACATATGGAAAAAAATAAATGTATTGTAGAAATAATGATATAGAAAGTATTTTTATTAACTATGTAAATGGACCAAGAAATCGAGGAAAATGTGCCATGACAGACACGTAAGGAGTCGGAAAAATCAACACCCGTACATTACACGTTGTGTGAATTTTTGAAGAAGGCTACAAAAGTATGTCAGGAAAGAACAAGCAGTTCACCCTTTCTGCCCATCACTTCGGGGAAGTAGTGTGATGTTTAGTTAGTTAGTTCAAATTAAAATCAATCAACTGCCAATGACATATTATCTAATAATTAAATATACAGTTAGCAGTCATTATATGGATAACATGTTCACTTCAATTCTACAACTAAGTCAATGAATTTTTCTATGATTTTTTTTATTATCGGTAATAAAATAAAATAAATACATAAATATATTATTTATTATATACATTAAGTTTTACACCTCTTGTTCGTCTAGTTTGAACCGGTTGAGCAACTCACAGACTATCTTCTGGTTGAATTGATGACAAGTCTTTTGTAAATATTTTCTGATACATTAATGATTAATGCAATTAAATTATATTATAGAAAAAAACAATAATACTATTAATGTCAAGAACTCATTTCCATGCCATTGGAAAAGGTTACACAATATTACACAACTTAAATAATATATATTGTAGGAATTTTAAATGGTCTTACTTACAACCCCCTGAATTAACAAATACATTATTACTAGCTAAACAAATAAAATATATCTGAAACATAATATAGCTACAAGTAAGATTTAAAATTGTATCCGTATAACCCAATTGTTATTTTGTTTTTTTTTATAAATTAAATAAAAAATCAAATAAAAATTATTTAATTTAAAAATATCAATACTTAGACTTTCTGTGAATTTCTGTGTCCTCAACATCTTTAGTGGCGGGTTTATTATCGGATGATTTGGGGCCCACATCAGTGTCTTTGGCAAATTTGGATGATGGAACGAAATTTTCTATTTGATTTTTCGATTGTAACTTCGCTTTATTTACTTCGTCTTGTTTTCGAAGTAACTCGGCTTTTAAACTGACGAACTGCAATTAATGTATGTATTTAAATGGATATATTCAACAAATTCAAGCCTATCTATTTCTTTTAAAAATATATTGTAACAAACAATTGTCATACCGTCGATTTACTAAATTCTATTTTCTTCGACTGATTCATATTGGAACAAATAGTTATAATATTTTATTAATTTTATATTTTGGTACCGGTCGAAATCAAACCCAAGGACTAAGACGAACATCATCCGTCATAACCAAAAAGCAACTGTCACATTTGTAAACAAATGTCAAATAAATAAAACTTCACTTTATAAAATACCAACGTGAAAATCAAAATTCTCTAAAGGCCAGAGATCATCCATGAGCAACATTATGGGATAAATATACCAAAAACAATTTTTGCACCATAGAAATTATTGGGGCCGTATGTAGTATTGGAATCCGTGAAGTTACTATGTGTCTCGCGCCGTGATCTCATTTTATTTCGATTTTTCTTCTTTCTCAGCCTATTCCCGTCCACTCCAAGACAAAGGCCTCCTCCATTCGCTTCCATGTCACTATGTCTTGTGCAGACTGCATTCGAGTTATTCCGACTTGTCTGCTCAGATCATCCTTCCACAGTAGTTGCGGTCGCCCTGCTCTTCTCTTTGCTGTCCACGGTCTCCAAGTCAGCAGTCTTCTTGTCCATTTTTCGTCTGAGCTTCTGGGTACGTGACCTGCCCATTGCCATTTTAGAGTCGCCACCCGGTGATGATGTCAGTGACCTTTGTTTTCTCTCTCCCCGTTTCGTTTCTGACTCAGTATCTTAGGCTTATTCTTAACATGGCTCTTTCCATAGCTCTTTGGGTCACTCGTAGTTTCTCGGCACTTTGTTTGGACAATATTACAGTTTCAACACCATAAGTATCAACTGATAAATGTGAAATAAGTGTAAAATACGACTACGATAGTATTATTACTCCTTATACCTATATGTGTTGCAAACATTTTCATGTAATACATTTGTGTGTACGCAATGCTGGTATATTAATTTGGTTGCCATACTAGTATTAGAATCCGTAAGATTTCTATATGTTTCGTGCCTTGATTTCATTTTATTTCGATTATAAATCTGAAATTAATGTAAAATAAAACTAAGATAGAATTATTACTCTTTATTTACGTGTTACAAACATATTAAATGCATTTGTGTTTCCGCAGTGCTGGTATATCAATTTGGCTGACTAACCTCTCTAAATTGAAAATTCTACATAACATTTTCAAAGAATGTGATTTATTTCATTTTCATTTATTTATTTTAAACATATCTAAAACATTACAGATTTTTTTTCCAATACACTAAAGATACAAGTTAGAGATACACAATAATAAGTAATACATAATAGATTAATAAAAAGAGCGAGAAACATAAGATGCATGACAAATTAATAAAATAAATATACCAAACAATTATAATAAAGATAGTACTTCCCTTAGATGAGCCAAACTATCACAAAATATGTCAAACTCCGAGGTGATACGATTAAGCAAAGATATTGCTCTACCTACCGGCATAACCATTGGCAGGTTGGTTCTGCATCGTGGGAAATAAAACAATCTATGGCCCCTTTGTCGAAGATAATTATCAGGGACGAACAGACCTACATCACTCAGGATTTATGAGTTGTGTATACAACCGCCTATCAGTCGAAAGAAATGAACACCCAAGTGAATGTCTCGTCTCCTCTCGAGTGACTGGTAGCCTAGCATCCCTAGCAAGAAATCAAATGGAAAGAGCCACGGGTAATATCCATACTCCCTAAGATAGAGGTATCGCAGATTTTTTTCTGCACCCTCTCCACCATCAGGGAATATCGAACCTCATGCGGCGCCCAGATAATGGTGATGTATAATCTTTCCCGTTTGTAAAGTACAAACGATATGAACTACTTAAATTGAAAAAAAAATGTTAATGTTTATTGTTTCGAAAGAGTCGCGACATTTTTTACTGCTCTTGACATTTAACATTTAATTCAACATTACGGCCTAGTGAACGATGATTTCGAGACTGCATTGGAATTAATCCTCTGCTGCCGAAATTCCATTATCGGCCTTCGACACACCAGCGAGAAGTGCTGAATTTGACGGATCGAAGCCATGATATCGTCATATCGAGAGGATTTGTGGATTTGTGGCATTGCACTGAGGATGTTGGGGTTCATCGTCTGGACCGGAAGAGTTTTCAGGGATCCCAATGTGCTCAGAGTCCTATACAACGCATTGGTTCGGAGCAGACTCGAAAGTGGTTCTGTGATATGGAGTCCTCACGAAACGAGATATTCCGTTGTGCTGGAGAGGGTTCAGAAAAAATTCTGAGGTATCTCTACATGAGGGAGTATGGTAGTTATCCGTGGCTCTATCCCACGGCATTTCTTCTGGGAATGCTCGGAACCAATTCTCTACAGCTTCGAAGAGATGGACATCTAATAACCCATTTCTTCAGATTAATTAGGGGATACTTCGAGAACTCGGCTGACTGGAGGATGTTGGTATTTTTGTCCCCGATAGATATCTCTGACAGCGACAGCACAGATTGTTTTACCTACCGGCCGCCAGAACCAATCTGCCTCTGGTGATGCCGGTGGGAAGAGCAATTAGTCTGCTGAACGCGGTCTCTTCGAAGATCGACATCTTTCATGTTAGTGAAAGTACATTCAGGGGACAAATACTCTTGACTTTAGAACGTATCTTGTCTTCCTAATGTCGAACCATCTCTAATGCGTTCCTGGTACTTTGTTGTATTTTTATGATATTTTACCTGTACTCAATAGATGCCTTAAACATTTATGCTGTTTGTAATGTCTTTTGAGTAAATAAACTGATTTGATGGTTTGATGATATGATGATTTATAAAAGAATCATATAAGTTTTAGACAGTGTTAGTGCTACAATTGCATATATTTTTAATTTTAAAATGTAAGGAATTGTGTTATTGTTTTGTAGTTAATGTGCGTGGTGTAAAAAAGAACAAAGTTCTTCTTTCTTCCAATGTGGAGAACTGTCTCATACTTCCACTCAATTACTGAGATTATTTATATAATAACCCCATATCGTCAATCTCTTTTTCGTAAAATAGACCAAAATAATTCAATTGAAATAATAAACGTGATTTTTTAATGTATTTTTTACGCTCTTCTCATTTATTAAATATTTTAAAGCGTTTTTTTAGTTGTCGCAGAGAACATGTAAACAATTTTAAAAAATTGGATTCAAGAAAAAATAATATTTCAATTTAAAAAAAAAAACTGAATTTTGTCATGACTTTTAGCGTTATTATATATGGATCTTCTGACTTACTAAATTAATTTATTAATTTTATAATAATATTAATTGTTATATATAAAATTACTTTCAAATATATTTATAAATTCATAAAATTAATGGATTAAATATTTTAGTTCAAAGCTTTATATTACTAAAAAAACCGATCCCTTTACTAAAAAAACCATTCGGACGGGAATCAATAAAATCTTTGAAGTCGGTTTGGACTGCCCCATCGGAGTTGAATTTTTTCCCTTGCAAGAAGTTATCCAAATTTCGAAAAAAATAGTAATCTGTTGAGGCAAGGTCCGGAGAGTACGGTGGATGTCTTAGACATTCCAATTGAAGCTCTTCTAATTTGGTAGCCGTCTGTTGTGCAGTGTGTGGTCTAACGTTATCATGAAGCAGCAGTGGCCTAGAGCGATTAACCAGCCTCGGTTGTTTAGCAGCTAGCTTTTCCATCATGGTTTGCAGTTGCTGACAATAGACATCTGCCGTAATCGTCTGGCCAGATTTAAGAAAGCTGTAGTGAACGACACCAGCACTAGTCCACCAAACGCTCACAAGTAACTTTTTTGGAGTCAATTTTCGCTTGGGGCATGGTTTGGCTGGTTCGGCAGGGTTCAGCCATTGCGATGAGCGCTTCCGATTATCATACAGGATCCACTTTTCATCACAGGTAATGATTCGATTCAAAATCCTTTCATTATTGTGCCGGTTGAGTAATGCAACGCAGCAGTCAACGCGCGTTTGTTGATTTGCTTCACTCAATTCGTGAGGTACCCACCTTTCAAGCTTTTCACCTTCCCAATTTGCTTCAAGTGGATTAAAACAGTTTTATCACTAACACCGCAGCCTGCAGCTAACTCGGACGTGGTTTGCGATGGATCCGCTTCCACAATAGCCTTCAATTCTTCATTATCAACTTTGGTCTCCCGCCGTCCACGGGGCTTGTTCTGCAGGTCGAAATTTCCAGAACGAAAACGTTGGAACCAAAAACGCACTGTGCTTTCTTTTGCGGCACCGTCGCCATGCACATCATTAATCCTTCCAGCCGTTTCTGCAGCACTGGTGCCACGGTGGAACTCGTACTCGTAAATAACGCGATATGTCAAGTTTTCCATTTTGTAAACTGAGTGACGCAAAGAAAAAAAATAATTGAGGAAAAAACAAATGAATTATAATTTTCCAAACAAAAATACTTGAGTAAATAGCTGTATAAATTTGAATTTGGAATTCCTAACCAAAGAGAAGATATTTGAGATCAAAGTTGCCAATTTCATATGTAAGGACCTAATATAGGTCTTTAACCCATTATGTGCGGCTGGCTACATCTGCAGTTCCAAAAAATGGTTTTGAACTACGGCAGATTAAATATGCAGCTAATAATGAATTTTATATTTCTTTTTACTTTAGTTCTTTACTACTAAAAGGTGCATAATATTATAATGAACGGGAATTATCTGTCTGAACTGTAAATGTAGTAAACATGAAGCTAGTCACACAATTAGGGTTAAGGGATAAAAGTAGAATCGTAAGGATCGTTGAAAAAGTATTGTGAAGCCAATTGCATTATAAATGTTTAACATTTAGTATCGTAGCTACGCACTTTTTTATAAACATTCCTTCTTACAGCTTTTGTATTAATAATTGTGAAAAATAAAATTGTATTTAGCATTATGTATATTATTATTTTCAATGAATTTGCGTACCTAGGGTTAACGATCATCTGTGATAATAAAACAAGTGACGAAATAAAAAAGCGCTTTATCTCAGCCAACAGATGCTACTTCAGCCTCCAAAAATATTTAAAATCTATCTTCGCATATATAAAACACTTACAAGGCCAGTCTTGATATATGGAGCGGAGACCTGGCGCTGAGTGTTCTGGATTCTCAAGTTGCGGGTATTTGGGCGCAAAATCCTAAAGAGAATTTTTGACCAATCCACAAGAATAATATGGCGACCCCATAACCCTGAGCTATACAACCAACCGGACGTCGTCGTCGACTGAAATCGTCTGTTTTCTAGAAGTTTCAGTTTAATTTACGGGAAAGACAAATTTCACCTTACTAATTGGACTTGGACTTAGATCTTCTGGCTTTCAGGGGTTTAGCTCTTATGGCTTTTCCTCTTACGTCTGATGGGAACATTGTTTGAAGGTGATTTGGTGGGTTAGTTTATGCGGGGGCATGATTTGTGTGGCCCGGAGTGTTCCTCTGAAGGAGCTTCGATTTTGGGCGTTTGTGTCGGCTGGAGGTGTTTAGGTCGTAATTGAGAAATCTTTTAATGTGGGGTTAGGGTGTGAAGGGAGTTCTTTGTAAAAACGTTCGTCAAGTTTCACAATTAATTCATCTATCATCCAGATTCCCGATTCTAGGTGCAGTTGTGTGATCCTATTCCTTGAAGGTGCACCAAACGATAAACGGATAGCCTTATTTTGCAGAATTTAAAGTTTTCGTAGGTGATTAAGCTACGTGTACATAGCCCCAGATTGCGGCTGCGTAAGTGAAGATCGGCCTTATGACCGTTTTATATATCAGGAGTGTATTGCCGGTGCTTCGTTTACTGTTTCTAGCTAACACAAAATTGAATCATTATATGTTAATTAAGAGAGGTTTGCATCTTTCACATAATAATATTTACTATTTTAGTTGCCCGTTCAATTTATAGAATATTAGGATCATTTTATGAAGTAATTATCTATGAAATATTACTTAGTTGCTGTATCTATGGAAGTGATCTATCTGAACTAGAATGTCATCTGTGGTTCTATGGTCCCGTTGGCCATGATACGAAGAAAAAGTGAATAATCGACCGTGAGAGTTCTATTGTGTGTATTTATGATTTAGCTCAATCTAGTTATTACGTTAGAAGATTGAAGTGGACTATTTTTATAAATTTATTTATTTATCTGCTTGCCTGAATCTATTTAACGCTCTTATTGAGTGTTTTTAGGCCAAGTTTTTAGAAAATGTCAACTCCTGCTAGAAGACGCTTAATGAGAGATTTCAAAAGGTTTGATCATGTCAATTGAACTGTTACTTAACCTTGTTTAATACTTCGTTGTATTCTTTTGTCCCTGTATTAAAATGTGATTTTATACAAATTTGTCGGAAATTAAAATATATAAAGTTTTCATTGTAATATCAGGTTAGGTATTGATGTATCGAAACGATTTATTTTCGCATTATGAATCATAAAATTACATCATGACAATGTTTAATTTAATGCATTGCCATTATCATTAAATTATAATTGCTATTAAATGTATTTAGTTTTATTTCTAGTAAAGTTTTTTAAACTCCACAATAAAGTAATGATCCGGAAACTCGCATTATGAATCATAATAATTTACCTTGACAATATTTAATTCAGTGCATTGTCATTATAATTGCAATTAATTATATTCAGCTTTTTTACTAATATTTTTTTTATCAATTCTACAATAGAATACATAACGCTACAATGATCTGGAATCTTCGTTTACGCCTTGAATTATTTTGATTCAAATTTTCCTGTATTAAAAGTTTTCCTTTGTACATATTCTGAAATTTAATGTGTTTATAACAATAGTGTAGTTTATAAACCGAATCTTTCCCATATTTTCAAATAAAATTATGGTTTTATAATAGTAATATTTTTTTTATAACACTTCAATATCTTTATATACAAACCACCTTTGAGATATTAAAACATAATTCCGTTTTTATTAAATATATCGATTTTGAGGTTAACCTTTCTTTTATCTTATTTTTAACATTACAACTTTTGTTTATGATTTTTAATTAATCCTTTAAATATCTTGTAATAGATAACAAATTCGTATTATGTATTCTGAATCTATTTAATAAAATACGAAAATCATGAAATACCAATTAACTATTTTTGATCTCAGAAAAATAATCAACTGGACTAACTAATTTGTAGTATATTTTAAATTGTAGTGCATATATTCAATTGGATTTACTCTTTCAATGTCAAACCCCACAGTAATACAACTTGTATGCATTTGGGATATGCGTGACCCCGGGTTAATTATATTTTTGGTTCTAGATTTTTAACCCTAAGTTGCAGCGCCACGATGAAGGCAACATTATTTAAGCAGTGTTTTTATTTTTTTACGAATTAAAACACTTCCCGCTTTTGAGTTAATTTTTCTCGGCTTGTTTCAAAGGTTTTATACACCTTCATCATCGGGAGAACGATATAAACTCTTTTTTTATATCCTACTGCAGATGATGAAGTTGTAAAATCTTTGAAACGTGTCGAGAAAAAAAATAAAAAATGGAAAAAACAGTGTTTAAATTCATAAAAAAAACTATCATTATGAAATTACACAATGGGAACGCCTTAAGTTTATCAAAAAAAGTGTCTTTATTGTCATGAAAAAATCTATTCTTCCTTAATAGGTAATTATAAACTTTCAGATTGCAAGAGGACCCCCCCACCGGAGTGTCTGGGGCCCCCACAGACAACAATATAATGATCTGGAATGCCGTGATATTTGGTCCCCACGACACCCCATTCGAGGATGGAACCTTCAAACTCACAATAGAATTCACCGAAGAATATCCAAATAAACCCCCCACGGTCCGGTTTGTGTCTAAAATGTTCCATCCCAACGTGTACGCTGATGGTGGCATCTGCCTCGATATCCTCCAGAATAGGTGGAGTCCCACTTATGATGTATCAGCTATTCTAACTTCTATACAGGTACGTTCATCATCATGTGTTTAAGCAGCCCAACCAGTGGCGGTACTCCCATAGAAGTCCAGCTTGCGTAAGAAATTTTGAATCAAAACCTCTTCTGGCTTTCAGAGGTTCAGCTCTTATGGCTATTCCTCTTACGTCTGATGTGAAAATTGTTGGAAGGTGATTTGGTGGGTTGATGGTTTATACAGGGGCATGATTACTTAGATT
This sequence comes from Lepidostoma basale, assembly GCA_022606425.2. Classification (NCBI taxonomy): domain Eukaryota; kingdom Metazoa; phylum Arthropoda; class Insecta; order Trichoptera; family Lepidostomatidae; genus Lepidostoma; species Lepidostoma basale. Next base: position 799,937 of record JAHDVF020000890.1, on the reverse strand, counting down.
TGTGGGTTTTGATTCAAATCTCTTACTCAAGCCAGGCTTCTGAGCTTCTATCTGAGTACCGCCACTGAGCCCAACTTCATAAATGTATATTCAGAACAATGACTTATTATTTACAAGGGGAGGGCACTACATGCGAAACTGACTTTGGGATATGATTTCGCAATATTTTAGTACTCCCTAAGAGTCGTCCATAGTCAAAGTAACAAAGTGCAATAGCTAACGAATTTCTAGAAAAAAGATTTTAAACTTTACACAGTTTGTTAAAACTAAAGTTTCCTGAAAAATTTTAAGGTTTTTTTCTAGAAATTGGCTGGCTATTGCCCTTTCTTACTTTATCTATGGACGACTCTTAGGAGGTACTACAATGCTGCAAAATCGTATCCCAAAGTCAATTTCGTATGGCGTGCCCTCCCCTTATACGTAAAATATTATACTTACAGTCTGTAGAAATCAACTTGAAGGTTTGAAAATTTAAGAAATGCTTTTATTGTAGATTTTACTATTACCATCATCAATAATTATTTTATGTCTTAACACATTGAGTACTTCTTCGTCTGGCAGATGTCATGGGCACCAGCCCATGACATCTTTAGTGTCTTTCCAAATCAGGCAAGAAGATACATTGCCCTTGACTCTCCATTTTGAAAGTAAGTGGGAAAAATATTCCCTCTGCCTTATAAAGGGTTAACTAGCAATGGAAATAAATTTAAAGGAAGGCAAAATGGATACCATATCAGTTGAACGAAAAACAAATGGAATACTGAAAAGTCATCGGTAAAATGTTGTTTTAACGGCACGAAACCGTGTCTTGTTTTACATTTTCAATGATAATTTATTTATCTGACGACTTTGTTATTGAAGATGACTTTATCATAAATACTGTAAATTATACATTTAGGCTAGGCGCTGACTGTGACTTTTTGTTGCAGTAACTTTTTGTAACTGTCACGTTGTGTCACCGTGGACGCGCTCACTACTGGTGACAAAATGTTCATTTAGCGATGGATTAAATTTTTTGTGTACAAAGCTGGCCTTTTCTCAATCTCTTCTATTAAAAACTCATTGTCTATATCATCTTCTCGCAGAGAAGCCGCCATCTTTTAAACTGAAAAATTCGCAGCGCACGTCCGTTCGGTAGGCGTCTCCCGGCAGAGTGACAAAAAGTTTCTAGTGAGCGCACTCCCATACCAATGTACAGGCCGGGTGATAGTAACGTCACGCTAATGTCGCCGGCCGCTGGAACTTTTTGTTACCGTATTGTCACGTCGCCACAGTGAGCGCACTCTCATTTACCTCCATAGCACTTGACTCGGCGACAAAAAGTTACTGCGACTTTTTGTAACAATCAGCGGGGGCTCTTAGTGTTATAGTACTAAAACTACGTGGACACATTAACCACTTAATGCTCGGGTTTTTTATTCACAAAAATAGAACCAAAAATATCAGGTGATTTTGTTATTTATTTAGAGAATTTACATAATTTAAAAGTTGTCCAGTCAAAAAAATAGACGAACTCAGATTGTTAGTTTACCTTATTTAACGTAAAGAAGTGGAAACGCGCGAGCAGTGCTCGGGTTGGCGCGATACGATACATGCGCCGCGCGCGAACACTGCTCGTTCAAAAGCATTAAGTGGTTAAAATCATAGAATTATTTGAATAAAATGTAAACAATGCCAAAGAGATTCATGAACAATGATGTAAAACTCCACATTAACTAATTAATACAAATGAAAATGTCTGTTTTCTAGACGCATTATTATAATTTATGGGAATGACATGTTTCGCCTTAAACTAACTAACTAACCATCACGCCGTCTCTCCGGAGGGGTAGGCAGAAAGATTGGACCGCCACACTGTTCTGTCCTGACATTCTTCTCTCGCTTCCTCTACATCTTGCATTCAAGCACGTCGTTTTCTCCGGCTCTTTAATTTAATATTTGATTGATTTGATCGTGCCACGTTTTCCTCGGCCTTCCTCTTTTTCTAGCTCCGTTCACGTCGTTTACATACTTCGTTTACTTCTTCACCATTCTGTCTTCACTCATTCTTTTCATGTGTCCAAACCATCTTAACAACGCTTTCATTATTCTGTTCATAACACTTTCATTCGCACCGCATTCACTTCTTATATTTGCATTTGACACTCTATCATATACAGATTTACCACACATTCGTCTTAGAGATCTCATTTCTACTGCATTTATTCTACTTTCATCCTTCTTTTGCCAGTTCCATGCTTCACTTCCATACATAAGGGTTGGCACAAGAACACCATAAGAACATTCACGTATGTTTCATCTTTCTAAGGCTTTATCAAATGTATCGCATTTTATAATGCTTAGGCGAAACATGTATCTTAAATTAATTTAAAACATCTTGAAAAAAGACATTTTCATTTGTATTCATTAATACCAAAGTAAATAATAAACTTTTTTGTTCCAAAAAAATATATTTAAAATTATAGTAATAGTATAAATGTAACCAATTATTTGTTCTAATTCTGTTTGTTAGTGCCTTTCACATGTATTTGTGTTTTTAATTGTTATTGGAAAATACTTGTCAGACAAAAAAATTGTATTGATTTTAAACAAACATCAAATGATTTTACAAGTCCTTCACTTGTATCTAGGTCATTAAACGATCCAAGAATAGATTTACTCTTGAATCCAATATACATTTGTGTGTTTTTCAGATGTGAATTGCTGTATTATAAAATTTTATATGATATATTTTCTTCCATATATATATATATTTTTTAAATATATTTAAAACATAACTGAAAACAAGACCAGTGGTGGATCATTACATTTCAATGTTTAAAGTATAAATTATTGTTTTCATCTGGGATACAGTACGGGATTGGGTTAATGGAAAAGTTTTGACGTATTTTATTATAAAATTATTATTTTTATTTACTTTTTATTAATTTAATAAATTACATAATCTCTATTCGTTTTTATATTCTCCCCACCTTTCTATCAACTTATTAATACCATTGGGGATAAACTTTGTTGATGCAAAACATGCATTTTTTATCATATTTTTTTCCCAGTTATCTTGGAATGTTATTTTCCAATTTAATTCATTTAGTTTATGTTGGGTCATCGCTACATGTTGTAAAGATGATGTTTAATCTTGTTTATTGTTGACTATATCCTTCCAGTCTAATTGTTTGATTACATTCTAAGGTTTTGAAATTCACAATACCCCTGCAATCTCACCAAATGCTTTTTATTGTGAATTTTAGCCTTCAAAGTTGTTAATGAGGCTTGTTCAGATATACTCAATACTCGTCTCTGACAATTGATACTATTTCCAAATGTGACGCAAAACGATCTCTGTACTTTATTTATTTTATTCGATGCAAATGTCTTAATACCATAAAACAATTTAAAACATTTGTATAATTTGTTTTAACAGCTCTTTGTTTTTTAAAACCAACTGGTTTTTCTCCCACTGAAGCTTTGTCAAGGTTACAAAACAAACTGATAGTGCCAAACTTCTGGCAAAAATAATTATTTCAATATTTAAAATTATTTTTAATAATGTTACACCACAAATTAAGTCCTTCATGTGAAAATAAGTCTCAATATGTTTTCTTCTTTGTGTAATTCGATTGGTTGACTTTCATCTTCACTGTGATCTCTGGACTTGAGATCTTGTTATCATTAGACTTCAAAGACTGCCCACTCTGGTTTATCAGTCAATTAAAAATTCCCCGAACAGAATTTTGTAACCACTTTTGTCTCAGTTGAACTTCGAGGGCATTTTCTCCATATATATCACAAATGTTCTTAGTTACCACAGTCATAGTGTTAACTACTTCAAGTATATATGTATTTTTTTTGTATAGTCATCATATGGTATTTTGGACTTTCGAACTTATTATTGATGACAATTTTGTTTATTTTAGGTTTAATTTTTTTTATGAATAATAAACAGCTCGTACGTGTGATTCTTTAGATCAATCGGGAGATATTTAGAGAACTCAGTCATGCACAAGAGTGTTGGTCTTTTCGTTTCCGACAGATATCCCTATAGATTATTTACCTGCCGGCCGTCATAACCAACCTGCTTCTGGTGAGCCCAGTAGGAAGGCAATTAGTCCGCTTAACATGATCTCCTCGAAGTTCGACGACTTTCGTATTAGTGAAAGTACGTTCACGAGGCAAATACTCTTGAGATTAGAGAGTATCTATCTGAAGTCAAACCATTTTTCATGTGTTCCTGGTATTTTACCTGTTTTCAATTAGACGCCTTCATCCTTTGCACTCCTCAATCATTATTGTTTTACATGCCACTAACTGCTTAATTAATTTACAAAAAAAGACATAAGGAAGGTCTCCATTAAAAGCATCATTAGGAAGGTGTAGAATGTGTTACAATTATTATTAGTATTTTTTTTTTAATTGTGTCTAATCTGGGTTGACATGTGGTTGATGTAAGAAATAAAATGGTGAGTCACACTTGACATTGGAGTGGTAAGGGTTAAACTCCAAGCATGTTTGTCATGTTTTTTGAGAAAATATGGTGATTTGATTGATGTTATTTTGCAGTCATTACTGAGCGACCCCAACCCCAACTCGCCAGCCAACTCCATGGCGGCGCAGCTGTACAAAGAGAACCGCCGGGAGTACGAGAAGCGGGTGAAGGCGTGCGTAGAGCAGTCCTTCATCGACTAGCGGCTGCCCCGGCTCGGGGGATCTTACGTCAAGTCTCATAGTTCACATTTCATCACAACACTGACGATACTGCCATATGCCTTAACTCTAATCCATGTTACAGTTTTCAGTGTGCACTTTGAGCTATGTCTCTTATAGCTTGTGTATGATTACGCACTCTTATATTTGTATTAAAATTTAATAATCAGTTTTTTCCAATGAAATTGTAAACTGTGTTTTCTTTAGGATCGGTGTATGCGCTACAGTTAGTCTATTTATTTATTGTTTTGGTTTTTTTCTGTTTATGGATGATGGATAAGTTGAATTAGACTAATAAATTTTAAAATTTATATGATTACCCTGTATTTATCTGTTTTAACAGACTGTCTGTAACATCTACTGAGTTCATCTACGATGCGGGGATTGGAATTTTGGGCTTCCTGGAATTCAGATCTATCCACTCGATACTAAATTAATTTAGTAGCTTTTGTCAATATTTTCTACCGTTAAATCTTGAGCAGTTTGAGCTTTTAATAATAAGAACTTTTAATCGAATCCGGACTCATGTCAAAGACTCCAATTAATGAAAGGACTAATAATTACTCCCACTAATCTACTGTAAGTATATATTGTGTGAAATAGAAAATTAGCATTGTCGTGATACAAATCACCATCTTATTTATTTTTATAACTTGGCAATTTACAAAGCATTGCTATTGGTTTTTGTTTTGTTTATTTTTATAGTTAATGCAACAATTATTCTCAATGGTGGATGTTCTACAATGAATTTTCCCCTGGAAGATTGTGAACAATCAAAACGTTTGTTATAGCAATAATTACTGCCGTAATGAAGTGTTTGTTTTCTCTGCATAATACTTAAATCATTACATTGGTTTGCAAATTAATGATCAATTGTAGATTTTTTTTTATCTGTTTACAAAATCTCATTTTTATAGTATATCTGCCTCGTTTCGGCTTTTTACCAATTTTATCATTTTGGAAGTACTGTGCCAATTTTATATATATTTTCTTTATTCCGACTAAAGGTTGCAGGTAGTTCACTCAATCCGAACCAAATAATGTGGTACTTAACTACAGAAATAGTATATTGTACCCTATATTTTCTTTGGAAAAAGTTAGTATTAATTACATTTAACTTTCAATACTAATCATGTGTAGGTATGCTACTGGATCTGGATATATCAGTATCTACCAATTGTGAACGTGCATAGCGATAGATATTTGATTTTCAATTCTTTTTATTGTGAATTCTCCAATTAATAATAATCCCAACTTATTTCATGTGAAGATAGTTTGTCCCTTATAAGGTATAAGAATATTCATTATACGGAATTTTACGGTGTTGCACTTGTGATTTAAGATAAAACTGCAATTAGTACCAAAATAATATTACTCACGGGCATTTCATTCTTCCAAATGCATACCGTCACATGCGCGATACCAGGCCATCGGGAATACTTGTTTTTAGAAATTCAATTTGGGTAGTGAGCTAGATTATAAAAAGTATATTAAACAGTAATCCATAATGCTTTCATCTGTTGCGTAACAACTTAACTTATTGCTGAACGTGCATATATTTTTATAGTTACAAACGCAGTGTTTGTTTCCTGACCCTGCCCGGGCCCCCGTGTTCATGTGATAAGAGTTGCCTCGCCGCTTTGCGCCGGTACAGGTTTCTCTGACTATGGGTATACTGTGTACTTGGTTATGTTTCTCACTAAGAAATAAGTCTGCAAGTGATATAGATGAAAATCTAAAATTGAAATAATTTATCCCAATATATATTATTAAATGGTATGCTAAACATTGGTTTTTTTTTCTTTCCCCAGACCCACCTCTTCTCATAAGTAAACAAACATCAAATAAGGGATGGAGGGAATAACATGTAATTCTTAGCATTTTTAATTATAAACCAAAACATTAATGAGAATATATATTTATTGTTTCTTGAACAATGATGTAAAACTCCATATTAAATGATTAATAAGAACGAAAACGTCAGTTTTCTAAAAAAAAATATTATATTTTATGGGAATTACATGTTAAAATCAAATCAAATCAGTTTATTTTCTCAAAAGATATTACAAACATTTATTATAGTTTAAGACATCTATTGAGAACAGGTAAAATATAATAAATATATAATACCAGGAACGCATGAGAGAAGGTTCGACGTTAGGAATACAAGATACTCTACAAAGTCAAGAGTATTTGTCTTCTGAACGTACTTTCACGAATATGAAAGACATCGATCTCCGCGATCATGTTCAGCAGTTTGATTGCTCTCCCCAGAGGCAGGTGTTTCACCCTTCTAAAGCGTTATCACACGTCATTTGATAATGCCTTGGAAGGGCGAAACATGTCATTCCCATAAAATATAACAAAACTTCTAGAAAACTGACATTTTCATTCGTATTAATTATTTAATGAGTATACATTTTTATTATTCCAAATCCATTAAGTCATAAACTCCCCATCTTCCGAGTGCTTTAAGAAATTTCAAACCAACCAAGAACAAGTTATTTTTAACATTTTGGTAATCAAAATTGAAATGGCATCTAAAATTCTGCAGTACTAAGAAGATATATGTTTTTCACTAAAACATGTTGGATAAAAATATCATAGATACAAAATAAAATCAATTTGTCTATGAAAATCCATTGTATATTGCATGTAATTTAATGATACTATATAAATATATCAGCGCCTATTTGGCAGAGGCACACATGTCAGTTTTTGCTGATATTGAGATTTTAATGCCAATATGTCGTTAAATATTACATATTATAGCGAAAGCTTGTTTCTAAAACTTGTGGATTTTGCACACAATCCATTTGAAAAATAATACATTACATAAAATATCCAACTCAAACATGACAAAACGGGAATCATATTTATGTCAAAAGTCTGCCAAACCCTATATATCATTAAAATGCTCAATAGCTCAAGAAATTATTTAATCTTTTTTTAAATAAATATGTGTTAAAAATATTTGTTTTTTTATAAATAAAATTAGCACTATCCTATTTCTTCAAGATTTGTGAAACATCTTTAAACTTAAAAAATCCTATTTACCGTTTCTTGAAAAATGATGCAAAACTCCATTTTAAATAATTAATATTAGTGATACAACGGAAGTGTCAAAGCAGAAACGGAAACAGATGTAAAAAGTAAATTTTAGCAGAAACAAATGGATGCAGAAGCGCAAGTGTAAATACCATGAAAAAAAGTACAATTTTTAAATAAATAAATATTCAAAATTAAGTAGTGGTAAGTTATGTTTTATGAAAATTAATTTGTTTATTACTTAAGTTTATAGTAATTTCTTCGTAAGTAACGCCTGGAACACCCCTCCTGCGCGTAAAGTTCCATTCAAATTTCCGTTATAAAAGTTGCGGAAACAGAAACAGATTTCAAAAATCATGCGAAACTTCTGCAGTTGCAGAAACAAAAGCAGAGGTCTATTGCATCACTAATTAATATGAATGAAAACATCTGTCTTCTAGGAGTTTTATTATATTTTAGATGGAATGACATGTTTCGCCCTTCTAAGGCATTATCAAACATTTGATAATGCTTTAGAAGGGCGAAACATGTCATTCCATCTAAAATATAATAAAACTCCTAGAAGACAGATACTCATTCATATTGATTATTTAAAAATCCTGTAAATGACCTGTGTGCTTTTGCCAAATAGGTACAGATATAGAATCCTATATAATTTTCACAGCGTTTATTTTACAAAACGTAACCAACTTTTATTTTACAAAACGGTCATAAAGTCGATCTTCGCTAACGCAGCCCTCTTCCCGGGTTACACAGCTTCGAGTCATATATGAAAACTCCAATTCCTCAAAAATAAAGTCATCTATCACTTTGTGAATCACAACTGCACCTACATTCGATAATCCTGATAGATGAACGCATTCAAAAACTTGCCAATCTTTTTTACTAAGGACTTTTTTCACATCCTTATTACTACCCGAACACTCCGGGCTACACAAATTAAAACCCCATGTAAATCTACAACTCACCAAATCATATTCCAACAATGTTTCCATCATACGTAAGAGTAATAGCCACAAGAGCTGATCCATAAGTTGAAAGATTCAAATCCACTTGTATAATCTAATTGTTTTATTTTCTCTCTTATTCTAAACTAACTAACGATCACATCGTCTCTCCGAAGGGGTAGGCAGAAAGAATGGACCGCCACACTTTTCTTTCCTGACATATTTCTCTCGCTTCCTCAACATTCATACATCGTGTCATGCACGCGCGTCGATTTCTCGGACTCCTCACATGGCCGACATTCAATATTTGATTTATTTGATCGTGCCACGTTTTCCTCGGTCTTCCTCTATTTCTGGTTCCATTTACATCGTTAACATAATTTTTTACCATTCTTTCTTCATTCATTCTTTCCGTATGTCCAAACCATCTTAATGATCCTTTCATTATTTTGTTCATAACACCATCATTCGCACCACATTCACTTCTTATATTTTCATTTGACACTCTATCATACACAGAGTATCTACACATTTGTCTAAAAGATCTCATTTCTACTGTATTTATTCTACTTTCATCCTTCTTTTGCCAGTTCCATGCTTCGCTTCCATGTATAAGGGTCGGTAGAAGAACACAATTGTGCACTGCCATTCTAGTTTTTTTGGATAGGTTTTTGTTTGCAATGACAACTTTAAGTGCACCATTCACTTTGTTACCTGCCCCAACCCTTCTTTCAATATCCCTCTCCACTCGCCCATCTCTTGTAAACATACTACCTAAATACACGAACTCATCAACTTGCTCCAAATTTTCACCATTCACACTAATGTTCCAGACTGTCATGATTTCTTCTTTTTCAAAAATCATTACCTTGGACTTATTAACATTCATCATCAGATCATTTCGCATGCATACTTCATACATACAATTCACCAGGACTTGTAGTTCATGCTCGTTGTCTGCAAGTAGGACAGCGTCATCCGCATACAAGAGACAGCTTACTGACACTCCGCTCATTTTGGCACCTACATCCAACCCTTTCAGCTCTTTCATACACTTGTCCATATATAGATTAAATAACCACGGGGACATTACGCAACCCTGTTTGACACCTTTATTGATATCAAACCAGGCTGTAAGATCTCCATTTACTCTGACACTAGCAGTGCTTTCCGTGTATCTTATTCTATATTAGCTTATTTTTTCTTAAACTAATGGAGAATAAGAGAGCTGATTTAGGCACTAATAATACCATCATCAAATCAAAAACAAAGATATATTAAAAAAAAAATTCTTCTGCTTCCTCAGCCTATTCCCGTCCACTCCTGGGCAAAGGCCTCCTCCATTTGCTTCCATGTCACTCTGTCCTGTGCAGACTGCATCCAGGTTATTCCGACTTTCCAGTTGGTACTTATGGTCTTGAAACTGTTACATTGTCCAAACAAAGTGCCGAGAAACTACGAGTGACCCAAAGAGCCATGTTAGGAATAAGCCTAAGAGACAGAGTCAGAAACAATACTGTGAGAGAAAAAACAAAGGTCACTGACATCATCCACCGGGTGGCAACTCTAAAATGGCAATGGGTAGGTCACGTGGCCAGAAGCTCAGATGAAAAGTGGACGAAAAGACTGCTGACGGCAAAGAGAAGTGCAGGGCGACCGCAACTACGGTGAAAAGATGACCTGAACAGATACGTCGGAATAACCTGGAAATATTTTTTTATAATTTAAAAATTATTAAAAATGAGCTACTAAAAAATTTTCTATGTGAAATTTAATGTATTTTCAAATCTAAGCCTGAAAAAGTGGCTTTTTCAGGCATGAAAAATAATTAGGTCATCTTTAATCTCAAGACTGAAGAAAAAATCGATTGAAAGGTGAGAAGTTATTGAGGCATCTATTTCATCTGCAAAAGTCAATAGTGAGTATTATTTCTGGTTGATTCTTTTCATAAAAGATACCTTAAGTTTAAGATATGAACATAACTTGTAATTTTTAAGTAGAGTACGAAGATACTCTGCAGGAAAAAAAATCTACAAATGAATATCTCTAATCTGAGAACGCGGTAACTATTCAGAAATATAAGAAAATATAATACGAGGGCGGTTTGATAAGTCAGTGACTTTTTGCATAAAACGTATATTTTTCGGCAAAAATGCATTTTATTTCTCAACATAGTGTCCTTTTAGCTCGATACATTTTGTCCAGCGTTTTCCCAATATTTTTATTCTTTCAAAAAAATAGGTTTTCTCAAGGCCCTCAAAATAGGCGTTTGTTTCAGTGATGACCTCTTCATTCGACCCAAATCTCTTACCGACCAGACATTTCTTCAGGTTTGAAAGCAGGAAATGGTCACACGGGGCTAAACCTAGAGAATACGCTGGATGGGGTAGCAGTGCGTAGCCCAATTTATGATTTTTTGCCATGGCGAATGCATACGTGTGCACCCGTGCATTGTCTTGATGGAACAGCACTTTTTTCTTCGTCAAATGCGGTCGTTTCTGCTTCAAATCAATATCGAATATGTCCAAAAGCCCTGAATAATATTCGCCGATGATCGTTTTACCCTTTTCAGGGTAATCGATGGGAATACACCGCGTGCGTCCCAAAAAATTGTGACTATGACCATGTTGGCCGACAGATTCACCTTGGCCTTCTTTGGTGCACGTTCACCCGGAGAAACCCACTGTATTGAATTTTCCTTAGTCTATGATGTAGTATGATGGATCCATGTTTCGTTTACAAAAATGAATCGGCGCAAAAACTCGTTCCGATTGCGTGTGAACATCGCCAAACACTCCTTTGAAGTGGTCACACCGTTGCGCATATGGTCGAGTGGGAGCAATTGCGGCAGCCATCGCGCGGATAGCTTTTTCATGTCCAAATATTCATGTAAAATGTGATGTACCCGCTCAGTTGAGATGCCTACAGCCTCAGCCATCTCACGCACTTTCATTCTTCGATCGTCCAATACCATTTCATGGATTTTATCGACGATTTCTGGCGTGATGACCTATTTTGGGCGACCTGAACGTTCGGCGTCTCTTGTGCTGGTACGACCACAACGTAACTCACTAAGCTACTTTTTAACCATTGAAATTGATGGTGCAGAGTCCACATAGTATTTATCAAGCCTTTTCTTGGTTTCGGTGATGGTTTTTTTTCGCAAAAAATAATTCTTAATCAGCCCACGAAATTCACTTTTTTCCATTTTCGTTACAATTCACCGGGTTCTTTGCTTTCAATGGCTGTCAAATACGAACAAAATAGCGTAGCCTTCTCAAAATTGTACAGTAGTCTATTCATAGATGGTAGTTGACGGGAGCAGTGTTACATTTCAAATTCAAAAAGTCACGGACTTATCAAACCGCCCTCGTAATAAGTGATACCTCTGCTGGTGACATGAAACCCATACAAGTTTTATGTTGCAGCTGGCTATTGTTCATTGATAAACCAGCTTTATTTATCTTTAATTTAAATATTAGATGCCAAATAATAATAATAAATTAATATTGACGTCGATCATCTGTCAAAACCTTAAAACTTGTATTGGAAGTATACCCCAGACCTATATTAGTTGTGAAATGGACAGTGTTTTACAAAGCTTTCCGAAATGTACATACGTAAATATTTTTTAAATTATTTAAATTTATAGATCAGTAACTGTCTCAAATCAAAAGAACAAAAGTAGGAACCCTTAAAGCCAATGTCCAATACGCCAACATTCAATTACAGGCAACACTTGAAAGTCAGTGTGTGGGACGCCTAGTTTTCTCTCTGTCCCAAATTTTATATAACTCGTTGAATTTTTTTTTTTATAATTCAATAAATAAACTTACCATGGAATTTTTAAAGGCATGCGATATTTGTATATGGAACACTTCTCATCCACTACATAAAAATAGAATTGGAATTATATATGCCTGGACTCGGATACAAACCAAAACAATTTTCAATCATTGATTTGATGAAGAAAAAAGAAACACTGATGACCACTTTTCGGATTTATCTGAATAAAAAAAAACAAAGTTCACCTGGGAAAAACGCATTCGATATTTATGAACCTATTTGGTTTGAATATGCACAAATAGAGAAGTTTCTCGGTCGAGTGTATAGTTTATTTACTTCAGAAAGAATATTTGCAATAGTGTGAGTAACTCCTCCTACATCGGTTATAGATAGCTATCTGATTGGCTCCTGGGTCTAAGTAGGCGGAGCGTTCTACTTTTGATCAACTTCAAAATAAATAAAAACGTATAAATGTGGGAAAACAATTATTTTTTTAATTAGACAACTCTCATTTATTGTTTCTTTTATAATGACGTAAAATTCCGTATTAAATCATTATTACTAATGATAACGTCTGTTTACTAGAATTTATTATTATATTTTATGGGAATTACATGTATACCCTGCCAAAGCATTTGATAATCCATTTGGAAGATGAAACATGTCATTCCTATAAAATATAAAAAAACTTATAGAAAATAGACGTTTTCATAACTAACTAACCATCACGCCGTTTCCTGGGGGAGTAGGTATAGAGGGTGGACCGCCACATTGCTCTGTCCTTACACACCTCTCGAGATTTCTCAACATTCATATGCACGCTCGTCGATTTTTCCGACTTCGAATGTGGCTGTCTTGTAGTATTTGATTAATTTGATCGTGCCAACCTTTCGTTGATTTTTCACGGATTCTTTTTCCACTCGCACTGCTTGTATACCACATTTTAACCTTGCTTCTCTCGTCCATTCGTTCCATATGTCCAAACCATCCCAGAGATCCTTTTTTTTTTATTTCAATCGTATTAATTAGACAAGTGTTGTTTTTAATGTTGGCTTTAAACCTTTCCGAGATACAGGAAAACTAATAAAATAACATTAAATTAATATTTAAAAAAACGTTTAATTAATATTCCTTTTGACTATTTGTCGATATCATTAAATACTCATTGGTAACATTTTCTCCGCCCAGGAATGCAAGGCGGATTCAAGAATCAATTTACAAGTAGAACATAATATGGATAATTAAATTTTACGTCATGATGTGAGCAGCAATTCAGGTATTCAGTCAAATACAATTCATTCTAAAATACCTTCATAAATTTGGCTTCTATAATTTGTTTTCTATTATACTTAGCACTTGAACATTAAAATGTTCAATGTATTATTATAAAATCGATCATTATAATTATTTTTTTATCCTTTTGACATTTTTCGAAATTAATATGTCTTCATCATCGTTTATCTTTATTGGTTACTTCTACACGTAAAATGAATTGTGTTTCTTAAATATATTCTAGATATCATAAACAATTCACCAGGAAATGAACCAGTATTACGAAAACGAAAATAAGCAGCTTTTGTGCTCTCGAAAAGTGAAATTCATATAAAATTATTAGCTCCTAAAAATACATGGACGATGCATTTATCATTCTTAAATCTTCTTCTTATAATAATCATAAATTGGGTAATTTATAGAGCGCAATTTTTTTATGAATTACCTACTCATCTCAAGGGCGCTGTAGAACATCTAAAGAAATAGTGAGATCTATTTATGGGGGATATCAACTTTCTTCCTGTGGTGATGACGACACCGGTCTTCTCTCCATCTCTTTGTTAGTCGACGACCCTCTGGAGTCTCGTGCATCACGAAGGAATCCTCGCTAGATCCATCCTCTCGATTTGGTTCCTTCAGAATCACCTTCCCTGCCTACTCCATCTCAATATGTCATCAATTTCGCAGCATCTGCGAATTGCTTCATTGGGTATCCTATCTCTAAAGGTTCTCCCCAAGATAGGTCGTAATGTTTTCATTTCAGCTACTCTGAGATGTTTGGTTCTGAGAGTTTTGAACTTATCTTTCTCTTATTTTGGTTCACGGATGGATGAGAATTTGCGGAAGAAATTGATGTTTAAAAAAAATAATAATATTATAAATCACCAACAGATGACGATCCAACGTCTATAGTATACTCGTAAGTGCATGCTTTACTCGACTCGTCAAAAAATCAACTTATGTACTCGTATATTGTATTATGAGAGGTTGCATATTTATATCGGAGCATTTAATGCCTAAATTTTAAACGAATAAAATTTGCATAAATATTTGTTTAACCAATAGACCAATCTTGGTTCAATTGTTTTTTTTTTTTATTTATTCGTCACTACAAAATATATTTTTGTATACGTACAAATGTCATGTCACAAAGTAAACATTCCCATATAAAAAATATATATATATAAAAAACGGTGGATCATTTAATTTATTGATGATTCGTAAAAAAAATAATGTTTTGACAGTGAATTTTGGTGTTTATTTTTACAGTTTCTTCCTTTAAAATCATATAAAATGATAAATATTATATATGTGAACAGCGTGGTTTAGTTAAATTTGATTTTTTTTTACTTTTAAACAAAATTATTTTAGTTAAACAAAAAAAGTGTTATGTCCCATGAAGTAGTTTATTATACCCATTATATTAAAATTATCACTGTCAATGTAGTTCGATTTGACGTATAAAAAAAACACAAATAGAAAGAATGATTTTTAATCTGATAATATAAACGAAACCAAATTAATATTAAAATAAATCATATTATGTCAACGCTAAAATAAAAGTGTTTAGTGTAAAAGAGCCATTGGCCCTATAATAACAGGTAGTTGCACAATCTATACAACGAATTATAGAACCGACCCTTTTGAAGTGCGACCCAATTAATTACACAATGCAAATAATTTGAATTGATTTTTACAGAATCTGATTCATCAAACCAAACAAAAAAACCATAGGAAACATTTAAATTATAAACAGAATATTATACAATTCCCTCCCTTTGACTAAGTCATAATGTTTATCCCTTTCGCCCATCGTACGCAATGTTTCGTAATAATAAATCTAGGGGATGCAAATGCAGGGTTGTTCTTTGCGCCTTCATCTTGAAAGATAAGCGTCGATCAATATACTGACGTATAAACAAGCTACTGTAGCGCGCGAAACACGCAAAGTGTACGTCCCCGTAAATCTAAAAAAAACTTATCAAAGTTGAGTGAGAACCTATATAACTTTTACTTGAATGTTTATTTATAGTATTTAAC
Organism: Lepidostoma basale; assembly: GCA_022606425.2. NCBI lineage: Eukaryota > Metazoa > Arthropoda > Insecta > Trichoptera > Lepidostomatidae > Lepidostoma > Lepidostoma basale. The sequence continues at coordinate 784,143 of JAHDVF020000890.1, read as the reverse complement.
CAAATATGTGTTATAAAAAGTGTATAAATAGCCTGCCAGGAAGCCACCAAAACAAAAAATAGGGAAGAGATCAAGCGAGTGTGTTGCAGTGTTATATTTACATCCAATCGGTGCGCTTACTATCCACCGTGCACGGCTTCGTGCGTGCCCAGAAGATTCGGGAATGTGTTGTTTTACAAAATAGTAATTTATTTGTATATTTGTAACGTCAATGTGAAATAAAATCTTTAGCAATAACACAAAATAAACTCTAATATACAATGAAAACAAGTGAATACTGCTTTCATTTAAAATATCCATTACGAGGTGAGATATGATACATTTATTAGTTAAAAAACATCAAACATTAAAATTTTATTATTGAACATGCATCTGCTTTGAGAATTTAATTTAAAATACGTAACAAAATATTGTTATTCATTGAAATACTATTTCTAAACATTGTCATGCTAAGGGTCGTATACCTAGGTACCTAAATCCACGCTCCCTCGAAGCATCCCCTCCCATTGCTTTACGCATGATCGAGGGAGCGTAATTTTGGGGTTAATAGTAGGTAGGTTACAGTTACAAGCCAGGTATATTTTTAAAAGAGATGCATACAAATTATATCCAAGAGCGTGATTATTTGAACACACAAAACACTCATAATAATGTCTACAATGTTATAGCACCAATACCACTATGTGGTGTTATCTGTTTTATTATTGAGAAATCTTTAAATTTATACTAATCGTGTTTTTTTGTAATGAAAGTTATCTAATTTTTTTTATTGAATTTGCACAAAAAACATTGTATAAGTATCTACTTACGCACAATCAAATAAAAAAGTTATACGAGATCGAGAAACCATTTATTTAATTCAAATTAGCCGCGCAAATTTAGTTCTTCATCGGATGATACGTTTTATAAATTTGTGATCGTATTGTTTTGCCGCACAATGATTATTGGTCGTTCATATTTATAGTTTATTTTGATTGGTGGGTAATCGTCTGAGGCCCGCCAACCGGCCAGGTGTCGTTCACACCGTGGCCTTGTGTTTTGAGCAATTTAGCAAAATGTCTGTGAAGTTTATTTGATTATTAATTTTATTCAACATTTAATTAGTCGAAAAACTCGCAGGGATTCCAAATTAAACACATTTGTTGTCGGAAATGTTTAAAGTAAAAAAAATCAAAATACTGTGAATTGTTTAGTGTTTTTGGTAAACATTTCGAATTGTTAAATGTTATTCGTAATTAATTGGTACTCAAGACAAGAGTATACAATCAATCGGAAGTTCTCGACAGTTCTCAATATGAACAGAAGTATCGCCAGTTTGAATCAGAATTACGTCGCAATTATTTGTACACATTGCGTAAACGTAAACGACAGTCAAACCGAAACCGCGTCTCGAGTCCGCGCGCGCTCGGGAGCATGCGTGCGAGTTTCACTACTTTCAATGGAAACACGGCAGAGTCGCGGGCCGATCATCACAAAATAAGATGGGAAGGTCAAGATTCCCTGGTAAACCTCAAAAGTTTCAGAATAGGAAACGGATTAGTGTTTTATTGGACACGGTTATTGACGAAAATGAGTTCACATCGGTTACCGGCAGCAGCAATGTGAGTGTTACATGTTTTAGCGAAACATTTGTTGGCGAATCAGTGGTCTCGTTGCTGGCTTCACTTGCAACGGTTTTCGTTTTACATTGATATTTGTTTATTTCGGCCATTATTATGTATATTATGATGAAATTTAATATTATCGATGCTTTTTACGAAAGTAATGTACATGCTGGACAAAATCCACCAAAATACAGTCGTATCATTTATCCTTGAAAGTGACTGCTTGACGTTTGTTGCGCTTATTGTCAACAAAGGACAAAGCATCTCATTCGATAAATCGGTCAAAATAGACATTTGAACAGGTTATTTCACATTATTAATCGCTTTTTAACATTTTCATTGTGTTTTAACGGAATAATTTTGTGCAATATTATGAAATTTGACGTTTTTTTTTACGATTTTAGGAGGAGATTGAGGGGCAGAATGAAGCAAAGACAGAGGCGCCAAAAACGACTGTACCCGCCGAACAAGAAGAGGATCCCGTAGCTAAAACAAGCACTATCCCCAATTCTGAATCTTCGAGCGCCGTGAAGACGAGATCCCAACAGAAAATGCAGGTCGTCAAGAGCGACGCGGAGAAGGTCGGCCCCGCGCCCGCGCCTAAGAAGACCGTCACCTTCGGCCGCGTGGAGAACTGCGGCGAGTCACCCAATTGCGTAAAAAAAGTGCCATTGAAGAATCACCAACCTCTCGTGTCCATCATAAAGAAATCCAACTATAAAACTGCCGAGCATAGTACATTCAGCAGCATAGTGAAACCTGCGAAATTGACAGATCTCGGTTCTAAACGGTGTATCGATTTTGTGAGCTTAAGATCGAGGCACAATAAAAGTCCCCCAGTGAAAAAGTCAGTGAAGTTTTCTCTAGGCCCCCGCGGGCCCTCGCCACCGGGACAAGCGGTCGGGACCGAGGGCTCGCGCAAGTTTGTGCTTCCCAGCCATAGTGTGCACTCCTCGCGTGTTATCAAGCCAAACAAGCGCTTTATAGACAATGAGGAGGGAGCCAACCCGCCCTCGCAGGTGCCCGGGAAAGTTCTTAAAAAGCCTAAGCTGATATTTAATGTCCAAAATGATCCGAGCAACTCTTGCTACGACGAGGCGTACGAGACGTGTGACAGTTCTGCCAACAGTAACGACAGTTCGGATTCAAAACATCTTGATTCTTGCGCGGCCACTCCCAACACCCTCGTGCCTTCCAAGTGCTCGTATCTTGACAAGACCTTGGGTCTGTTTGGATCGGCTTCTGCCAAAAGTATCGCATCCTCGTTCCAAGACACTTTCGCGGCAGGCTCCAAGTCTGCTAGTCAACTCAGTGACAATGCAAGTGAGGATGTCGACATGGCGAGTGCGAGTGTTAAAGTGATTCCGGAAAGTGCGCCCAAATTGTCAAAAGAAAATTTGAAGGACGGTATTTCCAGAAGGTTAGCGCAGTTCTCTCGTAATATTTCCGAGACGCCGTGCACTTCGGACCAGAGCAGCAGTAGCTCCGAATCCTCTGAGTCGGAGGACAGTTTGGACAGTTCGGAGAGTGAAGAAGAAAGCTCGGAGGAGGGCCGGCGTGAGGAGCCCTCGCAGCTGCTCAGTGGCAAGGTCATCCTACGGGAGGCACGCCTACAGCTGAGTACCACGCCACCTGCCAGTAGCAGCCCTGATGGGCCGTTCTCCGCATTTGGAATCAACGCAACCAGCACCAGTAAGTATTTGTCACTTATTAAAATGTTTTACTTACTTCAAACTTATCACACCTTATATATATCCCAGCGTTTGTTTAAAAGTAACACATGCCAAATATTTTTTATTGTATTTGTTTCATTACAATTGTTTTTAAATTATTTGTGTACATTATCCTTTTTCTGTGAAAACTTAAAACTGGTTTACAATAAGATGTAAATACTCATTGTACAAAATTTGTGTCATTTTTGCCTTGAGATAAATCATAACTTATGAATCATCGGAATTACCCGTCCATTTAGCAAAAAATGAAATATGACTCGTTCTTTTACCAATACTGCATTCTAAATAATATTTTTTCATCCAAAATCCTAATCTCTAATGTAGCATTCCAACGAATTACTCATTTGCTAACCCTAGTCTCTTGTTCAAATAATAATGTTTTGTATATTCTAGAATATTACTAAAATATATATATATTGAATTAAGCCGAGTAATCTGATTTTGTGAACCTTCAGTATTGCATATGTTTCGCCTTCCTTTTTTCCAAAACGAGATCAGTTTTACTAGAATTGTAGGAACTTCAAGAACGCTTCATTGTTTTCTTGTTCTCGGCGCTACATCCTGGTGTGGGATTTGGCCTCCTGATAATAGTCCTCCCCTGGCTCTTGTCTCTGGCCATCCCTATGCATTCTCTATGTCTTTCCAGTTTCCTCCAATCGTTGGTCCTTATGTTTATTGGGAAGTCCAAGTTCTGAAGCGATTGTGTTGGTGTTCGTAATCATGTGTTCTTTTATCATACAGGGTGATTAGCCCTACGATACTTCATCGTTTTACTAAATGTTTAAAGTAAGGAGAAAGGATTAATAAAATAACAAATAAATTTAATTATCCATATCTATAGTATTTTTAATATTGTACATTTGTATTTCTTTTTATCTGATTTGACAATTGTTTAATGTGAGTAATAAAATTATATGTATATTTTCCAGCTGCCAATAGCTCGGGCAAGGTGACGTGTGGTGTGTGCGGTGCAGTGAGGTTCTACCGCTTGGTGAAGCAGGCCCGGAAGTTCGGCATCTACTCGTGCGAGTCGTGTCGCAAGTTCATCTCCAAGATGCTCAGGCGCCAGAACTTGGCACAGACCTCCCCACTGCCCAGCCTGCAGTGCCAGAAGGGAGAAGGTCATTGCAAATTATTTAACTTTAAAATTAATTCTAGACTCGTAGTTTGAATGTATGCTTTTCCAATGTAATGCATAGATATTTTTAAAATGATGAGGTTTATTTAAATAATTAATTTCTGTAACCCAATTAAGACATTGTTTTAATTAATGTTGTAATTTACCCATTTTTAATTATGTAATATTATATTAAAATCTTTTGAAGTTTACTGTTTTTGCGACTGTTTTGTCTTCGACATTGACAATCTGGTAATTATATGCTTAAGCTCTCGTAATAATTGATATATTAAAATGTAATATTATCAATCCCCCTTTCTCGATGTATACAATTATTAAACCTACTAATTAGTTTGTTGATGTCAACTGGTTATAATAATAGTAAACTAGTTAAAGAAATAAAAATATATATATATCATTCAAGATGGACCACCGCGGGATTTCAGTAAAAATATTAGATTTACCCATATCTAAACTTAAAAAGTAAAAATACTTTTCATTCTAAAATAATTTGCATCTAAAAAGTTTATAAAAACAGCAACTAATTTGCTGTACTCCAAAGTAGTTCGCTCGTTAATATCTCGAAATCAATGAAATATAAATTATTCCAGTTATTCCAATAGTGCAGTCAAGAAGTTTCTTTAATAAGTTTTTAAATATTTTTAGGTAATTGCCGGATACTGCCAAAAGTACGTTCCCAGCACTGGAATCTGGCGCGATGTTCGTACAAGGCACGCTGCCAGGCCTGTTGGCTGAAAATGTGCATCAAGGCCTTCCAGTTGCCAGCAGCAAAGAAGGCCTCCCTGCAAGCCATGCTGCCTCCCTTCATGCGGACCCCCGCATCTCTGTCCTCCCCCCTGCGATCTACCACCACCTCTTTGCCTGTGGCTCCACCCCCACCCGCGCCAAAATCACAGCCAGGGGACAATCAAGATGTGGAAAATACTCCTCTCACACCCAAAAACAAGAACCCTCTGAAGAAAGCACCAGAAGACGAACAAAAGGTATTGTTTAAATTAATAGCAACATTTTCATTCTTTATGGAAATTCTTGTAATATTTCTTTTTGTTTGTTTAGTATCAGCTAAATGCATTTAATAATGTCAACTTTATGAATTATTTTTTAATTTAAAATGTATCTTGATTTATTGCAAATAAGAGTGATATTTATGCATGTATATATTTTAACACACTGACTTTTCAGGCAATTAAAACAGAAGACAGCATTAAAACAGAGAAACAAAAAACGGAAGATGAAGATGACACGGAAAATATTGTAAATAGCGGTAGAAAACGTCGGCACACTCGTATCAAAGTTCGAAAGAAAGATAAAATCAACTCCGAGCAACAATCTGATTCAACCAAGAGACAGAAAATGGAACTCAAGGGCCCAAGAGTCAAACACGTATGCAGAAGCGCTTCTATCGTTCTCGGCCAACCAATCGCCACCTTCCCTGTCAATGAAGAGAAAGAAACGTCCGATCACTCTGACGACAATTCTGCCGGCGAGCATGAGAATGTGGAAGTCCAAGAACCCCAACTGAAACCTTCCGATTTGTGTTCTGATTGTGACCCAGTTGACAAAACTACCGATGACCACAAACACAATGACAAAGTTCCAGCAGCAGATATCAAAGATGAAGAATCTACGGATAGCTTTGATTCGGTTCTATCCACTGAGACCAATAAAGAGAATGACCTTGTCACAAGCAAAGTTAATTACAACTCCAAGGATGATGATAAGATGAGTGACGTGGATCAAGCTCTTGAAGTTATTCAGCGAAAACCCAAAACGGCTCTTGGAAATCTCACAAATGTATGTATTTGATTTATCTATATCATTCGAAGTCGGAATAATCGACGTGCGTGCATGGTGCGATGTATGAATGTGGAGGAAGCCCGAGAGGTGTGCCAGGACAGGCCAGTGTGGCGATCCATCCTCTCTGCCTACCCCTCCGGTGAAATGGCGTGATGGTTAGTTAGTTTAGTTAAATGAAGTATCGGGTGAATTTCTTGTGATAAATAATTTTTACACATTAGGCTATGTTTGATTAAATTATAACACATGTATTTATTATGCCCATACTTTCTAAACATAAATTTACTTCCTTTACAGTTTATAAATTTTTTTAGAGGGACAGAATCAGTAAAACAAAGTCAGTTTTTTTTCCGGTGAATTAATAAAATGATTTCTTGTAGATGCGGATATCGTGGAAAATGCTCCAGCACAAATACAACCAGCAGAGACAAGCGGAAACAATAAGTTTAGACTTCTGGGAGTCGTACGATCCGGACGAGGTCTGCAATACAGGCTGGGGACTGATCAGCTCCACTCCCTTCAGCATCAGTAGTGTCTGTTTCCTCTGCGGTAGTCGAGGCAATGAGAAGGTAATTCACCATTATTTGGAAAATGTTTTTCATCCGTCTTAATGTTGCATAACTCATCAGATTTAAGATTAGTTTTGATGGTGGTGTTGTTTTTTTAACTAGAGGAAAACAATTAAAAATATAATAAACAATCTATGATAAAATAATTATTTTAATACTAAGCGTACTGGGTCATATAATTTATGTATATTTTACTTTGGTTAGGCTTGTAACAAAAGTGATTTTTAATCTAGATCAATGGGATAAAAAAATATTAATTATTGTTTTTTGAACAATAATATATGTAAAACGAAACATGTTCATTACAAAAATATTAGTTTGTTTTTATATTAACAATACGTCTAATGCTTTACGAGTTAATTATTATTTATTATAAGACAAAACCTTTACATATTTGCAACATGAAGCACTTTGTGACAGAGTGGTAAGAGCTTTGACCGCAACACCGAAGGTGATTTCCAGTGGTGGTGATTGTCACAACATTTATTACCGTTAAATGTAAAAAGTGGTGTTTTATATTTCTAATTTACAGTTGTTGAAAGGTATGTAATTGAACTTGTTCTAGATGGTCCACTGTGCATCTTGCTGCGAACCCTACCACCGCTTCTGCGCGGAGGGAGGTGCGGAGGGGTGGCAGTGCGGACGCTGCGAGGGGTGTGCAGGCTGTGGGGGCCGCGGAGGGGCGGCATCCTGCCGCTCCTGCCGTCGCCGCTATCATGCCTCCTGCCTCACTGCCGGCCGGGCCCTCCGACCCGACTGGCCACAGGTCAGTTCTTATACCTGGAATATCCTGGAATATATCCTTTAATGAAATCCTTCTTGTCCTTCCCGTGCAGCGATTAAATTAGAAAATTATTTTATTAGTTTTACCCCAGTTTATTTAATCTAGTTACAACCCATGAAGTATTCACGGAAGTAAAGAATTTCTAACCTTTAAAAACTTGGTTTACTGTACAATCGTAATTAGTAATAAGTTTAAACTTTTAATGTAAATATTTTTTTTCACACACGTTAAAAAATTCACAATTAAGAATACCAAATTGCTCTCCTTTTGTTTTCTACACTACTGTCATACAACAATAATCAGAACAAAATTGAAAATAATCCAGAAACTTTCATCATGTGCATTCAAAATTTTCTAATTACTTTCGGAGAGAATCAAAATATTCCTTTCTCGCTCTCTTGTATTAAAAATATTCTCGCTCTACTCTTTCTTGATGATATTTGGTGTTTTTGCCAATTTATATTATGATAAAGTGGTATTAAAACAATGTACACAAGTGTTTTAAATTGTTTTCAATAATTTGTTTGTTTATTTAGTAACCAAAATAATAATCTACTTTACGGAGGAGTCATTTCTGTCTTTTAATAAGAGACTGTATTTCTACGACTTCTTTTATGAATTAAAACACTTTTTTCCACTTCCGAGTTTATTTTTCTCAACATGTTTACACCTTTATCATCGGGAGGTGTAAAACCTTCGAAGAAAAAACAGTGTTTTAATTCATGATTATGGAATTCCACAGTGTTTATGCCTTATTTTGTCAAAAATGACTATTTAATTTTTTTATAAATTACCGACTGATTTTTTAAATCATTATTTACACAACAAATTGATTTGCTTTTGCAGATTTGTAATGCGTGCTTCAAGTGTAAGAGCTGCGATAGTTTCAAAGTGACAAAGTTCCTGGGCAGCTTGCCTTTCTGCTCGGCCTGCTTCCGCCTCCGACAGAAGGGCAATTACTGCCCGCTCTGCCAGGGCTGCTACCAGGACAATGACTTTGACAGTAAAGTAAGTCACCCTCTTACAAGTATTATTTGGCCCTAAATTGTTAATGAATACATACTTGTCAATTTTTATTAATTATACTTTATAATGTAGCTAAGATGACATTGCACAATGGTATTCTTGTACCGATCCTTATGGGTGGAAGTGAAGCATGTAACTGGCAAAAGAAGGATGGAAGTAGAACAAATGCAGTAGTAATGAGATCTCTTAGACTTAGAAGAATGTGTGGAAAATCCATGTTTGATAGTGTCGAATGAAAATATAAGAAGTGAATGCAGTGCGAATTAAATTGTTATGAACAAAATATTGAAAGGATCATTGAGTTGGTTGGACACATAGAAATAATGAATGCAGCAAGAATGGCAAAGATTCTATGTTGACGATGTAAACTGAAACTAGAAATAGAGGAAGACCGAGGAAAACTGGCACAATAAAATCAATCAAATATTAAACATCAACATACGTGGGTGACATGATGTATGAATGTATAGGAAATGAGAGAAATATGTCGAGGAAGAACAGCGTAGTGGTCCATTATTTCTGCCTAGTGGTGCTAATGAATAGTATTATTGGCCAGATGATGGAATGCGGTCTGTGCTCACGCTGGGTGCACGCCCGCTGCGAGGGACTGAGCGGGGAGGGCTACCAACTGCTGTCTGCCCTGCCGCCCTCTGTGGAGTACACGTGTCGCCAGTGCCTGCCGCCCCCTGCGCCCTGGAGGACCGCGCTCTGTTCCTACCTGCGCACGCGCTTAACGGCCCTTCTCAAGGCCCTGGCCAAAAACAAGAACGCCTGCACTCTGCTCAAACTCACCCCGCACAAGAACACGCCCATCACCAAGAAACCATGCTTCTGCGCCTCCCCCGTTGCGGTGAGACGCCTCCAGTTCGATTCCAAATCAAGAACGGGCACCACGCTGGCGAGAATAGACAAAAATAAATCTCAAATCAGCAGAGACAACGCTCGCTTAATTGAAGGAACCAATAGTAACTACAGTATTCTCCCGTCGACTTCTGATCGCCCCGAAACAGCTAAAGGCACTGTTCATAAATTACAAGAATCCTTGTTGCAAAATAACGAGATTTGCTTATCCATCGGATCATGCGAGAGAAAGGAAAGGATAACTGATGATTTTAAAGATAAAACTCGTATAGATTTTCGCGATATTGTTAAAGAATCCCAGTACAGTGAAGATGAAAGAGACAGTGAAATGGAAGAAGATTGTGATTCCGAGCCAATATCTGATATAACAAAGACTCCCGCGGACAGTGTTAAGTGTGGTCAAAAGTTGATTGATTCTACCTGCCCTGTGAAAGCGGAATGTGATGATGACAATCCTTGTAATTGTTCCACTAGTGCGGAAAATGATGCGTTGCCTTCATTATTGGATATCAAAAGGCGGGTGAATTCTAATGAATATACATCCGTCAAAGATTTCAATAGAGACATGCTAGATGCCATAACAAAAACGTTATCACCAGAGGTCAAAGAAGTATATAAGGATGTGTTTACTGAATCTTTCCCGTGGTTTGACTGTGAGCTGAACTGTTTGAACCCCAGCCTGGAAATTGAAGTGGACAATGATGATGTAGAATCCCTAAAAGACGAAGATATTTCATCATTCTCCAGCAAACACGATGGAAAATTCAAGAACACGTCTCAAGACCAAACTGTGCCAGCAATAGAAAGTGACAACATTTCGAATTGCGATTACATGTACGAAGACAACAGCTTGGAAGAGACTCGGGTATGCGTGCTCTGCAAGAGTGTGGGAGAAGGTGCCCCATCCCTGGAAGGAAGGCTGCTGTATTGCGGCCAGGGGGACTGGATCCACGCCAACTGCGCTCTGTGGTCAGCGGAGGTGTTTGAAGAAATTGATGGATCTTTACAAAATATCCAAAGTGCCATATCGAGGGGACGAATGATCAAATGCTCCAAGTGTTGCAATAAAGGTGCGAGTGTGGGGTGCTGTGCCAAGAACTGCAGTGAAACATATCATTTTACTTGTGCCCGCACTATTGGCTGTGCCTTCCTCGATGACAAGAGAGTGTTTTGCCCGCTGCACATCGAAGATATCAAAAACAAAGCTCTGCAGAAGGATAAGGACTTTGAATTATCTCGGCCGGTGTATGTAGAATTAGATAGAAAGAAAAAGAAGTACTGCGAGGTGCAGAAAGTACAATTTATTCTGGGTTCTCTGGTTGTGAAGTGTCTAGGTCGGATAATTCCGTCAGTGTCGGACTTTGATGATGTGTTAATCCCCGCCGACTTCTTGTGCACGCGCCTCTACTGGTCCTGCAAGCAGCCGTGGAAGATTGTCAAGTACACCATTCGCACCAAGTTGCTGCTCACTGAGCCCTCCCCGGCCTTCGATTTAGGAGTCAACATTACCTTAGATCACTCCATGAACCCCAAGACAGTTGAGAGGATACTGGCGGAGATTGGATCGTGGCACAAATCATTGGAAACTGAAGGACATTCTATTATGGTTTCTAAAAAGGTGAAATCCCCTATTAAGTTTGGCTCGGCCAGCGTGTCTCTGGAGGACTTTGCCGTGAAGCAGGTGATGGAGCACATGCTGGAGCTGGTGTGCCGGCAGGACCAGCAGGAGGATGCTCCGGAAGAGGAGCCGCAGAATACGGCCGACCTCTTGCCTCCAGAATTGAAAGATGCCATTTTCGAAGACCTAAATCATGACTTATTAGACGGAATTTCGATGCAAGACATCTTCCCTAAGTTAATGCCCTATGAAGATTTGATTGCTATAGACTTAAAAAATGATGTTAATTTCTGTTCCAATATTATTAAAGAAAATAAATCAATGAATAATACAGAAGATGCTTCAAAACAATCTGAAGAAGGGCCGGGTCAAGATTTAAAATTAAAGAAAGGCTTCTATGTGTCAAATAGTAATTCAGAACATTGGTTGGATGGGAAGACTGTGGCCCAAGATTTACTCGAAGATTTGCTCAACAGCCAAAATGAATCTGGAAGAGAGTTGAAGCGCAGCAAATCAGAACTATTTATTCAAGGAGCAAATCTCAAGACTTTCGCAGCTAATCGAAGCCACCAAAGATCATGCAGTTTGACATGGAGCTGTAAGTTTGATGGAACCCTTACCTCTACACTCAAGAGATGCAAAATTCCAAGAACCGGTTTAATGCCGCGATCAGAATCTAATGGTAATGTAGTGATGGTGGTCGATGGGACTTCTGATCTCTTGGTCAGTTTGGCTTCCCCTAAAGTAAAGATTGACGAATTGTCTTCTGAACCGAGACCCTGGCAAAACAAAGCCATTAAACTGCACTCCGATGAAACCACCAGTAGCATATCTGAAGACATGCCTGCCATGTCATTAGAAAATACTTCCAGCACTGTGACTATCGAAAAACTAGCGTCTCTTTCAAAACCAGAATTAACCCTGGATAAATTTGACAAATCCAACGATTCCACGGAGCAAGTTATCGACTTTTATACAAAAATTCGCTGCAGCCCGATTTCCCAATTAGACGGCGCAGATGACTTCAGTTCTGACCGCAGCGACTGCAGCTCTCCGCCCCTGAGCCCAACGGCTGAATCCTTCCGCTTCTCACCAATCCCACAGTTAGATGGAGCTGACGACATATCTAGCAGCAGTAGTGAGGGGGGCTCGCCGCCTCGAGACCAGAATACTACGGTATTCTATAGGCCTAATGAAACTCAAATTGCAATGACTATTGCAGCTACCAACTCAAATAACTTGACATTAACCAATGATTTGGTAATGAGATCTCCTTTGGATGAAAATGTTCTACGATTAGGTCAAGCTGAACAGACGGTGAGGTGTGACAGATGCCATTGCACTTACAGAAATAAAGATTCATTTAACCGTCACTTGCCGACCTGCGATATGTCCACCAGTGAGAGTGAAGGAGAAACTCCAAAATCTCCTGAATCCAGAACATTGACCACTTTGCAAAATGCTTTTAACGGGTCTTTTATTCAACCGACTTTCATAAACCAGCAGAACGCCGTTTTTGAGAATTCCGAGCAATTCAGCTGCCCTGCCCCGGGTGCTGTCAGTAATCGCAGGACATCGGTTAATACGAGACAGATAACCATAAACGGAACTATAGTAGAAACGCAGTCTCCCGGACCACCCAGTCCGGCAAAAAATAGCGGTGCAGATTTCAATCCACATTCACACGACACACTGAGGCCGATGAACATTAGATCTCCAAAAGTATCAATACCGCAAGGTATTCTACCGCAGCCCCAAATAATGGTCTCCCAAGTGCCCATTAGTCCATCCAAAAATCAAACAATCGGAGGGTCTAAAGGAAGCATTATCCACTCTCAGGGAAATTACAACATCTGTGTTAAACCAAACAGTGGCTTACATACAATACAACAATCCAATGGTGGACTGGCCCAGATATTACCTAACTCGGGAAACATACAGGCTGTTCTTTCCACTAACCACAACCAGCTTCTGACAATATCTGGTCCTCAGCAAAACATCTTGTCCAATATTCCCAACAAAGGACCCATCATGCAAACTTTTTCAAGTATGCCAAACAGCCAAACTATATCCGTACCCATCAATTCGATACACGGAATGCCTTCTTCTATTGGAAACAACATCAACACTTTTGTTCGACCCTTTCAAAACGCTCCTACCATACTGATGCCCACCTCGTGTGCTTCGCGGATGTCTTCTCCAAATATACAACAGAAAAATCAAATGATCCTGCCTCAGGTATCGCAAAAATCTCCAAAGAAATCTCCGCAAGTTCAACCCAAACCTATATTCCAAGCCACACGGGGAAGAGGCAGGACAGTTAACAAAGCACCGACTATCAAACGTCAAAATAAAATGGACAAACCCATCACTAATTTGGCATCAGGCGTATCCATAGGACCCAATAATAGTGTTATCCAATTCCAAAACAACGGACCAAACAATCAACCCTCCATAATAGTTCAACAAGTTGGAAACCAAAACATAATGTCTTACGTGGAGGCCCTTCAGCAGCAAGGGCAGAACATGCAGTACATTGCTACCATTGCACCCCAGGGGGAATACAAACCCGCCACACAGTATATCTCGCAGATGCCGCAAACCTTCCAAATACAACAGACCGAGTCGGGCGGCTTGGTGGCCGTCCCCAGTGGAGGTATTCCTGTGTTCCTTCCGCAGGGAGGGGTCGGGATCCTCCCTCAGTCCCTACAGTCTCAGGGGGTAACAATTTCACCGCAGGGAACTATCCAAACCCAAGGAGCAACACTGATACCCCAGGGTGCTATTCAAACCCAGAATGGAACAACTATTATTCCACAAGCTGCAATACAAACTCAAAACGGGACCGCAACGATAATACCTCAAGGAGCCACCCTACAAGGTCTGGCACAGGGTAATATGCAGGCTCAAGGGCCAACCTTGGTGTCTGCTAATGGTATACCCTCACAGGGCGGTACAATTGTTCCTCACAATAATCTAAATAATTCTCAAACCCTTATTCCTCAATCTGCTTTGCAAGGGCAGGGAAATTTGATATCTCAACAGTCGGGAGCAACAATCCTGCCGCAGGGCACCATATTACCTCAAGGCCTACAGTTCTGCAATGATCAAGTAATTCTCGGGTCCACTCCGACACTAGAAATGGTGACAGATTCTTCTGGATGTATGTACTTGACCACGCAACCGGTTTATTACGGATTAGAAACCATCGTCCAAAATACAGTGATGTCGTCGCAACAATTTGTGTCCACCGCCATGCAGGGAGTTCTTGCCCAGAACAGCAGTTTTTCTGCGACTACAACTCAAGTATTCCAAGCTAGTAAAATTGAACCCATAGTGGAAATGCCTGCAGGCTATGTAGTGGTTAATAATGTTCCTCAAGATAACATTGTCGTGTCTCAGCCGCAAACTGTTCAGAATCACAAGAATATCAAGCCCGTCCATGGTCCTAATATCACTATACAGCCAGCCACGGAGAAAATATTAAACACCAACCAAAATAGACATGGTATTAAAACAGTACCCATTCAAGCCAACCAGCCTATATTTAGCTTGGGGCAACCCCAACAAATGGGGAATACTCTATCTATCCAAACGATACAGCCTCGAAATATTGTTCCTGGAGGAAAACCTAATATTAGCATCCAGCCGCTGCAATCAAATGTTCTGCAATCTGGCAGTATACATATCCCAGTGAATACCTCACAAATGCAACAAGGCACTTTCTCCATTGGCAACATGCCAATTCATATAAGTCAGCCCATTGTTACAAGCGCAAACATCGGGGGAAATAATGTGTCCAAGGGCCCGTCCTCTATAAACATCGGCAGCAGTAATCAGTCTAGTGCTCAAGATAACAGCAGCGCTAATAGTCATGACTCTGTACCCCACCAGCAGCTCTTGAGGCCCAATATTCCTCAACAGGTTTGGAGGTCAACTCAAAACACAGTGCAGACCTCTAGTACGGAAACCAACAGTAAAGGCCACCAACTAGTGACAAGTTCAGAGGCTCAGATTCACGCCTCTCAAAAGATTATTTCCAGCAATGTTAATAGCAATCAAGTTTTACATACGCCAAACAGCTCAAATCTCATATTGAGCACATCTGTCAATAATTCAAGAAGCTACACCGCCCAGTTCAATCAACCCATTTTCAGTGAAGCAACAACGCAATCTAAAATTCAACTCTCCACATCTGATGGCAACAATGGCAATTTACCACATTCAATATCAAATGCTTTGTCACAAAATACCTTTGTCTCAGTGGCATCTTCACTACCTCAGAGTGGTTCATATATGATCAGGCCGATAAACCAGCAAATTCATTCTTCAAACATTGTCACCTCCCCGAGAAACAAGGATGACAGTGCTGGCAGCACGCAGAATATTATTCACTTAACTAGCGAACAGATGCATCCTTCTGGCAACGGTGACATTCTTCAAATGAACAAGCAGGCCAATTCTGGTGCACAGTTATGCGGAACACATAGAAATAGTTCCTCTTCGATGCCGGATAACACCAACAACTCCAATAATGGAAATGTTCTTCATTTGCCTACTAACATGATGAATTTAACATTGCAAGGTGATAAATTATACCAAATCTCTACTTCAAGTAATTCAGGAAATCCGGGGCTCAACAGTGCGCCTACAATGAACAATATGCACGGCCAAATTGGATGTAATATTCAAATGCAGGTTAACAACCTGAACCGACCCATGAATAACAGCCATAATGTCGGTAGCAACCACGGGCAAGGTCAAATGCATTGTGTGACGGGTCCAGTCATGAGTGCCTGCAGCCAGCACCAGTCACTAGGAAATAATAATAACAGCCAGCAGCAGTTGATCAATAGTATTTGTTCCAACCAATCGCAGATGTTGACCTCCAATCAACAGACCATGCAGTCAAACAACATGCATGGAAACCAACACATCTTGAATTCAAGTAGTATGGCCGGAAATCAACAGATGCTGAATCAAAATATATCGGGTACCCAACACCACATAATGAGTCATAATATTCCCGGGAATCAACAACAGATGATCCATCAGAATATTTCTGGAGGCCAACCGCAAATTGTGAACCAAAACTCTTCGGGGAACCAACAACAACTACTCATAAATCAGGGTAACGTGACAGGCACTCATCAGCAGATGATACACCAAAACATAGGCAATCAGCAGATGAACCAGCTAATGAGCCAGTCGGGAAATCAGCATCACAATATGAATCAGTCTGGCAATCAGCAAATAAATCACATGACTGTTCATCAGCAGCAGATGTTGAACCAATCGGGAAATCAAGCACAAATATTGAACCAGTCAGGAAATCAAACTCAAATCTTGAATCAATCTGGAAACCAGCAGCAAATCTTGAACCACGGAGTGAGTCAACAGCAAATATTAAACCAGTCGGGAAATCAACATCAAATTTTGAATCAATCTAGTAATCAACAGATTCTAAATCAGTCAGGAAATCAACAGCAAATCTTGAACCATTCTGGAAATCAACAGCAAATCTTAAGCCAGTCGGGAAGTCAACAGCAAATCTTAAACCAATCTGGAAACCACCAGATTTTGAATCAAAATAATGTTCCTGTAAATCAGCAGATAATGAATCACAATAACGGTCAGCACCAAATTCTCAACCAGAGTCAGATGGTAGCCCCGGCTAACTCGCACCAAATACTTCACTCAATCAATCAGAATCAAATGCAAAGTGCAAACAACAGCCATCAGTTGGGAAATAATCTCAATAACCACCATGTATCTAATAACCAAATGCAAAATCATTGTACCCCGGTTGGACAGATGCAAGTGGCCAATAACACTGGTAATGGCACTCTCCAGCTATACAATAACCAAATGCACATTTCCAATAATGTCAATAACCACATGAATATGTGCAGCAACAGCAGACAGGTGGTCGATCAAGGTGGAGACAGCCATATGCAGATGGTGGACAATCCTACTGACAGAAATCAAATACATCTCGGTAATCTCCCTTCACAATCCAATCAAATGAATATTATCGGCAACCAAATACAACTAAACAATCCAATGCAGTTGAACAGCAACCAAATACAAATGGCCAACAGCCAAATGCAGATGAGTGGCAATTCTAAAAATCAACACTCCTCTGACAGTGAGAGATGCGACATTTCTGTACCAAACAATAATTCCCAATATCAATTGACGCCTAATCAAATGAATGAACACATATTTTTATTAAATAGTGGCGCAAACAATTCTGACAATTCCAGTGCTAATGTGATGCAACACAGTTCTCCGGGCGCATTCAACAACAACATCAATCAGGTGCATTTAAATAATCCTCTACACAATCAAAACCAGCTGTCACAAAATTCTTTACTGCATCAGAGTGCCCAAATGCACAACAATGCCAATTCACATTCGTGTCAACCACAAGTGGGCAAGTCATTATTGCAGAATCATGATATGTACAATTCCAAAACAATTACTCTGGAAGGAGTTGGCAACTCCATGACTTTGATTTCAACCGAAAATGAAACACCAAAAATATCTGTGCAAAATCCACCAAATAAGCAGATGAACAATCCCATTCTATCTATTTCTGCCAACAATCCCATGGGATACATTCAAATGAATGCGAACAACAAGCAAATCATCAGTTTCCCTGAGAGAAATCAGATCCCACTTTTACAAAACTCAGGAAACATGAATGCCCAAATTCCAAACACAAATCATAGACCCGTTCTGACAGTCGGGCAAAGTGATTTGATACCACATAGTTTGGAGTCTTCGGATATGCAATCCTCTGGTATCAGTAATGACACGCAGCCATCGCCTATGCCTCTTATAAACATAAGTAATGGCGCATTGACCATGCCGCCACTTTCTAGCTCTTTAAACAAACAAATTAATTTACCACAACATAATATTGTCAACAATTGCATCAATCAAACAGTGCCTGCTAATACATCGAATCGTACAAATAGTCTACTAGTACAAATGCCCAATTTACAATCTAATTTGAATTTACAAGTTCAATGTAATACTGTTAGTAATCCGATTAGTTTGCCTGCTCAGAATATTGGTATTAATAGCACCATTAATCTGCCAACCCAGAGCAGCTCTAGTATCACCTTGCCTAAAGCTCCTCCACATCAAACTGGCATTCCAACCAATGTTGTGAACCCTATTCCGCAGTCTATGAGACCGATGAACAGAGTACTGCCCATTCACAGGGATGCACAGGCCGCCAAAGTGACCGGCAGGCCCAAAAGCAGGGTTGAACCCGCCCCAAAGCCGCCTACGCCACGCAGTCAGGACATGCCAGATTTAAATACTAAAGAGGAAGATATGGTTATAGATCACGACCTGAATAAAGCTATCAACGAATCCAAAGCGTTAATGGAGTTGGAAGAACGTAAAAAATTGGCCAACTCCCAGATACCTCCTGTCCCAGAAATTCCCATAATTGCAACTGTGAAGACTGAGAATATTAGACAAAACGATACTGAAAATAACGTAAATGCAAGCTTTAAAATTCTTATTCAAAAGAAATCCCCCGCCGGAAATGTTTACAAGATATCGACCAAGAGCATAAAAGATAAGGAAAATTTGGAATCTGACTCGTCAAAACCTTTATCACATAAGATTGACCTTGCCAAAATGTCTAGGGAAACTTTGAAACTTCAAAATTTACCAGCAGCCAGCAGGAAAATGCACGTCAGAGGCAAGGCTGGACTGGATAATAGGGCCAGCGTAAAGATGACGAAACAGCCCCCTGGAGGGAGAATACCCAAAGATGACGGACCAAAAATGATTTACGAAATCACTTCAGAAGACGGCTTTAACTATACATCTACATCTCTGAGCGACCTGTGGGCCAAGGTCCTAGAGGCCGTGCAGAGTGCGAGGAAGCAGCATGGCCTGAGTCCCATCCAGTACAGCCCCGTGCACCCCTTCAACAACACGGCCGAGGGGCAGATATTGGGCCTTCATAATAATGCACTCAAATACCTGATCGAGCAACTGCCTGGAGTAAGTTACATCAATTTATCATACTTTTTTTTTTTTGCTTTAGATAATTACAATTGCACATTAATTAATGACACTTTTTATTTAAATAAAAGTTTATACATACGTGTTAACAACTCCACGTTGGTTGGACTACAAAACTATTTTATTTCTTCTCTTACTTCTTTCGCCTCCTCTGTGTTCATACAGTGTCATGCAGACATGTTGATTTATCTGACTTTTAACATTGACATGGCAGACATTTAAAATTAAATTGATTTGGCCATGTCATGTATTGTTTTTTGATTTTGTGCTCCATTCACATCTACATACATTTTTTTCATTCAATGCGCAAATTTAATCCATTTCGCATTTTCTTCTTTTATCCACATTTAAGATTATATCAATCAAGATTTACTACATATTCATCTAAGAGATCACTTGACTGCTTCTTTTACCAATTTTATACATTACTTCAATACTAAGGGTCATTGTAAGAATGCCATTGCTCCGTTATCTTACACTTTCATAAACTAACTAACTAACCATCACGCCACACTGGCCTGTCCTGGCATACTTCTCGAGCTTCCTCTACATCCATACATCGTACCATGCACGCACGTCGATTGTTCCGACTTCGAATGTGGCCGCCTTTTAATAATTGATTAATTTGGTCATGCCATGTTTTCCTCGGTCGTCCTCGGCTTCTTTTCCCACTCGCGCTGCTTGTGTACAACTTTTTAACCATTCTACTCTCATCCATTCGTTCCATATGTCCGAACCATCTCAGGGATCCTTTTTTAATTTTATTCATGATGCAGTCATCTGCCTGCACTTTCATTGTCAACAGTTTAATACTCAAATTATGCCTTATTTAAATATAGAAAAAAACTGATAAAAATAAAAAAAATCTAAAACATAATTACAATTTCTTTTTGTATGTCATATATGTCAGTGAGCACTTAATGAGATTTCAATAGTATGCGTCTAGCGCGTACTCGGCAATCGACGTGTTAAATTACCATATCTAGACTGGTGGCGCTATTGCTACCAATACTGATCCAAATTTTCAAAATATTAGATTGGAACATTCTTGCATTATTTTAATTATTGTAGAAGATATAGTTTATACATATCTAAATGTAACAATATGATGTCCTCAGGCGAGCAGATGCTCCAAGTACCGTGCCAAGCACGGAGGCAAGCCGCAGCTCGGCTGGGAGGCGGAGGCCGAGAGTCTGCGGGAGAGCGCGTGGGGCTGCGTCCGTGCCGGGCCCGCCAAACGCCACTCTTCCTGCACTGACACCTTCAGCTGGCTGGCCTCCCCTCACAGGGAGCCCTCATTGCCCCTCATGGATACAGACAGTCTCGTCTCCAGGTAAAGTAGCACTTTTTACTATTTTATTGATGCAAATTGTTAAATACTATTTATTTTCTCCAAGTTTAATTTGGATTAAAGGTAAGATATTTGGTAACATAGACAGAATGATATTATTTTGTAACAGCACTATTTTCAGCATGTAATGCTACTTTGGTCAGATTATTCATACACATTTTCTCATTATTATATGAAATAAAAATATTTAAACATTTAAATTGATTTAATATTTTATTGTTTTTGTTTTTCATGTATTCGTTACCGGACTGTAAAAAAATCTGTTATTTAAAAATAATATCACTCAAACCAAGATCAATTTGTAATCAAATATAAATTTTTGACATACATTCTCCAACTCCTTAGTAAAATGAAGCACCCGCATATTTTTTAAACAAAGAATTTGTCTTATCTATTTGTAAATTTCAGACGTTTGACAAGTACCACGCTTCCGATGGCCATGCGATTCCGCCATCTCAAGGAGACATCGAAACAAGCGGTTGGAGTTTACCGTTCCCACATTCACGGAAGAGGATTATTCTGCAGAAGAGATATAGAAGCTGGTAAATATAGTGATTTCAGATCAACCATTCACCTTTTTTTTATTTAGTGATAATTATTTCAACAGCCTTTTTCTGTTATTATAATACAAAAACTTTATTCACCTTACTTTTTTTTTAAGTTTCAATCCTTCCAACCTGGGATTGGTTTGCAGCGAAGTGTACCAATTTTTTGCTGGTTATGGGGATGCCACTTAGACCCCTTAACCCCTATGGTGGGGTGGGCTAGGCTACATTTGCAGCTCATATTTGAATCTGTTACCTGTTGCTTTCCACATTTTTGTATACAACAGGCTATTTGAACCCAATTACTGTTTATTTTTTTAGCTATTGTTTTTCATGACAGTGTGATTTTTTTTCACACTGTCATGGCCGGGAATCAGACCCGGAACCTTCGGTGTAGCATTCATAGCTGTTGCCACTCTGTCGCGAAGGCCACCTAAACTAAAAATAGTAATATTTCAAGTGGGTTAATTTTTAATACAAATGAAAAGGTCTGTTGTCTAGATTATATTTTATGGGAATGACATGTTTCGCCTTTTTGTTTATATACCAGGAATTGAGTTAAGGAACCAGGTTTCATTGGTATTAATTATTTAATATGGAGTTTTACATAATTTTTCAAAAAACAAAACAATCGGTGAATTTTGTTTTAATTTTTCGTTTTCTGATTGTGATACATGGAAAGCAGACACATTAATTGAGTTTGATGTTCCAGGTGAGATGGTGATTGAGTATGCAGGCGAGGTGATCCGCGCAGCGCTTGCCGACCAACGTGAGAAGAAGTACGAGGCTATGCGCGGCGGACGCGGCGTAAACGGTTGCTACATGTTCCGCGTGGACGACCACCTCGTGGTGGACGCCACGCTCAAGGGCAACGCCGCTCGCTTCATCAATCACTCCTGTGACGTGAGTTTCTATTCCCCCTATTTCTAGCATATTTTACTCCTAAGTGAGACAAAGGATTGAGTTACATAAATCTTATAGTACTCGTCAAATATTTACTTCATTTGCATTTCTCTCTTTTGAATAAGATTGTACGGAGGGGAGTGCTCAGAAAAATTAATACGGAGATATTTACTTTTGGTAACAAATAGCGATTGTAATACATATATAAAAACAATATAATAAAACCAATTACATGCTACCATAAATATAAACAATAAGAAGAGTTAACAGTACAGACTAATGAATCGAAATTGAAGTTAAACTTAATTCAAACAAAGGTAAAGTAATTTTTTTAAAGAGTTAAATAAAATAAATTTATAAAAAAAGTGAAGTAACATAGTTTCATTCACGGCAAAAGTTTGCTCCTATCATTTTTTTTAATTACATTCGTTCAGATGGAAAACATCGATATAAAATGATGAATGTTGCAAATTAACTAACATATCGTCGGCTAAGAGTGCAAAAATGCTAATTCCATTTTTTTTACTAAATGACTTTTTGATATGGTTAGAAGAAGAAAAAATACTTATGTGTCAAACATCAATTTGACAGGTAACATACCGAAATTGCTATTTTTGAGTCGCAATAAAATCATAATCTGCTAACTCCAATTTTCGCTAATAACTCCGACATATTTGTATTTTTTATGGGATGTTTCATACATAGATAATTCGTAATCAAATAACCTACCAACGGGATTTTTAATTTTTTGATCCTGTTGGTCATTAATAAAATAATCGAGTTTTTTTTGGTCTTCAGAACAATTGAACAAAATGGATTTAGCAGGTTTGCACTCTTAGCCGATGATATTGTATAATTATCTAATATTTGTGAGTTTGTTTAAAACTAAAATTTGTTGGTAATATTTATTTTGATAATGTGCTTTTCTACAGCCAAACTGCTATTCCCGGGTTGTTGACATCCTGGGCCACAAGCACATCCTAATATTTGCCCTGAGACGGATCAGCCAAGGAGAAGAGCTGACCTACGACTACAAGTTCCCCTTCGAAGAGGTCAAGATACCATGCTCCTGCGGTGCCAAGAAGTGCAGGAAGTACCTTAACTAGCGGAGTGCCTCCGCTCCGCCGGTCCGTTGTGAATCACTATATTGGAATAATTTACCTGAGGTCTAAGAATCCATATGTAATATAATAATTCGATATTTTATATTAAACTTGTGTATAATAGTCTAAATAATCAATTATCCTTGGTCTGTAAATAATGTGTTTTGTACATTATAGCTGATATCGCGTGTTGAATTTGGATACTTATTGTTAAGTGTAAAATGTTTTCTAATAAGGGTTGTATGTTTTACTTTCTATATTTGCTGTTTGTATATAATGCATTTCACTGTAAATATTACACGTTCACCAGCAAATCCAAATTGCTTAAGAACAAAGTCGCTGTTTCCTGCAAAGTTTTTATGAAATTTTTACTCTTTTTAATATCTGTTGAATAATAGTCCTAGGTTATTGACTTGATTCGTGTTTATGAATCAACAATATATATTTAGTTGAATCTCAGAAGGAGGGAGAAAATAATATTCGAGGTGCATACAAACATCGGTGTGGTCCTATTATGAAACAAATCTTTTGTTAGTGTTAAGTGACATATTCTAAATAAAGGTATTCTTCGGTGGGCCTTTTCTACAGAGCGCCGGATGTTGCCATATTTGATTCTACAAACTGAGATGCGTTTATGATAAATTACATTGATGTTTTGTTTCATAAATTATTTAGGCTAAGATTCAATAACGAAACTAGATAATAAGATAAAATAAACCACAGTAACTCATAGACGCAAATATTATTTTAGAATTCTCACCTGAAATTATGAAGAGTGTTGTGATTGTTTAGTGTTGTTGATACCTTATTAACTGGCTCCTCGCCTGTCTTGAGGGCTCCGCACGCCGCCTGTGCCGTTGATCGTGCGTAATCAATGTACAAATCTTTCTTACCGTGTCCTCTATTTTATGCCCTCCCGGGCCCGGAATAGATCTAGTGAACACTTAATAAATTATTGAGTTGAAAATTAAATATCTTTCCCACGTAGGCTGTATTTGAATAATATTTTATTTTGTATGATTAAATAAGTAGTCATTTTGAGTACCTTTTCTCTTTCATACAATGATATATCCAATTTTTTAATATTCCTTATTGATTTTTTTTAGTTAATTTATTATGACTCATTCAAATTGTGTAATTAATTCTCTTTTAAAATGTGAACAGTAAAATTTTTCTGATGGTAGTAAACAGACAATGATATTAACTCACTTTTATATTGAAGAGCTCAAAATCATGTTTGTTTTATATTTTATTTGTATTTTAGCAGTAGGGTTATTTATTTAAATACTAAGCTTCAAAAGCATAATAACATTTTAATGTTTGTTCATCACCAAAAAAGATTTTTTGTCAGCGTCAAAATAATCTCCAGATATTTCATGTACAGATGCATGCATAATTTTTATTACAAATAATTATCCAGTTTTTTAAATGTATTAGTTACATTATTTAACAATGAAAATATATGTATATTTTTTTTATTTTGAGACTTTCTAGGCAACTAAATTTGTTTTTCTTTCCATTGTATGGAGTACCAAAGTTTTGATACTTTCTTTCAATAACTTTCAACATAATTCTGAATTTTAAAGCAATATTTTTATACTGCTAACCTTTTACTCTTTATAAGTTTTTTTTAAATATTAATTTGTGTATTAGGTCCACATGCTGGCATTTTGTGAAAAATCTTATGCGAATTATTCAAAGATTAATTGTGTCCCACATAATATACTATGTTTAAAAGTTTTCCTGTGTCGGCTTGTGGGCCCTGTTTTGATTATTTCTTCCCGTGTTGTGTGTATTTTCCTGTCAACATTTATGTAATAGTTTTAGTATTGCTGCTTGAATATTTTGAGTGCATGTAAAGTGTATTTTTGGCATCTTCCACCTTGGAAAAGTGCGCATTTAGTGATTTCTTTCGGTCTAGTAAATTGTTAAAGTTATTTATTAAATATATACAAAAAATGTAGGTACGATAAAAATTTGTTGATTTTGAAGGATTCAATTAGAATTTCTAATACTTACGTAGCTTTTAAAATGAGAAAGTATTATTTTTGCATTTAGGACCAAAGCTTATTTGATAAATTATTTTTAATTTGCTACTTTAAACAAAAAATTTGTAACTTTTAACTTATAAAATTACATGCAACATGTAAATGGTGTAATGAATCGAGTTTGGTTAATTTTAACGCTTGCCTAAGTCTTGGGTTTTAGTAAGTCTATGTAAAATAGAGATTTCTCTAATAAGTCGTGCGGTCTTGACGTTTCTTTATAAAAAATACTGTAGATCTGACGTGCTTTAAATGTTAACTTTAAATAATATTTATACCTGGTGTGTTTTAATGGAAACATATGGTACAATGAACAGAAATAGGATTAATGAACTCTTGCCATCTGCAGACTAGTGCGCGCGCATGTACAGTTAGCATCAAATGCGGAAAACATTTCAGACGAGCCGCACCGGGAGGGACTCGGCAGGGAGAGCAGGGCGGGGCGGCCTGGCATTCAATTATTGTGATACTATTTAGGTTCTAATAAAAAGAAAATGAAAGCAAGGCTCTATTGTACATAATTATCGTGGTTAAGTGCTAAATTAAGTTTTAAATGTTCATGTAAAATGATTGTGTAATAAATTTAAAATAAAGCCAGTGCGATAACGAAATTATATTCAATTTAGTTAATATATATAGACACAATATTTCCCAGTTATGATTACACAAAATTGCAATTGAGGTATTTTAAAGCAAAATAATATGTATTTGGTACATTTTTAATGAATACAATATAAATTGTGATTACATTTTATGTAGAGATACATTATAATAAAATGTTAAATATAAATCTTGTTTTTTTCTGCATACACCTATTTCCCAAATACTTTGTTCTCCCTGAGACATCCAACCAATAACCTGGATGCAGTCTGCACAGGACAGAGTGACATGGAAGTGAATGGAGGAGGCCTTTGTCCAAGAGTGGACGGGAATAGGCTGAGGAAGAAGTACATAGAAGGAAGAGACATCCAATGTGATGTGCAGTAAGTAATTACTTCATTATTATAAATGCCTACCCAGTGAACAGATTTCTAGTATTATACTCTTCATTCAACGTAATCATTTTTAAATACAATATTCTGCCGTATAATAGGACTTATTATTTTTACTCGTATATTAATTACATATAACAAAAGACATAAGATTGTCTACTTGTCATTTGTTTTATAAAATATTTTTAATGGATATTTTAAAAATCTACATTCGTAAATATTCATTGAGATGTGATGAAACAAGGTTGACTCATATAGTACAAGGTGCGCGAGTGAAAATAAGGAAAATATTTTTTAAACCACATTCATGCCAAAATCCTTTCATTTTTAATAACCTACTCTGCTGTTCACTTTTACGCTAAAATATTGACGATTTGTAGTATTTGCAAACTTGTTTTATACTAAAATACATTCGTAAGTCAAATTGACAGTTACTTATATACAACGTTCGCATTGAAGCCCGGTACGTTAAGAAATTGATACAAAGACATCTTATGTAAATTTCGTACGAATGAGCCTGCGCAGCGTGTAGTCCTCTGAAGATCGCGACAATAACAGCTTAAAGAATGTACAATCTAAGCTCTTTACGCGGTTGTGCAATGTTCGTAAATGAATAAAAAGTATACTGAAGAAAAAAGGTTAATAAAAAACAAATTACACATTACAATTCGGTCTAATGGCGTCTTTGCGATACGTCGGACTAAAATAGCCATCACAAAGGAAATCGTACCATTTAGTATTTAAATTGCGCGCTCTGTGTTTGGCGAATTGCGTCGGGCACAGCCCGAACCATTTCCCTGCTCACGTGACCGCCATCGATCCAATCGCAGAGTGCGTCTTTTAGGTCCATTCAACTTCGTCTCGAGCTCCTACCAGGGGAAGGGACATTACGCACACCGTGTTATAAATGTTTCAACTATAGTCATCTCACTTTTACACACGTATTTACGCATGCAGAGTACGCAAGTGAAAGGAACGGAGATACATCGATTTAGAAGAGCACGAGCGAATAGCTCATGGGCAATGTTGGATTTTTTGATATGTGGGTGTTCGTGTGTCGTTGGATGTCAAATATTTTATAAAAATGTTCGAGACGTAATTTGTTATCCGAATACGGAGGATACTCGCGGAATCGAAATTCACCGTGGAGTTTTAATTAGACGTTTCCGACTGAAGTCGTGATATGGTCGGGAATAAGGCTCGTGTTTATTTACTGTCAGCCTCTGGGAGATAAGCCGAGCTGGAGGGGGGCTCTGGAAATACTACGATGATTTGGATAGTAACACTGTTTTACAACTCTGCTCGGATCGCCTCGGCTCGCGGTGTTGCATATCGATAATTTACATCATCCGTTTAATTTTCTTATTATTACAACACATCCATATTGCAGTTCCCCGAGTGCTTCATTGTGTCCCTTGTGTGTGCATAAAACAATGGAAGGCAGTAAATAGGTAGGTTCCTATACTCTCTGTGTACACTGTATGCGGTATTAGGAGGAATTAATTGTCGTGTAATGAGTTTGATACTCAAGGTCTTTGTGGCTTTTCAGCTACTGTTCACTACTCGGATATTTTATTTTGTTTTCGTGTTGATACACGGGACACATTCAGACGGCGGGGCCCTTCCGACTTTCGGGTATCGGGCTCGGACATTCTGACAATCACATTCACGTCGCTCGGAGCGTAATCTGTCAGATTCGGATTGTCAAGATACGACTTGTCAAATCGTCGCCCAAATGGAGGGATTATCGACGGAAATGCACATTTTAATGGCTCGTCTGACTTTTGGGGCATTATAACATTGTGCCCAATTAGCGCGGATAAAGAGTGCAGATTATAATATTCCACCGCGCCTAGCGCGGCTACTACGGCTGAGTAATAGTTTTGCTTTAGTTTAATGACTGCACAAAGTAGAGGACTAGAGGAGGAATACACACGTGGTTATCTCGTAGGGTACATCGCATTTCTTATAAATATTATCAAACAGACACTTAAGTAATATAAACATCTAATAATGGTGAGTAGAGATGAACCTGACGGATGTACGTTATTGCTCAATACAGCGCATAATCTACCAAAAGATAAAGAAGTGTTGTTGTTAGTAATATAATATTTTATTATTTCCAAACTAATGTGAATTGCTCATAGCTGTCTATTAATTATTATTTATATTTTATTGTGCAATTTTTTTTTCTTTCATTTATGAAACATTATTTATTATTGATTTATTGGCTCAAATGGGCAGGTATTTACGATAGTGTTCACATTAATTATTTGTTTGGACTTGAATATCTAATATTGTTGAACATTATAACATATTAGTATGAATACCCAACCAATTTCTTTATACATTTCATATTTTTTATATTTTCCTTTTCATAGTTCCATTTTATATTCCTGAGAAAGTGTACAAACTGATATCAAAATAAAATTTAGCTCTACTTGTGACCTTGAAAATTGTGGACAGACCTATAGAGATAATAAAAAGAAAGAAATATTTGAAAAATTACACTTAAATATAGGAGGAATATTAGCATTTAGTGACTCGTGTATTTCTCAGAATTACAAGTCAAACAACTTGGCGGATTCTCAGTTTAAAGCACGCTGAGAATGTTGCAAGCCGAATGTACATTTTGATGATATTATATATTATCAAATCAAAATGTATATGTCAGTAAGGTGTCCACAATATAAATTAATAAGAGAGAAGTTATTAAAGTTAGAGAAAATAAGAAGATTAGAATTTTTTTGGACTAATTTCAGATTTTTATCAATACATAGATTCATTACTAAATAATTTATTTTAATCTGTTGTTTTCATAACAAGATTTATAACTTATCTTTCTTGTTTTCTTTCATTTGTCATCGCTTACTTCTCAAAGAGACATGAATGCTTTTTTAAAGTAAATAATATGAATGAAAATGTCTGTTATCTACAAGTTTTATTATAGTTTATGAGAATTACATGTTTTGCCTTTTTAAGGCATTATCAAATGCTTTAAGCTCTATTTTTTCTGAAACCGCTCAATTTCTGATATTTCTTTTCAAGTATTCTAAGCTTATAATCAAATTTGATATGTTATTTAAGTAGTGTTTAATGTAATAATGTAAAGGTTACCTTTCAGGTGATGATGAAGGTGGAGAGATAGAGAGAAGGGGATGCAGCACCAGTCCGCAGAACGCGACATTCGTCCGCGACTGTCCTCTGCATACCCTTACACTGACATCGATCATCAGGTTCGTATCCAACATCTGTATGATTTTTTTAAACAAGAATCGATTATATGAAAACTGCAGTCACCAAGAAACCTAAATTTAAAATTATAATAAGCTTTTCATATTCAAAGGAGTGCAACTGTTGCTAAGAAATCCAATATTTTGCGACTGAATTATAGTATCAATTGTTTTATTTGAAATGAAAGACACCTCAAAATAAAAACATATCTCTTTAAAACAAAAATTTTCTTGAGAATTGTCATATTAATCTGTGTAAAAATTATTATTTATATTTTCAGTTAACTTGCGAAACAAAATACGTATATATTACTATTTAACCTCAAAAATGTGTACAAGGTTCTAAAAACCAATCCACATTATTCAACTCAGTATAACCGTGTTCTACCAAGCGTTTCATCAAGTCATTGTTTCTTCGTGCATATTCAAAAAAGTGTTCTCCGTATAGCAGCTTTACTACAGCATTCCAATAATTTAAATATTGTTTATTCTAATTGGAATTTGTATATATAATATAACTGAAGTTTTGAGTTTTTTTTTTTAGAATTTTAATATTAATGATTTATATTATTTCTTTGATAAATTAATTATCTGTCATATTTTTTACTAAAAACATTTCCAGTTTAACATATCGTCATGGACTAATGAGTTTGTTGTTGTACAATTTTATCCTAATTATTAAAAATTTTATTTTACTTCTCACCCCATTTTTGTTTCCACTTTTTCCGTAACCTTTAACAAATACTGCTAAATTATTTATTCTGTCACTCAATAAAAAACCAACTATTAGGTGATAAATTTTCATTTCAAATATAGAATTCTTTGTGATTTTTAAAAAAATGATTGTATAACTAAGCACTGATTACAAAGATAAATAAATAAGTACTTAACTAAAAAAATAAAAGAAAAAGATTATGTCTTTGCTTGGAAAATGTCAGTCAACCTTAACCTATAAATGCAAACATGTGGTAGAATATTTTGGAATCACATATTTTGTTTTAATATTTTTGTCAAAGGAATATGATGATTTTCTCTTTCCACAGATCCCGGCTTCAGTCATCAGCAGTGTTGGGTCTGTGAGCATCTCGGCGGGTGTTCTGAGCACCTCTAACCCACTTAAGCCAGCCACCAGTATGGCCAATGCGAGTGGTCAGCAGGCTTACCAACGCTCTAATCCTACCGCTGCTATGTCCAACAGTGTGCCCCGCCCCAACACCCAGACGGTGCCGCCCACCCAGGTCACAGTGAGAAAGTTACCCAAGAAAAGAAAATTTGATCCGTCCGAGTTGGAAGAAATTGAGAGAAGCTGTGCAAACAACAATGGGATGATCACTGTGGCGGCAGAGTTCCAACCTCAAAATCAAGTTGTTCAAGAACCTGCGAGAACCTCTCCTGTTCAGAACATAAATTCGAATTATTCTTGCTTGGATCTTTCGGAGTGGGGTGATTACAGGGTGCTCGCAAAACGAGGGAATCTTTATCTACCTGGTGTGATAAAGCAAGCTGATCGTGGTAGAGTTGTCGTAGAACTGGATGGGCCGGAAGCGGAATCAGTGGTGTACAGTGATATATTTGGTGTGGAAAAGTTTGATATAATCGGTGACGCTAGCCCCTCCATGGGACAAGTTGAGCGGGGCTCCCGTTGTGTGGTGAGGACTACAGACAGAGATAACAGCGTTCAGAACATATTTGTGGAAGGTGTTGTGTTTGATGTGCTCAATACTCCCATTCGGTTCCGTGTAAAGGTGAGTTATTTTTAAATATATTTTTTTTCAGTGATGTGTTTTAGAATTCCTTCTATATTCATCATCACTTTGTGTTGTAGATTCACAATTGAATAACTTTTGAAAAATGTATTTTCACAACACTTATTTGCACTTTTTACTAACATGTTGCAGACTGTACATGTCCTTTCTCAGTGTAAAAAAAATACACTGAGGAAGGTTAGTAATATTTTAAATATCGTAGCTTACTCTCTTTCGCTTTGTCACTTCCCATTATTTGATTTGCGAAATTTAAAAACATGCAGATACATTTCGAAAATAAAGAGATGCGCTATAAATGCAATCGATTCCGCAGTATTCAATTTCCTTTGTCACAAACATGTGACTTCACTGTTTTAATGGGTGATAAAAAAAATCACTGACGCCACCGAGTTATTCATAATTTAAATCACGTTTAATCCATAACACTCATTTTCGAACTCTTGACAATAAACATATTAGTGATTTTATATGTTCGATGTATTTTTTTTTAATGACAACTTTACCGATAGTGATAGAAGACAAA